>CAFUXE010000405.1:541771-557411 GCA_903364295.1 Serranus cabrilla
ATCACTAATGCAAAATATACTACCATGCTGTCTCTCACGTACACAAACCCTCATCGATGCATTCTCTCCCTGCACGCTCTTTCTCTCTTTTTCTTTCAAACACACCCACAGTGTGACACCAGGGCTGCATCCGTCTGAGCTGTGTGTGTGCGAGTGTGCATGTGTGTGTTTGTGTGTGTTTTGGGCTGACCCACTTTCTGTGCTTGGCCAGGCTTGTGCTGCTGCTGCTGCTGCTGCTGTCTGCTGTACTGTGCTGTTCTGTGCTGTGCTGCTAGGGGGAGATCCCTGCAGACTCCCCCGGAACAGACTCCAGCTCTCCTCCTGACAGACACTCACCGTGGCATGTTATCCCCCCGCGGATTGAAGACCTCTGCCTCCCTCTCTCTCTCTCTGTATGTGTGTGTGAGAGTTTCAGATACACCTTGATGCAGATGCACGAATGAATACTCACAAACATGCATGCACATGGGTGCACAAGCAGTAACATCATCCTCTCCAGCGCACGCACACAGACTCTCACACACACATATGCAAAGCACATACCATCCCAGATCTGTATATTTTTAATTCCATCCACCCTCCTCCGGCTCCTCCTCCTCTCTTCCCCATGTTTGTCTGGAGTTATTGTTTCAATCTTGCTGCATCAGGGGGCCCCTGAAGGTTATAAATTAAACATAAATGCAAATGCGCTGAGCCATTGCCCTCCTCCACCTCCCTCCTCCCGCACACACACCCATCCTCGCCATTCAAACAGATCAGTGTGTCTGCGAATTAATAGGAGAACAGTGGGCTTTTTTTAATGAGCGAGAGAGGAAAATTAGAGTTGCAAAGCCACAGCGCGCACACCCAGAGCTGCAGCCGAGGCAACGGCATGAAAAGCCCGGCGCCATCATAGAATATGCTAATGCTCCAGGTCCCCTCACTGTCAGCCTTAGTGTTGCTCTAGATGAGATCAGAGCTGAGGCTTTGATCTGGGACACTGATGGGAGCCAGAATCATCATGTGCACAAAGTACAGAGAGCAGGAAGGGTGTGGATGAGGCTTGTTCTAATCAGAAAAGGTGCACATAACCACTGATGAATCCCTAACATGAAGAAATTCTTGATCATTTAAGGCATTTTGTCGACACAACAGCAGTTAGTTTCCATCACCTACACATTTTCCTCTCACACACACTTGCATTCACGGAGGGTGTAAACGTGACATCTTCTTGGGGTGTCCTATAGATAAATAGCCATCTGGTCTTGTTGATGCCATAGGCTGGGCCTGAGTACACTGAATGGTGAACACCATGGAGACTTTGTAGTTGGACCATAACAACGTTATAGCTTTTATCCTCTGCCATATGGGCTCATAAAGGCAAACGGCTGGGAAGGGTTTCTTGGGATGTCACTTGCTTTTATTCTCCAATGAGTGAGATTAAGTCTCTTGCTAAAATATTATGATTTTATTTTTCTTCATTTTACTCAAGTAGTTCAATAAATATTATTGCACAAGTCCACAATACCCTCTAACTAATTTCTGAGAACACTCGAGGTATGTTTCTTCTGGTATTTTTATACATTTATTTATTTTTTAAAGCTCTGACTTGTACTGACACTGTCTCTCCAGCAGGGGTCTTCCCATTGTCATGGACATGCTTCATAGTGAATTACCCTACACTGTACTCAGTAGAAGACAGAGTAAATTGTGCCTCCTTGTTTCACCAATATGGTACCTTAAGCAATAATTAGGGGTTTAAAAAAATCTGGTCATCATCACTACCTAGTCATCACCATTACTATGGTCATCATTACCTCCACCACTGGCATCTTTGTTGTCATCATCGCATTTGTTCCCATCGCCACCAGTCATCATCATTATCATGGCCATCCTCAGCACAACTCTCATCCCCAAATCCTTCTCTTCCCACCAACACCCCCCCCCCCTCTCTCCCTCCCCTCCACCCCTCTTTCATCCACAGCTCCCTCTGTTGATCAAATGCATCTGATCTCATCAAAGCAGACCCTCTGCTCATTCAAGTCCCAACAGACACCCCAGCTTCTTTACTAAGCACTATTTTACATTCATGTTTGAATACCACTGATGGGATAGCATATCTTGTAGACTTTGGTTTTGTGTGGTCCTACACTGCAGCCTGGGGTTGATTTCTTTTTTTTTTTTCTTTTTTAAAATTTCATTATCATTTCAGACAGGCTCCTCTCCGACAAAGTAAATCCAATGAAGGAAATTAAAGAATGTAGCCTTTCATTCAAATAAGACCCTAATGAAGAATGGCTTTAATATTCATAATATTCATATTACATTCCTATGGAGACATGCAGTGAGTTTATAGTGACCTAATCGTACTGAATTGCAATTTTTATCTGCTATCATACTGAATAAGCCGTAGAGTATTATAGAGTTTATAGTTTGTGATATTTGCATGGTTTTCATCTTAATACACGATATGTTATGATTCTGTGTTGTAGGGGAACATTACTCCTTCTCAGGCTGAGGAGAAGTGATTGCAGCTCGTAGGAGATGAACTCTGTGGTGCAAATATTACAGCATTATAGCTGCTATAAAGTGTGATTACATTCTTATTCCGATGGCAACATTATTGCGCACAGCTTGTGGTTGCGTGTCCGACTCCTGTCAGAGCTGCAGAGAACTGGCTTGAGCCGAGGGACAGAGAGGGTGGGAAGAGGGAAAAACAGATCTGGATAATTGCGCAGAAACTCACTCGGGCAAACTTAACATCTGCTGGTGTGTTTATTTGAAGGATCCTTGTGGACCAGGGGAGCAATGTCCGTGCGTAAATTGGAAATGCCCGATCTGTCACGGTTATTGTTTGTTTAAAATTAATATGCACTTTAAACTCAAGGGAAGAAGCCATTCCTTGACTGCCTGCGGTGCAATTATTAAGAGAAATCTGGCTATTATAGTTACAATAAGGAAGTGTATGTCGTGTAAGAATACTGCCACTATCAATACATCTTTTATTTTACAATCAGCCTTCAAAGCAGCGTAAAACACAGAAAAATCGAAATGCAGCGTGCGTAATGGCTCGCTACTCCAGTCCGGATTTTCCATGTGAGGCGCGCCGGAGCCCTGGAGGTGGATAAGCTGGTAGAGCCCGCTCTCTCTCATGCCATGCTGGGCCACAAGGGCTCCGGGAGACGCTGCTACATATTACCGAGAACCGGGATGGAGGAGAGGCGGAGGGGGGAAGAAAAAAAAGTTTCGTTTAAACCTGGCAGAGAAACTTTCAACATGAAGCCTCACTGACGCACCGTTTCACCACCACCACAGCAGCACCAGCGCTAGAACAAAGCTTGCTTTTCCACTGAATATATTTTTCTCCTCCCAGCTTGTGCTTTTCCTTCCCTCTTGTATTATTCTCTGTGTGCAAGGCTGGTCGGGGCTTGCTGTCACTGCGCGCTGAGATGTTGGAGTGACCATGGCTGCGCAAGTTGCATCGGCTCCGACCAGAACTAATAACAAAAATAAGAAATTAGCCAGCGGTTTGGGTCCGGAGCTCAATTCGGGGAAATCCGGAGGAGTAGGAGGAGGAGGGACCGTACAGCGGACTGGACCGATGCTGGGTGCCGGAGATGGGACTCTGAATAATGTAGACCATCACCGCCGAAACGAGCTCACCATGGTTCATTCAACTTCCACGACTCACAACGCGTCGGACGGCCACGACAAGGATGGGAATAACCTCACGTCCGCCTCGGCTTCGACTAATTCAACCACTTCCTCGATGGAAACGGGTTTGATCGCGAACCACAAGCTGAAATGTGTGGGGAGCGGAGATCCCCCTCAGTCTCAACCGCCGCAGCAGCAGCAGCCGCCGCCGCAATTCGGCCAATTTGCGCCACATCAGCAGCGACAGATCCAAAGTAACAACACCGCCAATAACAACGGCCAGGGGCCCCGTGGGGACCGGGGTATGGATCACCAGCACCACGGCGGCAAAGAGAACCTGTTGGGGGGTCAGGGGGAGCCACAGCAGCAGCACATGCCAGCAAAAGGTGAGGGCGACCTCACCTGTAAACCCGCGGAGAGGATGATGGGTACCAGGTATGAACACTCTAACTTGGGGCCAACTAGTAACAACTCTGAGTTTAATAACAACTATTACACTCCAAGGCCCTGTTACGAGCAACATGGCGGACAGCAGCAGCCGAGCAGTGGGATGGGGATAACGCACTCTTCGGCACATAACAGCATGGAGAACTCCCACGAAGCAGGGTACCACAACAGCCAGTACAATCAGTACCCTGCGGCGTACCGGGCGGGCTATGGCGGCGGGGCCTACGGGATGATGGGTCCCTCAGGGTGCCGGCAACCTGGGAACATGATGATGGGCAGCAACTCCTCAGCAAGCCACGGCAAGTCTCCCCTGGGAGCTGCTTCGGGTGGCTTTCAGAGGTTCCCGGGACAAACTCAGCAGCAACAGCAGCAGCAGCAGCATCCCTCAGGGGCCACCCCGACACTCAACCAACTGCTGACGTCCCCGAGCCCCATGATGCGGGGCTACGGCGGTGCATATCAAGACTACAGCGGCTCCACGGCGCAGCAGCAAGCCGGCATGGGCCTGGGGAAAGACGTGGGCCCCCAGTACGGAGCCTCCTCGGCCCACGGCTGGGGAGGGCAGCAAAGAAATCACCCGCATTCAATGAGTCCAGGCAACGGAGGGCAAGGCCTCGGCAGGACGCAGGTAAGTTTTAGGAACTTCTCAGTCAGCCGGGGTGCATCAGTGAACTTCTCAGCGCTGGTGTGTCACTCATTATCACCAGGTGTTGTGTGTGTGATCTCAGATTATAGCCTCAAACATGGGCCATTCTGTGTGCACAGGAGTGCTGAAGTTTGTTGGTGAGTTACAGGGAAATTACCCGGGTTAATATTATTTTTATCAAGGGGATCTTATGCAGAGGGATAGCCATTACAGGAGCATGATGTGTGTTAAATATTAGACCTGCCCGAGCTTTACCATGAGAGGAAAAGGGAAGGAAACCTTATAGCAGAAATGCATTCATAAAAAAAAGCTTTATTGATTAAGCTAATGACCCTACAATAATTGATAGGCGAAATCATAAGATGCGTTTCTATCCTCATTTTTCTTTAGTTCACGTTCTTGTTGTGCACTCTCAATGTTATTATTTTTATCCGGGAGATTAAAAAACAACATTGACGTTAGGCAGATTCACCTCTCTGCCGACGTGGTGTCAGACACGTTGCGAAACGCCCTGTTTAGAGGACGTGTTGTGTTCGAGGCGCTCGTGGAACAAAGTGAAATATTCATATAGAAAATGTACACTAAGGCTCAGTATAAACGCCAGCGTCTGTAATGTTTGTCATCTCTTTATGTTTCACTGATTTGGAGAATGAACCGCACACCGCGGCCGTGCAAAGCCAGTCCGTCCCTCTCCGCGCGCTCCAGCCTCTGTGTGCCTCGTTTATTCCCGTGCAGCTCTGAATTTGAATAGTGGAGGTAAACTGGCTAAAAGCTCTCCGTACTCCCAGCTCACAGTTGACACCCAGTCTGCCATCTGATTGGCTCCCCGTGGCCCCGCTGGGCAGACTGCACTCAGGAAAAAAAAAAAGAAAAGAAAAGGAGGATTCTTGCAGGGATCCTTGGCCATGGCGCTGTGGTGATGCTGCATTCACATCTTGTGGGAATACTCCAGACTTGGAGGCCGTCCAACGCAATAATTGAAGTTTTATGAAGGTTTAGGCTGCTCCAGATAATTATTCTCATAATTTTTCCACACTGAAAGACGTACGAAAACACTGCAATGACAGCTCAAATGACAAAAAGGAAATTATGTGTCTTGAGTTACTAAACATTGTCCAGTTTTGTTTGTTCTATTTGATATAAATGTATCATTACAAGCAGGATTTAGAGAAATTGTCCAGCACATGTATCATTTTGAACATTTTGAAATATACAGAAAAGCTGTTTTTCTGAACTGTCTTATTCACATCCAGCATTTTGCACAACAGCCCCTGCAAGCTGTCGGCCACTGCTGCAGCTGGGGGTTGGATGCCTTGCTCGAGGGCACCTCAGTGGTAACAGCTGAGGGAGGGAAAAGAGTGTCACTGATTATTCAAGTATTCCTCCCTCTGTTTTTGGGGACTGCACTCAAGGATCCCTGGGTGTCCCCAAACTCTTAGCTGAAACACTGATGTGTCAATAGCGTGCAGGCCTACAGCCGCTGCCAGTTCACAACTCTGCCCTCAAACAACACAGCATTTCTCCGGAAGAGCCAATATTCTGCCGTTGTTTTTGATGCACTAAATTATTCGCACTGCTGGATGGCACATCTGGACGACTGGAGGGTAAGGTGGTTGAGCATAGCTTATACTGTCTGCCTCTCGCAAAACAAAAGCAGTTCATTAGCCTACATTGTTTCAATCAAAGACAATTTGCGTTGGATGCTGGGGAAATTAAGTGAATGTTTTAGCGTGGGAGGGTTTGCTGCAGTATTGATTGTATCAAATTATACTCTGATAAGATGGTCAGTAGAAACCTACAGTAATTATTTCTGATTATGTGCAGATTGGATATAAAAAAACATACATATATATGTATTATCCAAGCCACCTAAATAAAACTCAGATAGCAGATCAGTCGCAGCATATGAGCCATAATATGCATGTCAGTTTTTTTTAGTGCATATAATTCCAACCAACCATTCCCCTAAACAAATCTTACATTTAACATTATATACTGCATTTTTTCCACTTCAGGAGTAAGTGCATGTGCGACTGTGTTTTTTCTTGACTCTACCAACATTTCAGCAGCAGTATATTCACGCTACAAAAGCCCTATGTTTAATTCATATTTGGAGCGGCAGCACTGCTCTCCTGCGCACTGACAGGCTGTGTGAGAAAGGCGAGCGGTGTAGTGCATAATACTGCCTCCAAATTGGCCCCGTGATATGACTGCGCTTCACTTCAGAGTGCGTTTGGTCGGAGCACGCCTCTGTCACCTGTTGGCACAGTTTCCCCTCTTTCAAATTCAATTTCCCTCCCCACTGCCTCTCTTCAGGAGCAAGCTGTGAGCGAAACGAGTGCACCTCATTTACACCGCTGTCTCCCCCCCTCACACTCACTTGTCTGGCCACTCACCAAAATGAAGACAGAGCCCTACCACTGCGTGTGTTGTGTATGTGCACACACATCAGAGATACGTGAGATATGTTATTTAGTGGTGTGTGTTGAACCTGCCCTTGCATCAAAATTACATTGTCCTAGTTTTTCAAATGACTGTGGCCTATTTGATTGAAGAATAACAGAACAATATTCAGCATTCAGTTTTTGACCTTCTACCTGAATGTGTACATGCAGGGCTTTAAATCCAGGCTCAATGTGTGTGTGCGTTTGCTTATGTGCAGCAGTATAACAGTATACATTCAACCCTAATGACTTATGCTGACATCGTAAACGAAACAGCACATTCTCTCTCAACCTATATGTGTAACAAGGATCTGTCTGTTATCCACTAATCAAAAACACACGCAACAAACAGAGAGAACAATAAAAGTAATTAGTGGATAATAATGAGAGCCTAGCAAGTTGGAAACAGTGTTGTTGCTTAGATAATTGCAGCAGCAACTCATTTAAAATCTGACCTAATAAAACAAAAATGAATGGATATCTACAGTTTCCACTAATTTATCACTATTATGCTCAGTGTTTTGCCTTTTGTTTTTTTAGAATTGAAATCAAAGCTCAGTAGTTCTACATATCAAAGACTCGAGCCAATCCCATCCTTGGTAATGTGCTTACCTTGAAATGATTCCTGCTCGCAGTGCTCTCCAGTGCATACTGTTTACATTTCTCTCTTATGAATTATTAGTGTGATACGAACAAAGACTTTATAATAGGAGCAATGCATCAATGTCACATTGTATTATGCGGCTATCTCAGGGAGCCTTGTGCATAGTGATGGGCCTGACTGTGGCTGCTGGAATTTAATTTATGGTACATGTTCTGCATTGAACAGACAGCCCATGGGGTCTGGTCAGGAAATGGGCATGCAGGTGTGTGTTTGGGTGCTTCTTTTTATTCCGGAGGGTGTGTTTACATTTTCTGCGCGTCCTTGAGTTTGTATCTCTTCTCTCTTTCTGTGTGTGTGTGTACAGGCAGGAGAAGGGTAAAGCCCCTTCGTCAGCACTAAGCAGTCCAACTTCAACCCCGCCCCTCTCACAATGTCTCCCTCTCCATCTCTCGCTCTCTGATGCCCCCCCTCCGTCATTCGTTTGTTTATGTTGGTTTGTTTACATCTCTGTCTTGGCTAGCCAGCGCAGTGCTGATTAGCAACACTAGAGTGAAATTTTAATTTGCTCTGTTGCGTCCGATAAGAGCCCCGCGCAGCGTTTTTCATCTTCCTTGGATGAAACACAGAGCCTGCTTAGGTAATTGGCAGGCCGGGGTTATCCCTGGTCTGCATGCGGTTTCCACAAACGCCAATTAATTCTGATTTTCAGAAATAATGTGACTTTTAAAAACAGACTGTCCAGTTGCATCACTGGACGTAAGCTCATGTGTTATGAGATGGTTTAAAAAAGTAATTGTAATTTTTCCCCTCCCCGGTTCCACAATGCTCTCACATCATCCCCTGGAGTTAAAGGTTGATGTGTAAACGCCCTGAAGAAAGGATTTAATTACTGCGAGCAGCGTTGATTTGGTGTCAGCTGTTTCTCAGCTCTGTCTTATCCGTGCTGCTGGTGTCAGGAGGGAGCAGAAAAATCTAAACCAAAGCAATTTTGGGGAAGAACGTTAATTGTGCATATGGGAGATTTTGACTTTTCCGTGTGGATGAAGGAGTCGAAAGCTTTTTGGATTTCGATTTGATAGTCATTTCAATTTCATTTCCCTTGTTAGAAGTGGTGCATTCTGCCATGTGAGAAAACTATAGGCATCCTCTGGCATTCTGGGATTTGTAGGATTTATCACAGGTCAGAGGATAGGGTTGGACAGCAGCACATATCACCACTACCTGCTCTCTGTTTGTCCCAAATAGCCTAATGGACCTTGTAGTAATAATTCCACCCAAAGCTGAAAACTTGAAAAAATGTCACAGTAAACACATTTGAATTTACTGTTAGCTCTCTTTCTATCATCTGTCAGCTCAGCTGAAGTGAATACACAGTTCATTTTGAACACTGTTTTTGTACCACCAGCAAAAGGGAAGTCCTCCAACAATTTAATAGTGTTTGTTATTGTTCTTGCGTGCCTGGTATGCAGCCTGAACACTGAAACAAAGAAAAGCTCCTGTCAGTATTAAAATGATCATGTAATCACAACTTCTGCACGGGTGCAGTTCTGACATTTTTTTTGTGTTCTAGCTGTAAAAATGTTGCTTTTGTTATTATTATTATTTTTGATAACAATTGCATTCTTATTGATATATATCACAGACATTTTTTATTAAAACTAAATAATTGTTTTTGTGAAATTTCATCAGTTTCCATTCTTTTTTGTAATATTTAGTTAAATTGTATTTTGTCTTTCCTATTTAAATCGTTCATCATTTGCATTAATCTAGTTGCATTGAGACTTAGCTGCTGCCTTCTCTGTGTAAACACAGAGAGAGTATAGGAAGGCCAGAGATGTAGAAATGTAGGCGATATTAGAAGTGAGTCACATGGAGGGCTGCTGACTTCTGAGGAATGGGTCTGCCCGAGTTCACAGAGAAAGAATCAGTATCTGAACTCTGGCAAATGTCAGCATAGCTCAAATCCTCTCCCTCTGGATCTCACCCTGCTTCAGCCTTGTGAACGTTGCGAGGAAAAAAGAAGTATTTACGAGTTGTTGGCCTCACACACACAAATATATTGGGTTTCCTCCCCTCTGTTGTGTGTGTGTGTGTGTGGCTGGCAGGGCGCCAGGTCTCATGGCAGTGGGTGCCGCGGTGGCACCCCAAACCCCCTCCCCACACCCCTCCACCCTGACCTTCACATATGCTAATTAGCCACGTGGAGCTGCTGAAAGCGAGGACCCCCCTCCTCCCCCTCTATCCCAGAGGGGAGGGGAGGTATTCTTTCTTTATTTTTCTCTCTTTCTTTCTTTTTTTTCTCTGTCTCTCTCTAGTGTTATTTCTCTGAGTATTTGCTAAGTAAATGTATGGCAGTTAACTATATGCTCACTAAACAGATGGTGCTCCGTGCTTTACAGTATGCTTTCACTTTTGCCAGCCATCTCTTTTTGTTCTTTCAGTGTTTTCTCTCTCCTCTTTTATCTGCCTCATGTCCCTAGCTCTCAGTAGCTAGCTAGGTCTCCCAAGGGACCAGCAGTCAGTTCAGAGGTATTTAGACAGCCAGCATATCCTATCGAATATTTATACACTATACTGAACAGATCTGTGTGCCACTGCTGAAACTGTCCTCCTTACAGTAAATGCTGCCTCCACTTCCCTTCTGTCGTCTCCGGCCAACAGAGGAGGAAATGGGAAACATACGGGGTCAGTCCCTCTAGAAATGAGTCATTTTGTGATTGCAGCAATTAATGTAAATTCAAAGAGTCAGCGTGACATTTTTAAGATCCAACCAAACTCTGAATCTCCTTCCTCTTTGTATAATAAAACTAATAGTCTGATAGTTCAGCTGAACTAAAGAAAAACAGAGGATAATTGGCAGATTATTGTTGGAGTTTTTTTAAATTTATAACAATGTAGAAGATTTTTGGTGAGCATTTTTTTTCGTTGAAAATTTAAAGCGTTATAATTTATTTTACCGTGAGCTTGTGTCTGCTGATGAAATAATCAGCTTATAACAACACGAGCACATTTGATTTTTTGATTGCCAGAGATATTGACATAGAAATCCATGTCTCACCCACATAGTGTGTGTTCGTGTGTGTGAGACTTAACACACTCCTCCTCTTACCAGCCTATAAGAAAATCATCATCATCATTACCTCCGTCATCATCATCATCATCATCATCATCATCATCATCATCACCATCATCCGTCACTTTCCACATCAAAGCCCCTGCACTCCTCTCTGTTTCCAGACTGTAGACTGTGCACTCCAGTCACACGTCTTGCTGTTTGGTTTGAGTTGATCCTAATCAGCGCTGGCACAGTGGGACCATTTGCTCAGCTAAAAGAAAAAAAAAAGGAAAGAGGAATACAACCAAACAGCACCAGCAAGGCGCTGTCTGTCGTTTGTGAAGCACAGAGAGACAAAAATAGAAAAACGATGGGACACGGACGACGCACCGAGTTTCTGTTGATGAGTTTTGTGTCTTTCTACGGGTCGTTTTTTTTTTTTTCTTCTCATCTCGAGTTGCTCTTTCTTTTTTTTCTGTCACACACATATACACTTATGAGGTGTGTACAACCCCGATTCGAAAAAGTTGGGACATTGTTACACTTAAACGTAAATTAAACAGAATTTAATAATTTGAATATAATTTGTGACATAAATTCAGGTGAAAACTGTACAAAGGAAATATTTAACCTCTTAAAAACCCACCTGTCTGCCAGCAGGAAAGGCTAAGAGGAGAGCGACATTTTTATTTATTTTTTCATCAGCTGTTGAGTTTTAGCCAAACGCTAACCAAGCATAACTTTGGAAACTAAAAGCTGTTATATGTGCAAACTAGCTGACTTTTAAAAAAAATATTATTATAAACTCTGAATTATTTAATTGATCCATACCTTTTTAAAAACATACATTTAACACAGCATCTGAGCTTCTTCGGGATCAGAGTTGTGTATCTCTCTGTCTCTGTATTTTTTGTTGACTGTATTTTTCCAACCTCCGCTTGTGTGTGTAAGTGTTGCAGAGCTGGTGTGTGGATGTATTGTTGATTTATAGAAACCGGTCACAACAGGACACTTGTGGTCACTCCTGGCTGAATGCTACCTAATTTAGATCAATTCTATCTCAGCAATTGAGGAAGCGACTTCACACCACATCCTCCTCCAAACACATGTGCACAGTGGACACATTTTCTCACTGTATGTGGGAGAAGAGGTTATGTTAGAAATTTGGTCGTGATCTGTTGCAGTGGGTGTGGACCGGAGTACAGATATTAAGTCTTGGTATTTCTCTCATTTTCTTGCATTACGCACCTCTGTGATACGGCCAGACTTGTGTTCTGCATTCCAGCCACTCCTTTGACACAAACCGGATGAACTGGATTAGATATCGACAACTCAAATGAACTTTATTTTGAAGTTTAAATGTCTTATTTCTTTAAGATGTTAATTCCTCCAAAGGATATCAATATGGTTGGCAAGAGCAGATGTTTGCTGTTCACAGTTAATCTCCCTGTGTAACTGTGCCGGCCTGTGTGTGTGTGTGTGTGTGTGTTTCTAAGTGCATGCACGAGCGTGCGTCTCCCTACTCAATGAACATCCATAGTTACTGTTGGCTAAACATGCAAAGGTTACTGTAATGTCAGACACATGCCAGAGGGGAGTGTGGAATACCACATTAACATAATCCATAGACAACTGTCCCATTTACAAACATTGCCGTTCCGGGCTGGTCGCCACAGCGCTGCAGGAGCACATGACTGCTCTTGCTTCCGCTACGCTGCATGAGACTGAATGGAGGAACCACATCACAATGGCACTTCTCTGACAGAAAGACTTTTCCAAGGAAAATGGCTGGTTGTCAGATTTTGGCATGACTCGCCAGGACAAATTATGATGCTTGAACCTGAAACATTCCTCTGCTCTACCCAAGGCAAAGGCTGACAGCTTACACTGCTCACACAGTTACAAAATGTGAAGGTATTGTTGTCTTGTCTGACCCGCTGGCCTCTGGGTGCATGTGTCAACAGTTTGTTGTGTGCTGTGAGAACTTTTTATAATTCAGAGGGTAGAGACTTGAATAGGGAGCAATGTATTGGACTTAAAAGACCCTCCTGTGGTGTTAGATTTTACCTCATGAGAAATTTGGGGTTAAGTTGCATTAAAGTCCAAACAGATTCACTCCAGTGTTAGTATGGGAACGTGAGAATAGCTTTACTGAGCCTTTTTACAATCAAAATATCCACATTTTTGCACCAAACGTAGTCATATGTTTTATTTTCTTAAGCAATGAGGCCATTTTTTTCCAGCAGTAACTTGCACTGAAATGAATACAAAGCAACCATTAGACTAATATATAAAGCACTCAGTGTTAATTAGATGTTTTACGGTAGTTGAGGCGGCTAACATGTTGCCCTCTCACCCGCTGGGGCTGGAGTCTGTGCTGACAGTCGGAGTGATTGTTTTGATAATTATGTGTGCATAAGCCGGAGAAGAAGCTCTTACTGCATTTTGAAAAATACATTTTTATATTTACAGCTCGGTGTGACTGTGCGAGTCTGCGCTTTCAGCGTTGTTTTGAGGGATCCATTGTTTTCACTCGCATAACGGGTATTTTAATTAGTCCGTCTTTTGGAAATTCCCTGTGTGTGTTGTGGTTTGCGTTGGACACTGCAGACTCCCACAGCTCCCAGACATTTCTCAACTTTTTTTTTTAACACATTGGCTACGTTCCAGAAGCAGAGTCATGTGTGGAAACTTGCAGCAATTTCACTTTTTCTCATCTGTATTTTAAAGCATAAACAACCTCTCCATCTTTCTTTTCTCTCTCTCTCTCTACTCTTTTTTTCACCAGTTGTTTCCAAGTCTCTGTCTTTCTGTCTTTTGGATGCTAGTTGTGGGTGACCTTGGCTGGTGACTACAGTGCCTACTCATTAAGTAGTAAAGATGAATGGTTCCATTATAGCAGGGGGAAAAAACGAGCGGGGCCAATTAGTGGTAATTAACAGCGGAGAGGGCGAGCCGCTCTGGAGGGCACCCTGACCTGGACTCTGGAGGGGGCAGAGGGGAGCAGGGGGCATGTGTGTGGAGGAGATCTAGGTATATATGTGCAGAAAAGTGTTCTTTAGGAAAGATGTGTAGTAGGTGATTAAAGGTGTGCGTGTAGTAGCTTATTATAGGTGTGTGTGATACACACCTATAATCAAGAATAAGTGGTTCTGTATAGAACCTTTAAGGGTTGTATAGCTAAGTACATGTTTGTGATGCCCGAAATGTTGTATATTTATACATTTTTAACTATTTTTTAGGTTCAAGGCTTCCTAAACCTGTTATTGCATTTATAGGATTCTGCAGAATTACCATCATGTAAATTTAATTTCACTAAAACTACTAATTAAAAAAAAACAACTCTTATTTAAAACTGCAGTAACATACAACCCCAATTCTAAGAAATACAACTTTTTTTGGAATCAGGGTTATTTATTAAGCCCTCATGTAGGCTAAAGGAAAAGAAAAGAGGTGGGTTTAAGGAGACAGTATTGATAATCAAAACAAAGTTGCACAATATAAAAACAACACTATAATAATTTGCTCAAAATATAAAATGTTATAGTGAGTAAGGTATAGATGTGTGTACATACATGTGAAATTGAAGGTGTGGTATGGACTTAGGGGAGGTGTTGTTGTTTGAATGTGTGTCAGTGTGTAATCACTGTTAAGTGAAGGTGCTTATGTATGTGTGAAGGTTGCATGTGGGGATGTGGGTGTTGCTATGATGTTTAAGATGTATGTTATATAATTATGTACATTGTAGGGCAAAGCTGTAGGTGTGTGGCCCTGCCGACATTCCTGTGTGCTGACAGATGGGAAAATCACAGGGGGATTCGGCACGTTCGAGCATTTAGAGGTGACGGAGGTCAACAGCCGGCAACACCTCTCTTTGACTCTTGACCCCTAGTGTGATGTCACTCCCCCTCCCTCCGCCCTTTGGTGTGGCCAGGGAGCTCGTTAGGCAAAGGTCTGAGAATAAAAGGCCCTGAAATGCCAAGCCAATATACCATCAGCGCTAATGAACATTTTGTGATGATTTTTGTTCTTAATTGGGTATTTTTTTAGTGCTGATCTGCAGTATTTTAGCATCTCAGCATCAAGGAGAAATTCAAGGTTGTTCACCGAGAGACTCTCTTACTCTCCCTCTGTCTCTCTTTCTCGGCGGCTGCGCTTGATTTATTCACCCCGCCTACCTCCAGTTTTTTATCAGTTCTGGGGTGAAATTGTCACAGTCGTGTAATCCTTTGGGTGCCACTAGCTGGGAGACTTGCGCGTGAGCATGCACTCGGAGAGACGGGTGTGTGTTTGTAATGGTATTGGCAGTGGGGTGTCTAAACAGTAGGTAGCACCGGGTCTTGTGTCCAACATGGAAATCCTGGCAAGTCAATAAAGCGATGTTCAATATACCAGGCAACAAGGCTGTGTTGTCACTTTAACAGACATGTTAGAATTGGCAGTTAGTGAGAGAGAGCATTTGTAGAGGCTGGAGGTTTTTTAAGGTATTTTGCAAAGTGCTGGCAAAGTGCTGCTTTCAGGGCCCCTGAAATTGCAATTCCTGGTAAATGGATGGTTTGAGGAGTATACAATGTATTAGAAGTCAATTGTGCATGGGAGGGCCTATTTTCCATATCGCTAGTCGAACAAGTGTGTCACCGTGTGTGTGTGTGTGTAGCTGTTGCATCTCTGCCTCCATGGCACACACACACACACAAACACATTCAGACTGCACATGCCCCCGCTCCATCTATTCCCCTGTTGCTCCAGCATCTCTCGGCTCCGTCATGTGCAGGTTTGTCTGTACGGGGTTGAGGGGAGGGGAGGGGGGG
>CAFUXE010000405.1:565840-588501 GCA_903364295.1 Serranus cabrilla
GCTCACGAGAGTCAGAACGCTGGAGAGGAGTTCATAAATTGAATTTTTAAATTTAGCTGTTGAATTACTATTGTCTCCCATGCCTACTCCTCCCCCTCCTCCATTGAATGGCATGCCCAGATGAACAAAAGTGAAAAACACATTTGAAGAAAATAAAAAACAATTTCTGTGTATTCCCTCTAGTTTTTTATCTGCTGTCCCTCCTGGCGCAAACACGATTCACTTCGTGTCATATTCATAATTTTTTTCCTAAGTACAGCCATTTCTCCGAGGGGAGGAAAAAAAAAATAATGTTTCAATTTGTCAAGAATTGTTGTCGTTTTTTTTATGCCTGGTGGTGTGAGGGAAATGGTGGGCATATCTCTTGGAAAAGGCTGCAGTGGGCTGAAATCTCATTTAGTGGAACTTGTCATGAAAGCAGATATGAGGCTCCGTTTGGGGAGGCGGAGAATACTCTTTTTTTTGCCTCCGTGGACAGGTGTGGATAATGCCATGTGTGGAAGATGGACCAATGTATTAGATAGCTCTATATCATTTTATTGTGGCTGTTTTATTTAAGAATTTCCCACAAGTGTGCGAGTGAGTGGGAGAGAGATCAACAGTGAAAGCCGGTGTGAGATTCTGCTAATACACGTTTCTGTGCATGTGTGTGTGTGTATGTGTGTTTAATCGAGCGTCCACTTCTCCTCTCCCAAAACTCTGAAGTTGTTTTCTGTGTCCAGTGCCTTTCTAAGTGCAGCAGTTAACGTTTTTTTTTTTTTTTTTTTTGCAAGCGTGTGTTTATACTTGGCAGCCTTGTGAGGGGATTTACTTGTGTTGCGCTCAGCATTTTTGGCAAACGGAGGACCTCTTGAGATGGATTGGTGAACTGGATGGAGCTGGGGAGGGGGTGTGTGTCCCATATCACGGGGTGGCACAGTGCCCTGGATTTTTCAGAAACTGGAGAGCGTCGCCCTTTTCGCTGCAGATATTGCTTGGCGGACTTGTGTATGTGTGCGCCTGGCTTGTGGCGTGTTCTGAGTGTACAAACATGAAAGCAGGTCATGTGTTGCTCTGGTGAAAACACCATTATCGCTACATTAGAAGCATATGACCAGAGTCATTTTAAGCACATCAATAAAATACACTTACAAATCTCTCCTTTGATAAATAGTTGGTTTAACTCTGTATAATGCTCAGTTTAAATGCACTAAAGGACTAAATCTATTTATAGTTATTACTCACATTCCTGTTCAGTCTTACTTAGCAATATGGGGCCAAAACAAATACTATGAGGAGTCAAGGTTTTCAAAAAAAATCTGATTTTGCTTCCTGAACTTGAAGTTCATCCATCAGTATTTAAAAATACAAATGATTTTCCTATTAAAAAAACATTTTTCAATGAGTCTTATACCACAATGTCTCATAACTTTAATTATTCCCTAATGTGCTTTTCTCTAATGCTGGCAATCATTTTGTCAGATGAGATGTCAGTTTTGTCCGGTGGTTAAATATTTCATTTTTAGATCAGTACTGCTGGTGCACTCCGGCAACACAGGGAATACTTTTCTTATTATAGTTTCACACATGAAGGAGGACAAAGTGAAGAGCACAGTACACAAACTTGCATTTAAATGGAACATATTATACATACACACTTATATGTGTATTTTAAATTTATACTAGAAGATATTAACATGCTTAATGTTCAGAGACTCATTATTTTTCCTCATACTCCCCGTCTGAACTTCTCTTTAAGCCCAAAAAAACCCAGTCTGCTCAATAGCCACGTTTCCATTAAAATCAAAGCAAATTTTAAAGGCTAAAAATGTAAAATAAAGGCTAAAAAAAAAGGCTAAAATTTGAAAGTGCAAATTAGGGATGTTTCCATCAACTGGTTAAGCGCCAATAAACAAAGCTGCATAAACGTACTTTCAGCAGAAGATGGCAGTGTGATGTATTGCTGTAGGCTAATCTGTCAGTAAACAGTAGAAGAAGTAAGATTGGGCAAGAGAGAAAAAAACAAAATAGAGGTTGCTAATTAGACAACTTTGGCCACCCATGAGAGAAAAAGTCTACAGGAATTAGATTAAATTTGGCTACTTATAATTGTTCTTTCATGTCAGTTTGTCTTGACTGGCAGAGTGGAAACAGCTGATCACTCAAACTAACTATTTTTCAAAAAAGACAAAAAACACCTCAAACAAGCGTAAACACTTCTAATTTTGGTGTTTCCATAAAGCTTTTATCATGCAAATCTTCAAAATGTGCATTGAAATGTGTTGATGGAAACACGACAAGTGTTTCCAGGTCTTCAGCATCTACACTCTCTGTGTCTCTGCACCATCATTGCAGCCAGGGAATGACTGTAGTGAAGCTTTCTGCAGGAGCCCTGAGAGGTTGTTGAAAGGCCCCGTTTCTGAGTGCGAGCTGTGTGCATTTCTCCGTGGATTGAGCGTTTTGATACTTTTCTGTAATGTGCCACCTTTAACACACGCATACATCGCAAAAAAGCATTTTCTTCTTAGGATTAGGCTCTCGAATTCCTGGTAATGCAGACCTTTGCAGGATAACCCCCTCTCCTCACACACCCACATCCACCTCCATGCTGTGAAATAACTTTTATACATCCAAGAGTACTCATTCCTGGCATTCTGGCTTTCTTTCTCCATCTCCTTCACTACCCAAACACACTCTCTCTCTTTCTCCTCTGCACTCTGTGAAATAGTCCAATGTACTCCACGCACATGCCTCAGTAGACAAAACCACTTTAAAGCTCGAGCGCCGTAACCGTCCGCACGTAACCTGCTGAATAAAGTGCTCCCATCCCCTGACATGTCTTCTTGATATTAGCCTGGCAATATGAGGCAACGGCAATTTCTCCTCCACACTAGACGAGGTGATATTGAGTTGGGAAGAGGAGAGGGAACTGAGGAGGGAGCTGGTGGTGGTGGAGGAGGAGGAGGAGGAGGGGGAGGAGGGGGTTAGTTGGAGATGAGAGAGTAGAAGTGAAAGTGTGTGTGTAAGAAACAGTAGGAACAAAATGTCATAAATCACACATGATCCTACACGGCGGAGACAAAAGGGAGAAAGCATGAGAGGAGAGAGGGAAGATAGAAGAAGTCCACATTATCTGCCCGGCAGACAGACAAACACGCCGCTACGGGTGACGGATTAGCATTAGCCTGACGCACTGTACCGGAATTTTCCAATGGCTCACTGAGACCCCAAACAACCTCTAAAAAGGCTCTGAAATACTTACAATGGAATAAATCGCCCTTGACACCTCCTCTTTCTTCTCTTTGATTTTGTTTTGTGTTTATATGAGAAGCTAGTTCCCAAGGTGTCGCTTTGGAGAGCAGGTACTTTGACTGCTTCACTGCCCTGAATTCCCCGCTGGGATTCAAACTTGAAATGCCTCGTCACAATTGTAATGCAAAGTTTGAATCCCTGCCAGACTCTCAACCCTTTACCTGTTCTCTTATTTCAATTCAGAGCATAAGCTCAAATGTAATCATCAGTTATTCTGCCAGTTTTTTGCAAGCAACAACATGCAAACAAGTAAGTGAGAGGGGCGATTACTGGCACCGCTGGTCTGTGGTTGTGGGAACAAGGCCATAGAGTTTTTATTACTATGGCTTCCCATCGCTTTAAACAACATTTACAACACTTTTAAAACCCTTTCAGACATTAAAACAAAGATACAAGCTTTGGGTTTTAATTAAATCATTATATTTTGGCCCTGATAGCCACGCAATAAACATCTTTGCTTACTTAATTCCATTTGTAGTTCATTTATGACCTGTAGACGTTAATTTAAGGCTTCCGCTCGCTGTGCAATGGTAAGATAAATCAATGGCGGCTGTGGTTTGGAGTGTGTGCACTAAGTGGACCTCTGTCCAACTTGGCTGATGCTGGAGGAATTAATTTGAACAACTCTCAGCCAGCCACTATTTGTGAATGAATGTGAAATATTAGCCAAGAAAGATGTCATATCATTAATCCAATCTTTTTCCCTCTACAGGTGTCCTCCATGGACTTCATGGCTATGAAGCGTTCGCAGCTGTACAGCATGACCAACAACCCCTACACCACCCCGCAGCAGCCAGGGGGCGGGCCTTACCCTCCTAGCCAGCCATACACATCGCCTCCTCCGCACAGATATCCAATGAGCATGCAGGGGCGGGGCCAAATGAGCATGGGCGGGATGCAATATCCTCAACAGCAGGTATGTCAACAAACGCTACATTTTCGTGCGTGTCACAGTGATCCATGAATGACTCAGCCCCCCCCCTCTGCAGCGCTGGTCCACATATTGTAGCTGGTATTATATTGCTGTGGGACATTCGCTTCTTGTGGTGAACATTCTCCAGCAATTTCCCCCTGAAGGCTTGGCATGTTCAATTTGAGACGCAGCCTAAAATACCAGGCAGCACATCTCACACCCCGGCATGTGGTGGTGTCACTCCTGTTCATCACTCAGTTCCCTCTTAGAATCCCACTGCAGTGAGATAGGTCTGATGCTGTGTGTGTGGTGGGGTATGTGCGGTATGTGTGTAAGCACGTTCATTCTTCATGCTTCTTTCATGGAACGCTTGTATGCTTAATTATGAATTTCTATACGCTTCTATACTGTGTGTGCTTTTTGTATGCATGTCTCTTTAATTGTGTGTGTAGGGGAATGCTCTCTGTGTAGTAAACATAGACGCAGCACAGCCGACCCACGTCACAGTCTCTCTGTGCGACACAATAGGCCTGTGTTGGAGACAATAGTGCTTCTGTCTGCTTTATTGAGTCTTAAGTAAATCCCATTTGGGCTGGAAGGGTGTGTGTGTGTGTGTGTGCGTGTTGGAGGGAGAGATACAGAGAAAGTATGCATGTGTATTAATCTGTGTGTACTATATGTATGTGTTTGCGTGGATGATATGTGTGGTTTCTGGCAAAAAGCGAACTTCTTCTTTGTGTGTTTGTATGACAATCTAGTTCCATCAGTGTAGTTTGTAGTGAAACAGCAGTACTGAGTGCCACGGCGAGAGAAGCGGGGGGAGTGTCCCCTGCTGTCACTGCCTGCTATATTTAGTCAGCCTGGTCTGTTGGTCTGGACTTGGACACCTCTTATTGGGGCGAGCGAGCTTCCACACATAGCAAGACCACAGAGAGAGAGAGAGAGAAGGAGAGAAACACAGATGGACTGACAGACAGGCTTCCTACATTGTCTTAAAATATTGTACAAATGAGCGTACATGCTGTAGCAGAGGAAATGAGTGTCTATAACGGACGTCTATTTATATGCAGATACTCCCACCTACAATTTTCACATTATGCAGTGAAAATATATGTTGTATTTTTAAAGAAAACATTATATGGAGATAAAGAGGACTAATGCTAGAGTGACAGGTACACAAAGAATAGAGATACTACACTGATTTTACCAACGAAGAAGAAAAATACCACATTATACAATGGTTGTAAAATGTATATTTAATTTTTTTATTATATATTTTTTTATTTTTGATTATTATAATTCTGATGATGATGATTATGAATATTATTGTAATTTGTCTTTAGTTGTTTTTATTTTATTTATTTATGATTTAAGTAACAATACATTTAGTTTTAAAGCAACAAAATAATGAATCCATGTACAAATAGAATACAGCAAAGACCCAAAAGGTGTCGGCTGAAGCCAGAACTTATTATGTCTCGCTTTATCATAATACCCACATGAAAAAGGGAAGCGATAATAACAGGAATTGCCAAGGAAGTTCAAAGTGTCAAGCCAAACCACTAATTTACTCTTTCAAATATTAATTTTGTGATCACACTGGGTTCTGCAGTCCAAACAACGAGACTTCATCTAAGACTTCATTACCCAAGCTGCAGGTCTAATCCTCATCTGACGCAGTTTGATGATGTCAACACATTCCCAAAACAAGCATTATTGAGCCTGCTCAGGGGTTTTGCAGAATGAAATACACACAATTGGGAGCAAACGGGGGTGTATGTGTGCATGTGTGAAGGCAGGCTGTGCATAGAGAGTAATGCCAAAGCATAATGACGTACAGTCAGTAAGACGCACAAAAATACATCCCTGGTACTGCTTTGTGATGAAATCCTCGGGCGTATTACATAGCCTGAACGTGGCGCTATGGAACGTAATTAGTTCAAATAGAATTAGTTGTTCACTCTGGCTATAGCCATGGGAAATGCGCTTCTAAAGTTTCTAATTATCTAGCTCTGGCTTTAAAAGCAGCACCACCGCATTGCCTATCTGCAGCCGGTGAAATCTAGCTCACAGTAATGAGTTCGGAGGAGGTTTAATTCCACACTCTCAGATGAGCGTAATGAGCCTCACCTACAGAAAAGCGGTCAGGGGTCTGATCAGGGAGGAGCGGGGAGGGCTAAAAATGAATGCCCCAGATGTGTACTGCAAAATATACTGTACACCAAGTCTTAAAGTGACTATTAATTACATATCAAAAGATGCAGTAAATGCAGTAAAGACGGACATGATTGCAGCTGTGTCTGGAGGAGGAGAAATCAGCCACCCCACCCTCTTTCTTAACCTCAGATGTTATTAAAACTGCCCCAGGATCAGCTGCAAAGAACATTCTCACCGTTTTGACTGTGGCTCCATCAGCAAGGGGGATTGTGGGTGATGTAAGACGCGGCACACACAATCCCCCATGATCCATTGCGCTTCAGGGCTGAGACCTCAGCTTGTCACAGCCAAGCATGCTGGGATGTTGCCAGGCAACGTGACGTCAACAAAGATATGCGTGCATGCCTATCTCTGTGATTTCCCCAGGACTGAGTGACTGTGTGTGTGAGTGTGTGCGTGAGTGTGTGTCGAGGTTTTAGAGAGGAACAAAAGGCCCTTTTGGACTGCTTTTCATTATTATGAGTAAATCCAGATAAAAATTAAGCTCCACTTGTATTAAATAAGAACTGCATATCCAAATCCATACGTCCATCCAGTGGAGGTCACGTAAGGCTCACATGTATAGTGTTAAAAGCCAGTGTGGATATATGATACAGATGCACTTACAATCATTTGTATTACTATTTCTTTTTTAAATCCAACTAAGTTATAATAATAGTTGTCACTGTTTTGATATATGGTATATTTGTTGTCTTTATAATCATAATTTAAATAAAAAAACAGTCCAAGAGCAGCTTCTATATCCAGGATTTGTTTTCCCATTACTCAAGGAAATCCACAGACCTCTCTGTAAACAGCTTTTATTGGAACTACTTTCCACTGAAAATATAGTCCCTGTGAAAATTGTTGACAGCAGGGTCGGTGGATTATCCGGAGTAACAGGGACAATACCATTATTTGATGCTTTGAGCCCCACAAACAGAAATCTATTTACCACCATTGTTTTGGGGTGGATTCAGAAATCTCTGTGATGACAAATATCTCAAAAAAGATTGTGATTGTTTGTGTGTGTGTGTGTGTGTGTGTGTGTAATTTGAGTTAACAGACTCTAACATTATATCCAGAATGAGCAGTGATGTAGGTACACATCCTGTGTCTCAGATGCATGAATGCTGCTGAAATCCTTGATGAAATCATGGAAATAAATAAAAGGTAAAAACAGAATAATAAATCACACTTTTAAATGTTCTTTTTAGATGCAGAACAAAATATAGTTGTTTTTTTTAAATTAAAAATCTTGATTTGAATATATATTAAGTTATTCTTAAAAATAATAATATTAACAGGCAAGGCAGCTTTAATTGTATAGCTCATTTAATACACAATTGCAATTCAAAGTGCTTTATAGTGAAAGTTAGTATAAAACATAATACAGAGCAGAGTTTAAATGAATACAAGAAAGATAAGTCAATATTTCAATAAGTACTTATAATTCTGTCTGTTAATGTTACTGTCCCGACGGACACAGATCACAAAATAAATAACATAAAAATATAGAAAATATACATAACTAAACTAAACAAAATTTTAGGTTTTACACAACAATTTGTTGAAATAAATAAACACATTTTATTGGGGATCCACTGAAATACACACCTGTGGATCCCGGGGAACCCATCACTGAATAAGTGTGACTGTTTTACCAGAGCTGGATTCTTCAGCTGGACTATTTTTTCAATATCTTTGGCACACACAAATCATATCAACCCAGCTATTTATTAATATATCTGTAAATGTATTTCCTCTTTAAAATACCCAGTGTGTTAAAGATGTAATATCCACACAGTGACATTTACATACATAAACACACTAACGCCTCCATGCTGTTCTGACACATTTACATATACATAAATAACAAAAGCTGGTGCAGGAGAGGTAGGAAGCTAAGAGCTGCTACAAAGACCTTTCCTGTAGTTCAGACACACGCGCCGTGACTGAAGTGATACTTTAATCTGGTTGTTTACAGTGGTAGAGTTATTGGTGTACATGTAAAGGTGCGCACTGTGTGTGTAACCCACAGGCTATGTGTGACCCTTCAGTCCAGGTTGAGTCATTGTTTCTGGGGGACCTTGTTTACCTGTTCAGGCCCTCAAGCTTGATGTCTGGAGCTCTTTCTTTCTCCTCAGCCACATGTGTGTTTCCACAGACAGTATACCTTTGACATGAAGACAATCTTAACAGTGAATATTACAGACTGGTCTCCCCTCAAAAACGTAAATAAAGGGCGTTTGTACAGGCAGAAAAATACGACTCATATTTACGTTTTAGACTGTCGTCTGCCGCCATTTTGCTGACGTAGAAGTATTGATTAACGTCGATACAGAGTTTAAATGGTGAATGTCACACATTAAATTTTTACATAGTGTTTTTTTAGGTAACTAACTTTTTTTTTACGTTACGTCTTACGTTATTTTAGTAACTTAAGTAGCTCACGGTTTTGTGAATCAAGACTTTTTACGTAACTTACATTTTTTATGTAACTTCTGTGGCTCATGTGACCCTTGTAACTACTTCACTGCTGGCATTTATGTACATTCATTCTGTCTTTAATAACACCTAACCAGTATTTTCCCCCTAAACCTAGGTCAGTGGTTTTGTAGCATAAATTCAACGAAACTGCAGCATTTTTTTACAACCATGAAACGTACATGTATAGTGACTTGTGTGCTATTTTTAGAAAGCACGCTGTACCACGAGCTGCTTTTGACAACGCTCATATGTGTTGTTATGAGTGGTATTGACAAACGGTCTATTCTGACTTTAAGGTTGGAGATCTTGTTGAATACATAACCAATTATAGCTACTCTCCGTGTGATCTCCATTTCTTGAGCCAAAGGAAGCACAGACAGTGATCTCACTGTTGATGTCTGAGAGAAGAAAACCCTCTTTCTTATCAGCCTCCAACAAATAAGCCCTGAACTTGCATTACGCGCAGTTAGCGTCACGCTGCGTCTGCATCCATACCTGTGAGAGACAGTTTGAGCGTGTCACAAAGGGTGAGAAGCAGAGTGTTTATGTGTTTGTGCGTGTGGAGTGATGGGTGCCAGAACAAACATATCAGCAGAAGAAAAAAAAGAAGAAGAAGAAGAAGAAGAAGAAGAAGAGGTAGAGGAGGAAGTAGAGGAAGGGAGGCGGTATCTTGGGGATGACAGTCCACACGAGAAAAGCGTCTGTTTGGGAAGTGGAATGAAGTTGAAAGCAAAATATGAAGCAGGAAAAAAAAAGCCCGGCAATTCTTAGCGTAATTTCCTGTGATTTCAAAGTTGGCAGACGGAGAGGAAAAGGAATTTGAAGGAAACATTAGTGTTTGATGTGAAAAGAGGGGAGGGGTGATGGAGTATAGGAGAGAGAGCAGGAGTGAAAAAAAGATATCCTGGAAGAGAGAGAGAGAAATAGAAAAAGGAAAGAGTGTGTCTCTGTGTGTGTCTGTGTGTGTGTGTGTGTGTGTGGAGGGGGGTGAGTGTGTCAAGGAGTCAGGCAGAAACCATTACCAGTGTTGGCTGTTTGTTCCTTACACACTGGGCCAACTTAATAGAAGCCAAGCATTTAAAGTCAAGTGGAAATGTGGCTGACCCGCCGCCTGCTCAGTCCATACAAACCACAACACCCCTTCACAAGCCTGCTGTCCTTCACGGCTTTGTATACCCGTTTCTCAAGTCACACTCTCTTTTTGAAAGATTATTTTTCAGTAGTAATCAGCGGCCAAAAAAAGAAAATACATCTGTGTACTTCAGAAAGTCTGTATTCCATTCAACTGGGCAAGCTGTGTACATTCCTAAATAATAAGCAACATGACAAGTTGACTCTTCTTTCTGCTTTTATTCACTTCATGTGTTTAATTTCTACAACATGTTTTACAGAGGTTTTCAAAACAGCTGAAACCACTAAATTAAAACCAGTGTCATGCAACTGTCAACTATGCATTTAAGTGCTGTTTGAAAACGGTTGTAGACACTCGACAAAGCTTTTATTTCCATCCAGTTGTCATCATAATAATTTCATATATACATTTTCTGCCTTGTGCATGTATCATAACAGAATTGTCCTTTTCACAGAAGACACTTACCATATTACAGTAGGAAATGCAGGTGTAAATATTAAAATGAATGATGGCTGGATTCCACTTAGCTGCTTCAATTTCATGGTCCTGGTGTTGTGCATGCTGGCTCACTGTCACACTGTAATGGAAAACGGGGACACTTAAAATAGAGTGGAGCCATCATTAATGTTATTAGTAACATCTGGGTTTTTCCTACTATGACAAGTCAAAATGTTGGCTGTGAAAAAAGGCCAAGGACCAAGGAAACTCAAGCAGCTAAATGGAATTCAGTTCATTTTAATATTTACACGGCCCAAAATCACAATATAACATAGTCTATATGAAATAACCACATGGTTAAGCTTCTTTTTGTATCCCTCCGCCCATGTGCAAGAATCAGAACGCAAAGGTAAAATTGCCCAGATACACTTTGGACATAGCTTTTTCAACATGGCAATGGAAATGATGTAGAAAACATGTATACAATATACACTTTTATGTTTTGATGATTTATATGGTCATGTTGCCCAGCCATATCTCACCTGTCCTTTTCCTACAGTGAAAAAATGTCCCTCAGGAAAAAGACTTATTGATTCACGGGTCTCTTCACACCAAACAAAAATAACTAGAGACAACAAGTAAGTGAGTTTGACTAAATCTGGCCTGTTCTTTTAATTATGACTGGTCGAAGAATGTACAAATGCTGATGATTAAAACTTAATTTGCGAGTACACTTTGGGCTTTTAAGTTTCCATCGAAACAAAAAGCTGTACAAATCCTTGTCTGTCCAAACATCATCTTGTGGGCTATCGACTTTAGGGAGTTAGATGGGTAATTTACGACATCGATTGAGCCTGGGTGGGGGGGGGGTTCCTCACTAGTGGGGAGAGCGAGGGCCACTTGGAAGCACTTAGGGGCCCCGGGTGCTGGGGTTGTCTCTGGGGTTAATGCAGCCAGCGCTGCTGGCTCTGACGGATGGCTGGGAAGCCCCAATAAATCAGCCCCTCTGCCAGGAAAGATGGAGGGAGAGGAGGGGTGGGGGTACAAAGGGGACCACTCCAGCCTCGTCACACCCCTCCCTTTTTGAAAGGCTCTTGAAACACCGGAGGCCCGCTGTTCAAAGTACACATCACCACCATGCAGATCCACACCCACACAACACGCACTTTCTTCTTTTATCTCCTCCACAACTCCAGACCTGCACTCCATGCCAGCCCATGGGACCCTGGGCATTTTCACCTCACAATTAAAAAAGACATTAGGAGAGAAAGAGGTGGGGGTAAAAGGAGGAGAGAGAAAAGGATTGAAAGAAAGGAGGACAACGATATGGAAAGGCTGATTAATTAAGGGTTCCTCTCTGGCTATAGAATAGATGAAGTTTCAGGATCAATTAATTAGCAAGCTAGCCTACGCACGTCAATGGCTCTAATAGCCTGCTCTCATTTGTAACTTTTATTACCCCGCTGCTGTGGAGTGGCTTTCAGCCAATCAGACCAATCAGACGCCACGTGGAGACGATGCTACGTGGCCATTAACTGGAAAGGGGGGAAAACCCCTCCCATTTCATAGACCAGCTGAAGTGACACTATCAATTATATCAATGTAAAGTGTGTATATGTTGGATGCAACATAAAGGAAGATGGTAAAACACAGACTTGGACATGCATTAGTAAATTCTGTGTCCACTCAGGAAAAGCATGACATGCACATAATATATAAAGCTAAACTGTGATATATACTGTACACATATATAACATAGGACCCGGAGGATTATACTTTTGTAAGCCATTAGTGAAATTACAAACCCAGCTGTTAGTTTCTGCTTGCTGTTGCATTAGTTGTATGAGCTGCAAACTCCATCACTCTCATGCAGGCAGGTGAAGTGATGTCGGAATTTAATATAATTTAGTGTTGAATGCAGGCAGTCGGTGTAAAACGTCACAAATGGAGTGTTTTTGAAAGATCCAGGCGCCGCGCTCTGTGTCTGCAGCGCTCTATATGTGCCTATTGATAAGATAAAAGAGCAGAGAGATGAAAGTGGAGCGAAACGGAGGGAGCGAGGAAGAGAGAGGAAACAAAGGGATGCTTTACGTCTTTGCCGAGTTACTAGGGGATTAGTCGCTGCTCTAATTGGCTCACCGAGAATTCATCTCGGTTTTCTTTCAGATTAGAGATAGATTTTTACGCAGGTCAAGTCTGCTCCAGCGTCTCAGTTTCTGGGCTTCATTTGTAGAGCGGAGAAGTGAAGAGACGTGACACGCCGTCAACATTTGAAAACAGATCTGAGAAGGCATAGATTGGCATGATCAAGGTGTTGCCTAGATTCAGCTTCTCTGTATTGCTCACATCCATTTGGTGTTAGATTGGTATGAGAAGGGAAAATGAAGATGGAGCCCAGTTATATAGAGAACTTCAAAGTATATCTAACATACTGTATTGGCTCGAATATAAGTCGCTCTGAATTTTAAGGTGACCCCCAACCCTCTTGCAGCGCCTTTTAAGATAAGCGTCAAATAGAGGAAGATAAATACAGTCAATAAATACAGCTATAAATAAAATACTGTAAACACTTTATAGCCTTTAAATATTTAAATTTCCATTAAAGCATCTCAAGAGAATCATCATTAGCTAGCAGATTAAACTGTTTGTGCCCAAAGACTATATTTAATATGATAAAGAAAAATACCATAACATATGTTCTGTTTAATCTAAAGTCTTGAAATCTGGTACAGATTTTGACATTTTTAGATCACTTAAAAAATACACTTTTATCAATAGTCAATGCAATTTAAAAAAAATGAGGAAGAATGCAAGCATTGTGCATATAAAAACGCTTTTCATATAAAAGCTCACTTCTTAGTCGGTAAAAAGCCTAGAGCGCACTTTCACTTTCACTGAAGGAAATAAAAAATTTCAGTTACAGGCACAAATATCATCAAATATGCTTGGAAGGTTAAGTTGCATTCAGGTTTTTCTTCACAACCATCAGAGAAAGGAGAGAGACAGAGAGACAGAGAGAGAAAGTGTTGAATGTTTCAGTGTAAAACATCATCTTATATTCAGGCCAATGGGGGTTAGAGATCTTTTGGGCCAATATGGCAACTTGGTGCAGTGAAAGTTGTTAGTTTTTTTGTTTAGTGATTCCCTCTTGTCTGAGTAAAACCCCATAACATTCATGTCAAACTGGTTGACTACTACGTATATTCAAGTAATATTAATAGTAGTAGCAGTAGTTATATATATAATAAACTAGAGAGGTGCTGATTTCACTTTATGGGGATGGAGGCTGCAGTTTATGGAGCTGTTGAACTCTATAACTGTATAAAAGAAATGGATGTAACCACGGTGATGTCACCCATTGGTTTGTGGAATTCCTATTTGAAGCCTTGAGTTTGGCATTTTGTCCATTGCCATCTTGGTTTTTGGAGTCAGGAATGACCATATTTGGACGCGAGTGTGGATCTCACACTGGATTTGAGGACATATGAACTTACTGGGAACCTAACTGCGCCGGGTTGTTGGCTACGCTATGCAAAGTTGCTGCTAATAACATTAGCTTCCATAAGTGGAGGAGATCAAAAAAAGAGTTCATGGCTATTTAAATGTACACAGTGCCATAGACACACATTGCTACGTCTTTATTCTGATTGAAGGTCATCGTTGTCAATCAGGAGGTTTTCCTGCAGTAAGGCATTTGCTGCTTTTTCACCTATTTGACTCTAAACGGGATCATAAATTACAAAATAAACATCATGCTGTATTTAAGATGACTCCCAACTAGTGATTAAGATCATAAGATCATTAGGAAGATATTTACTGGCTAATAAATCAAATGAGAAGTAAGGTCATTTTCTCATAGACTGCTATGCAGTCAGATTTCTGTCTATGTTTTTAGCCTTTACTTACTAATATAAACTGGCTAGACAAAATGATAGAAACTGTGTAATGCAATATAATTCTAATAATCATGAAGCTGTATCAACAAATTAAACTGAATGGCTTCAAAGTTGGCATTGACAACATAAGCCTTGTTACCCATCATCCTCACATCCCCAGCACCTAATTTATCTCTCACACATACACACGTCGCGCAGTTTTCACACTGACCTGAAGGAACTCGACAATCCATGGTGTCACTGTCATTTAATACGGCGGCACCTCAGATCGTCAGCATCCAAGAAAGACAGCCTCGCAGCAGGGGATGTAAAATACGAGTATAATCTCCTGCGCTGATGTCGACCGCTAATGGTGAACAAGCGTGTTTCAACTAGAAGCCCCCTTCCCTCCCTCCTCCCCGTTCAGACGTAATTGACATGACTCCTACACAAGTTCGAGCCTGTCATCACAGCGAGCGGTGAAAAATGCCGCCGTGTGCCGAAGTGATTGATCTGAAAGACATTTTAGGGCTATTTTGTGCTGAATTGTGATGTTTACATGTGTCACAAGCCTTATTTTCTTCTTCTGCTTCTTTGTAATTTAATGAAGATTATATAGAGCTAGTATTAAGGAGCATTCCAGTAAAAACATTGAGAAATTCTGTGTTAAAAACATTTCAGGTGATCAATAACTATTTATCTCACTCCTTCAGTATCAGCATCTGCAACCTTTTCTTTTCCTCCTTCCCCTCCCTCTCCCCCATGGACCACATTTTCTTTTTTTTTTCTCTCCCTCTTTCTCAATTTCCCCTCTCTCTTCTGTCTTTCTTGGCCGCAGATTGGGGTCAGGAGTTTAGTAGGGGAAAAACATTTGGAGCTGGTGGCACAGGGCCCAGAGCCTCTCACAAAAAAAAAAAGAAAAGAAAAAAAAAAGAAAAAATAAATCGCTGTTCACACACACATTACAGAGAGCATTAACCTGCCCTGCTCTGCCTCTCCAAATGTCTCCATTACGGCTCTGCTTGGAACAACACAGGCACCGCTAGTCGCAGCCAGCCATCAATTGATGTGAGCAGAAACAGAGAATTAGAGAGAGGGAAAAATAAAGAAAGACAGACAGGGGGCAGAGAGCAACGTTTGGCAGTCTTCAGAAAGGGATCCGAGATGAAAATATAGAAAAACACGCCTGTGTGTCTAACAGTCGATAGCTACACTATCTGCTCGCTTTCACTCGCCGTCAGTACGATGTTGATGTTATCACCAGGTCGATAAGTCACAATCTTTGAATAGACAGGCTTGTGTTTTCATTTGGGAATAAAAACCTGCGGTATATGAAGTGCACCATGCTTCATGCAATAAAAATACCAGCAAATTCATCTGCAGTCTGGCTTCTCTTTGTTGCCTGAGTGTGACGGCGTTCCTGTGTTTTTATATTTAGTCTTGGCTTGATGTGTAGTGTCTAGGTCCTGGTTACCGGCACGTCACAATCGAGAGTTGTATATCACTCCTCCTGTCCCTCACTCTTTCTCTCAGTCCTCCAAGGGCAGCTCATTCCTCGAGGTGTCAAGGGCCTCCCGATGTATGAGGAGGGGGAGGAGTGAGAGAAAGAGAGATCAAAGAGAGGTACGGAGCGCCGGAGAGCGCCGTCACCTTGGGGGGGGGCAGAGATGCGAGGACGATGACGAGCACGCTGATGCATCCCCTCTTCCTTCCCTTATGTTTAATCATGAGCCTGTTGATGCTGATCCATCCCTCCGATGCCTCACATTTCATTAAGGGACTCACCTTCGCCTGCAATTCTCAAACCAGGAATGGTGTTCCCATCTCATTCTGTATACAAGAGATGAGTGCACGTGCTGTTGGCTATGAGCGGCTGATCTTATCACCACACAGAGCTGAAGAAGCTGGTTGATTTGTTTTGGTCCTGAGTGTAATGATAACCTCTTGTCGGCTGCGCCAGCTCTGCTCAGATGTGAAATGTGTTTCTTTAGATGTCAACTTTGTACTTTTAAAAAAAAAATGAGGGGAGTAGATTTTCATATTGGCGGTGACAGACTTTCCCAACAGCACATGCACCTGGTGTTTTTAGATCGGACCGACGTTGTCCTAGCATTGATCATTGAAAGCTTATTGAAGTACCATAACTGACAAACTACGTACTGTCTCATGCACACCCAGGCGACAGGTGTGTAGGCAAATGAGGTCAAGCTAAAGAAGAAATTTCCACATTTTAGATGCAATATTTTGGTCATGGATTTTTGTCGGGGATCAAATTCACAACATGAAGTAAAAGCATCTTTATACTAAAGCCACAGGCTGCAACAAACAATCGAAAGGGAAGCTAGGAGAAATCTGTCATGAATAATTGATAAAAATAACAAGATCATACAATTGTTTAGATCTAGATCCACACCATACAAATAAATGTTGTTTTTTTAAAGAAGACAGAAAAACACAACAGTAATACTAATCTAATCTAATAGAAAAAGCTGAAAAGAAATAAAATAAAATTTTTCATAGGATGCATTCACTACCACTATCCCTTTTACCTTTATCCAAACTATCAGAAACATTCAAGGGTACATTTGTTTCACAACCTGTCCTGCAAATCTGTAGTATAGACATATAACTCTCCAATTTGTATTACATATTAAGACACATTTTGCCTTATGTTTCATGTTACCTTACCATTTTAAGTCACTAGTCTTTTTTTAAGTCCTGTAAATGTGCAGTAATTTGCCCAATTTTTTAATAATGGTTTCATGTTTCTTTGTCAGATCCAAACTGTTTCTAAGCCAGGTGTTTGTAACATGCGGTGCAGAGATTTGAAGGTGTGATAGATCAGCCAGCAAGAGGAAAAGAAAAATGCAGGTCAACTGAAAAATGTAACAGCTGGACAATTTAATTGTTTCAGCCACTTATGGCAAATAAGCTTTGGAGAAATAGATGAGGCGACTGCCACAGTTGTCAGAGTTATTTTGATACTGGTTTGCTTTTCATTCCTTTGACTGACAGATCTGTTAACACTGCCATTTCTCCCTGACTGTTTCCCTGCTGCGCCCCCTTGCTGAAATTTCCTTTGATTATATGCCTTAAAGTTAGCTTTTAGATTTACTGAACTGCTGGAGAGTCTGAATATGAAAAAAAAACAGTCGGCAATCAGTTTCATTGTGCACTTTGTTTACAAATGTAATTATTTTAATGTAGCCGGCTTTTGTATACGCACATCCATCCCTCCAGTGGTGCTGCAATTAGCTCATGTGTGTATAATACTGTTTTCAAAGAGCAGTTGTCCATCAGTAGGTACAGAAACTAAGCCTACAATTCTTTGTGCTTATATTCTAACATCTCTTCCTGCCCCTCAAGCACCTCACATAAGTACATTGGGGCCATTGTTGAAGAAAACTTATTTGACATTTGCAAAAAATGCTGAAGAAAAATGGCTGCCAAACAACGTGCTACAACAACAGTTCTTGATCAATTTATTCTTGTATGATTAAGTCCAAGTAATAAAAGATATGTTTAGCCTGGTGTCAAGTAACTTAATGAAACTTGGACGGGGTTATGCATAAAAATGTCACTTTAAATCGATGACGTTGGGCTTTTAGTCTAATGTATGCTAATGTTAGCAAAGCAGGTATAGGGTATTACAGCATCCATCAGTTTCTGTGCAGGATATAAATATCATATAGTGCCAACAGTGTATTCTATCATTTCTTTTCATCAGCGTGCCCAACCATCACTGCAGGGGTGTTGGATTATGTGTTAGTGTTATTATTAACTGCCTGTTTGGGCATTTCCATCTGTATAGATCAGGGTTGTCAAACAGCAAAGTGTTTTGTTTTTTTTCAGTTCAGCCAAAGACACCAGTGACACCTGAGCTGTGTAATTAATTATACTCAAACATGTCAGTCTGAATACTAGCTCGGCTTTATTTTTGAGTTTGCTCTTGATGGGCACTATTGTACCACAATGCATTGCACAAAGAAAATTGAGGAGTTGCTCAGTCCGTCAAAAATGAAAACAAAATTTGGGGTGGTGGTGAAATGACTCTAGGAACACCTCAGAAGCGATGAAATCTTTAATTAATTTATTTTTTGCTTTCTCTTTGTCACATCCAAATGACAGTGACGTTAGCTGATTGACGTCTGACAGCCGTCGTCTCGATCCGCATCATTTAAACAAAAATGGTTAATCTGTAGATTTTTCTCCATATAGCTGCTCAAGTACATGAAGTATTGTGCTATATACTCTGATGTTCACTGATCAGCTCCTTCTGGAGAGATGCTGGTCAGTGAAATCACCTCGTGCAATAACACCTGATGTAACGAGTGGAAAGCAGTTGGTGTGACCCAAATCCATTTTACATGCTGCAGTAATTGTAAAGCTCATATACTATAGAATAGGGGTGTGCTGAATAGTTGGAAGCATTCATAGACTTGATATTCAAATTATAGATCATGATTTTTTTTATTTTTATGTCTAATCCTTTATTGTTTAAACCTGGTATTGCTGCACAATTGCAAATAAAGATCAGGCTACAGTAATATTAGTATTTTATTATTCATATAATTAGGTTTCAGTAATGGCTTTATAGCATCGTTTCCAACTTTTCCCAACATGTTTTTATCTCACAGAATATCCTGCTTCAGTCCATACATGTTGCTGTTTAGTCCTTCTAAAACAACATTTTCACGGCAATCACAAAACTGTTTGCTCGCTTACTCACACCTGTATTAACAGGATACTGGTGAGTTTAATTCCCTAAAGAAAGCTGATTTAATAAAAGACTGACTCATTTCATCTGATGACTCACTTTAGTCCAAGTGAGGATGTTGTTCATGGATTTTAGGGGGAGGACATTGTAAAATATGAAGGCAGGTATTTGAAAACCTCAGTAGAAGCTTTGAATGTAAAATGACATTCATTATGTCTCTACTATATAACTGTTGCAGTTTATTCATTAAGCTTTACTTAAACAAATAAAACTGTAATATTTGTTTTTATTTCGATATTAGCTGTCTAAACACCTTCCTCAATTTCTTTACATCTTTGCAGCCTCCCTTTGCTTTGCATTGTAGTATAAAAGTGTGAATTAACAGCCAAATAAAACGCAATCAAAATGAAATGTGTTTTGTATATACTGACTTTTTTGACTATACTTATCTTTGTCACTTTTCTGCTTAAACCTGCTTAAAATGAGTGTGTAGCCATCAGCCTGCTGCTGCCGCTCTAGCCCAGCTCGTTAATGGTAATTCGTTAATTACATTCACCTGGAGTTCCCGGTGCCAATCTGAGCAGTGGGATCTATATTATTTACCTGTCTATCTGTCTCCGCTCCTCCATCCTCCTCCATACGTTCCTCAAATTATGTCAGTATAAAAGAACGACTGGAGCTCTTTCCCGTTTTCTTCCTCTCCATTCGTCTTCATCATTATATCACATTACACCCATCCCTCCTCTAAGACTCTCATTTCTTCCTTCTTCCGCTGCGTCTCCTTTACACTTGTCTGTGTCGCCCCTTTCTCTCCACATATCTCTCTGTCTGCATCACGTCTTTATCTGTCTCTCTCTGTCTTTATCATGTGAAACATCGCTTTATCCATCCCTTTAAGTATCTCAGTCTGTAGCACCCCTCCTCTATCTCCCCCTCCGCCTTATCTCTCCATCTCTGTCTCTCTAAACATTTTCCTTTGCCACCGTCTCTGGATCTTCTTCTCATGTCTGTATCGTGTCTTTTTTTGCTCTTTGTCAGCTCATCTGACTCTTTATTACTTTTAACCCTTCCTTTTTTTCATTTCATGCCGACACTTCTGCGGTCTGCGGTGGCCTACTAGCACGATAGCATGCTAATGCCTGCATGTGCCTGTCATGCCTGTCAGTGCGTGTTGGGGTCGGGGTCGAGGTTGGCGGCTCTGCTTAGCTCTCTGGTTGGCTGAGCCCATCTGTCACTCAAAACGGGCGACCTGTGGTCCCCGGTTGCCAGCCAGCCGTATCGCCACTTCAACAGAATTATGAAAATTCCTGTCTGTTGCTCATTGGCCCAATTGAATTACAAGCAGTGCCTTGTTCCGTGCAAGGTTTTTAAACGGCTGATTTGAGGCGCACATACATACACACACACCCTCTGGCATGGTTGAGGGTTAGTATGTCTATTTATTCCCTTCCATTGGCAGAGCAGGAAGATATTGTCTGCTTTTGCATATGACTCTTGTTTTGATAGATTTCTGATTCTTGGTTCTTCTCAGTGTTTGTGAGAGTGTTTTTTTATTTTAATATGCCGCCAAGGCTTTTGTTTTCATCACACTGTTTCTGCAGTTTATGGTGAATTATTTGCTTCGCAGGACGTCTATTCTGCGTCATTTCTCCCTACAGCACTTCACATCTGTTGTCATTTCATTACAGACATTTATTTGACACTGTGTGCCTGCCAAGACACTCTGGATAAATCACACTGTTATTTTGTCTGCTTCCACACACCTGAGTGGAAGGAAAAGGCAGAAAATGGTCTTATTTTCTACTTCCAGCAGTTATTTTTATTGGTATAAGCAAGAGCACAGCAAGTCTGTTTATCACTAAGCATATTTTCAGTCAAAAAGAATCAGGTTTCAGCGAGCCGGTGTGTACTCAGTAGGTACAGTACATTCATACAGTCGCCCCCAGCGATCAAACAGAAGCTGCATTTGAATGACTCTTTCTTCCCTCCCAAAGCCACTGTGACAGGTTGCTACTTGTTAGACCTCCAGTCTGCTTGCTGTCTCTGTTCTTATTTGACTGAGTGACTGGCGGTATTTTGTTTGTCTCGATGTCTGTCTCTTCTGCTTGCTTACCTGATTGCTTGTCTACCTGCTTGCATATCTGTCAGTATCTGTTCTTGAATACACTGAAAATGGACATTCTTTAAAGGTCCCCCTGTAAAAGCTTCTCTATTTCAAGTAGTACAGGCAGCTTGAAAAGGAGCTAGATGTCAACAATAAGCAGAAAAATATGAATTAAAGCTCAGGGCTGCATTTATTTTCACAACCTTTTGCCATGATAACAACTTTCCTCAGTGTTTGAATAAGCGATCGGTAAAATTGTGGTCTGACAGATATAAGTTCATGCATCTGCTGCTGTAGAGGAAGAAGAGCAATCTGCTTATGGGAATACCCAATCATAAGACAAGTCAGCTCATTTTAAAAGCATTATCAACAATAAAGCTCTTTTCACAGCACACAGTCTGACTTGTCATAGCAGGAATAGTGCAGGTGTTACAGTGATAATAACATGATAAGGAGCATAGTATGCTCACTTTCAGGCTCAGACTTCTATTTTAGGTCTCTACTAGAACCTTTTACATGCTTTAGTGTTAAAAAAAAAAATTATTATTGTAATTTTTCTCATAATGTCAAATATAAGATTATTTGTATTGATGCATTTAATTGAAAAGTAACCAAAGACGGCAGCTAACTATAGTGGAGTAAAAGTACAATACAAAATTGTACTTAAATACAGTACTTGAGTAAATGTACTTTCCACTCATGGCAGTAGTGGTGTAACAATTTCAGTTTGAAATGAAAATCTATTGAAATAACATTTCAAAAATCAAAAGCAAGATAAATGTCCCTTTTTGTGCAATAAAACATATTTGAATCAGTTGAAAAGGTATGGAGTACGCAGTAAATTTTCACATTTTTGGTCCCGAACTGCAGCAAGAATTTGTACATTTTTACAACTTTACTATCAGCTCAACACGCTTCTTTCCACCCATCATGGGACACTTTATCCTCCTATAATGTAAAGAGAGACAGCAGTTGTTGTGTTCAAACTTTCTCGTTCCAGAGTGCTCGCTCGCTCTGTCCCAGGTGTATTTTTACATATAAAATCTCAGCAACTCAAACTGGCAATTTTAAAGACAACAGAAACTAGTGTAGTTTATTATTTATTCATTAGCTTTTCATGCTTTCTAACAAGGTTATTTATAGCACCATGAGGTACGGCGCAAACCTAAAGAGCTTTTCTCTGTTGACCCTATTCTGTGTGTGCTGTCTCCCTCTCTGCCTGCCTACGTCTATCCATCTTTTCCTCTGTCTATCTGTCACTGTCTGCCCATATCTGTCTGTCTGCCTGTCATTGTGTTTGTCTGAGAAAGGAACCCACCCACGGTTGTCTGGTCTCGATCTCCATGGCGACCTAATCCTCGCCAATCCCAGAACGGTAGTGTTCCAGTTGAGACCCACTGTGTTACACCAGCCTGTCATCACTGATCACAGGATAGAGTTGCTTCTGTTTTATCAGAGTGGCTTTGATCCACATCTAATGACGTTGGGGTGTGTGTGTGTGTGTG
>CAFUXE010000405.1:588706-599957 GCA_903364295.1 Serranus cabrilla
TGTGCATGTGTGTGTGTGTGCGCCCTGGCTGGCAGTAATGAATCCAGTGGTGCTGTTGGCATGAGCAGGGCCATGCTATTAACCTCTCTGCCAGCTAGACTGATCTCACCCTGTCTGTCTGTCTCATCGGCCTAATGACACTCTTACACTCTTTGCACACACACACGCATGCACACACACACAACACACACGGACCTGTCCTTTCTAATCAAATTTCCATTGAAGTGAAAAGTATTCTACATTGTCCAATCATCTCTATTCACAGAGTCAAAAAGCTTCTGCTAGCAGAGAGAGAAGATTTCTTTTTTTTTAACACCCACTCAAAGGAAGTTACTCTTCAAAACTATTTCAAACGTATTAATCTCCACTTGCCCTCTGCAGCCGGATCAGATTTCACTGTATTTTACACCAGCCGACAGTTTCAACAGGGCTTTTATGACTGTGTTTTCTCACTCATAACAGTCGCTGTAAAACTACAACTCCGGATGTGTGCTCTTTACGTTTGATGTGACAAGACCGTATTGTTGTAGTTCCTTCATGTCGGAGTCTCTTATAATACCATCATATGAGATACTGTGTAAATCACTCTTAGCTCGAGAGAGTTTTTCGTTGCCAGGCCTGCCAAGGAAGATTTAAAAGGACATTATAAAGTTTAGGACTCATGGCAAAAGCTGGAGGTGGACTATGAGCTTTGCACACGCCCCAAATTACAGCCTGCGTGCTTGTTTAATGAGTTTGTGGCAGCACTTTTGGTCGTCACTGAATAAAAAAGCAACATGACATGACAGGGAAAAAATATGACATGAAAAGTGCTGTCAAACTGCTTCACCACCAACGGTCGTAAATGTTGTTTAATAGTACTTGGCTTCCGTGTGTTTGTGTGTGTGCGCGTGCGTGCGTGTCTGTGAATGAGAAAACCCCAGCCTCCATAGGAAATCCTTAGAGGAGCGAGGAGCACCTGGCGCTGTCTGTAGTCATAACAAACGACAAGGAGGGATTTAGCGATCTACATTTGTATCGGTGCCAGCTTGTTACACGCACTCCCCTGTTCACATTCTCTCTCATAACCACCGTGTAATGCAGCATCGGCGCTTGGCGTGGCTTTGCCCTCGCGAGTTAGTTTTTTAACTGCACTGCTCTGGAATGCCCCGGCTCATCCATGTGTCCCTCATTAGGGTTACGGCCTGGGACGGGCCAGCGGTAATATCCAACACACCTCATCCCATCTGTGAGCTGACCGAGACGGAGATAATGTAGAGAGGAGGATGCATTTGGCAAGCCAGAGGACATAAAGTTAGAGGTTTCTGCAGTGAGAGTTCATTAGGCAGAGGACTGCTGGGAGACTGGTGTCAGTCTGGCCCGAGCTAAATTAAGAGTGTTAGCTGACGGCACAATCCCATGAATTGGGAAATGGAAAGAGGCCAGTTTGTGTAGGCGCACAGTTTTATTTTCCTATCATTCCAAGTGGATTTAAGGGTAGAAGACTCTCCTGCTTTTATGTGATTGACTCGGCACCCGGCACCTGCTGTGTAGCCTACTAATTGCACCTGACAGCCTCTCTGCATTACCTGTAATTTAAAGTGAATGTTTGGCTTCACCCTTAGCCTTGACCTTAATGTCTCCCCTCTAACCATTGTGTGATTGGTTGTTTCAGCAGGTGGCGCCGTACGGCCAGCAGGGGATGGGGGGCTACACCCAACAGCAGCAGCCGCAGCCACAGCAGCCGCAGCCACAGCAGCCGCAGCCGCAGCAGCAGCAGCAGCAGCAGCCGCAGGGAAACCCTCCGTACTTCAGCCCCCCTCAGCAGACCCCTCCAGGCCCGACCCAGAGCCCCTACCTGCAGCCCCGACCACCGCCACAACAGGTAACAACGCACATGAACTCCACAGACCTGGACACCCACTCTGCTGTTTCCCTGCATGTAAAGAATTGGCCACATTCAGCTGTATCCAAGCCTAAAGTCCCCTTTACATGCCGTGAGCAAAAATGGAAATGATTACCATAACTCAATAAATAAATATGAATAATAAATATATCAGTTACACATAGATGCGCAGATGTTGCTTGTCAGATGTAACATCAAGAATAAAATTTGAAATATCAGCAGGAAAGGGATTTCATCCAAATCTTTTTCCATGGGTTGTATTTTAATATTTTAGTGGTGCTGAGATTGGAGAGATCATCTTAAGGGATAGACTGTGTGTGTGTGTGTGTGTGTGTGCATGTGAGTGTGTGTGTGTAAATGATAATGTGGTGTGTCGGTGGTCCAACATGCCTTGTGTATTGCTCGCATTGTTCCTCTTGCATTATTCATGAGAGGTGTTTTAGGTAAATCTCATTCTGTGTTTCTATATATTTTCATATTCTCTCAGCTCACATGCAAGCACACACACTTAGAGGAACAGGACTTTTGATTGTGATACAAGTTCACATATTGGCCAGTCACAGTGTATAAACACTCACTGTACATTTTCTATGCACACAAACTCCGCCTGTCCAAACCTAATCCTCAGCACAACAAAAGGCCTGTTCCACACATTTGGATAGAGGCTTGTCCTGCCAAGTTTCAGCATGATGTTCTGTAGAAGTTTTCCATCGGGAAGCGGGGTTCAAGCAGTTGTTTTTCAGTTGAGTGAAGGCAGCCCATGTGTTTCCCATCCACTCTGCATGCGGAGAGATCTATCAGCCTGCGTGGAGTAACTCTGGCGAACAGCCCTGTCCTGGGTCAGAACAGAGCAGAACAAAACTGAGCAGGAGAGATTACAACAGCACTGGACAGGAAAGGAAAGATCAGACAGAACAGGGAGGGAAAGGAACAGACAGGACCGAGCCGAACAGGAAAAGACAGATGAGTGAAGTAAGGATGCCCTGGGCACTTCTGCAAGATCAATATCAGGGCTGAAAAAGACATGTTTTAATTCATTGATAAAGGCTATATTAGCCCATATCCAGTCTGTTTGTTGCTTATTTAAAACAATCTATATGAAATAGACAGGGGCCAGCTACAGCACTTAAATGCTGCGTACACATTAAGGCATCAACAATTTAACGCTTACTTTTTTATCTCAAAGAGCTCACTTTAGTCCACTTTAGCGGCACCTATGGCCATAAGAGGTAATTGCAGTCAGTTTGGAGCGCACATTCACTTTAACTAGTTTTTGAAGCCTCATTGTCGAAAGTCATTGCTCTTTTGTTTGTTTGTACGGCTATATTAAACGTTAACTCACAACGCTAGCAACGACCAAAGAAAACATTACACCACTTCACACACAAGTGAGTTGAAGAGCAAATCTCTTGTGTTAGCTCCACCTACTCTCTCTGGCAGACCAGACGCTGCTGGTTGACAAGAAACAGTTCAGCTGCTAGTGATTTTTCCCAGTTTATAATACTGCAAATGCAGTGGCTCAGTGGAACATAGGCCCACTTACCATTGTGTTACCTTATTCTGTTATAGATACTGACTTAACACACGTTTATTGAAATGAAAATCTTTGAGAATTGTTGCCTAAAAAAAGTTTACTTATTAATCACACAGTTTGCTGTTTTTAATCAGTTAAAATATCAATATTATTAATGATATTATAATAATGGATACAAGTATGTGCGTAATTTAGACCACTTTCCGACAAGACATCACAACATTGTTACACCAATGGATTATTCAGCTAGTTTCACATATTATGAGTATCTTCACTGTGTCTTTAATTCATTATCGCAAATAATCGCAACAATTAACACATTCATTTTGATAGCACTACTTTAAAGTAAAAAAATGCTGGCAGGACTTAAACTTGCAGTTTAGCTATTGGAGCTTTTATTTGCATGAATGGTTTGTACCTTTCTGACTCCAGAGCAGAGTGATCACAAAACTCAGGATAAAACGGGACACAACTGTATAGAATACATGAAAGAAGTATTTTTATATTCTTGAATTTAAAGTCACATGAATGCAAAAAGCAGTGTGTTAAAAAAAGTGTTTTTGACCCAGGTGCCATATTGATTCATTAGTAGTTCACAAATGTGAATAGACTTATTTAGCATCTGCACTAGTTGATGCCATTTGGCAGTGGTGTAGTCGGATCTGCCTCGGTAGTTATACTGTGATTTAGTGAGATGTAGTTAAACCTTCCTTTAGACAGCCTTGAATATTGAGCACACCAAGACAAATAGCCAAGCAAAAAGCCATTGTGAACACAAAAGCAGGTTGTCAAAAAAGGAAATCGTTAGTCTTAGCATAGTAATTTTCATACTGAGTGAACATTTCAGCCAGCATGCCTTTTGTCTCCCACTGAAAAAAAAGCACTTACTCTTGTTTCCTCACTTAACATGCTCACACACACAGACCGCGCAGCCTACTGAACAAACATTATTCACTCTAACTAGGAAAGGCTGAGATCCATGGCCAGGTTGACATTTTGTGACAGTAATGGTGTGTTTTCATCATCGCTGATGATGTGGCGGCAATTGACCCGCGCTGACATTTACACACCAGGTAGTTCTGCCCAAGCGCTCTGATTGGCTGGAGCCCTGTTTCACCTGTGCTGATAGGTCCCCTATTGGTTGCTATGCCAACTGCTGTGGTGACCACGGAGCTGCTTTTCCCCTTTTGTTTTTCATTGTTAAGCAATGCACGCTACTTTAAGGGAAAACGTTTCAATCAGCACACATGGTTGTTATCACTGCATAAAAGACACAATACCTTCAGCAGCCACTGCATCAATGTTGCATCCCGCTGTCTTTACCTTTAATCAAGAAATCCTTCCTATGTGTTCCAGCCATATAGCATTTTATGTCCCAGCAACACAGCAGGCAATGTGCCGACACCTCCTGATTCCTGTCTACTGGCTGCAAACCATGTAGACCGACTAAATCCCTTCTGTCTACCGACTAATAAGCCCCCAGCTCCCATACTTTTACATTTACATCACATTTATACATTTTGGCCATGTGTGGGAAATGAGCTTTCACAAGAAACCTGGCTTTTATTGGACAAGTACAGTTAAAGGTCTATCTTTCCAACTTGCAGTCCAATCCATCTGAAGCTTAACAGGGGAGATATATACACTATGTATACATGGAAATGTAGAGTTGGTAATGGGCTAGATTTCTTGAGACAGAAAGCTTTTCTCACTCAGACAGACCAATTCCACCTTGTGTAACAAATGCAAAATCCAGGCCCAAGCTCTCACTTTATTTCAGCAGTTTATGTTCAAGTAATTATTGAAAGTACACTTTATTGATCATTAAAAAACATGACATTTTACACATAACAAAAACAAGCCTGTGCAGTGGCATTAAGACAAAGTTAATTGTCCATCGATTGAGGGAGAGAGGAATTTAGAGAGGGAAAGAACACCAGAAAATACCCGAATACATTTAAATAACAAAGGAAGTAGGTCCCTGTCTTTGATTTTGGATCCGAGAATAAACATGTTTGGAAAATTGAACTTACACAGTGCAGTTGGCCAAGATTACAAATAAAAGATTTGGTGCGCTTTCAGCTCAGTAGCTGTATTACTTTCGTTTTTCTGTTCTGAGTGAGTGCGCGTCTTTCTATCAGTTTTTGTATAAGTGTGTCTGTGTGTACACTAATCAGCCTGAGTGTGCTGCAGCAATTCCGAGCTGTGAAAAGGTCAAACGGTGACCTTTGTCTGTGATTCTGGGCTGAAATGAGACATGATGTGAGCCGCACGGAATGGATTACACACACACACACACATACACACACAATCGCACACCAGATTAGTATGTCATTGCAGTTTTGACCCATGTTTTTTGACCCTGCATTACTCTGAGAAATCCAAGCTGAAAAGTTCTTTATTTTGTTCTTCCGGCGCTCTCCGCAGTTCCTTTCCCCCCACTCCACTCCCATTAACCCTAGCCAGAGGACATCCTCCAGTTGATGGAACCATTCCAGCTGCCTTTGACACCGAATTTGCTCTGCAACCAACCGCTATTAGCTGGTTTTGTAACAAATCGAAGAGAAAATGCCGTCTTTCTTTGAGTCTATTGCACTGCTGTGACCTCATCTGATTGCGAGGAGCAGAGCAGGCTAAAAAGACATTTCTGAGACATCAAGGCTGATACAAAAAAAATAAAAAAAATATAAAGTATGGCATCAGGGAAGAAGTAGGATTTGAAAAAAATAAACGTGGGTGGTATGCTGGTGGGTTTTGAGTGCTGTGGGTGTTTGAGAACACCAGATATTTTTAAATTGATGATTGTGAGTTGTAGTTCTCAGAAACGCAGTGACTGGAACTTAATTGATTGAGATGGCTTTTTGACCTGATGCACTACTTTGTTTATCATTTTTATACTACTTTCCACTAAATGCTGTCGAATTAAGGCTGACTGCTGTGAAAACTGCATAGAAACTGATTCCTGCTTTCTGAAAGCCATATAACAGGGGCCCCTTTTCTGGAAGTATATTTTAACAGACTCTATAAATATCATGACCCTAATGTTTTTGGTCTGATTGTTGGCTTCAATTACAGCGTGAGACAAATCGCTTAAAAGGAGAAAATCGGTGCCCTTTCTTCCTCCTTCCCGGGCCATATTGCACTTGACGCATAACAGATGAAGCGCATGATATTTTGTTACTGTCTAATACTTTCTACCTCATAAAAACGGAAACGAGAGAGCTGTAATTTCAAGAATTTGGAGATGATTTTTTATGGCATGTTTGCTTTATTGGGTAGTATACACCAGAGTGTGACAGGATAGACTGAGGGGGTAGAGAGAACGGAGGTGAAATGCAACATTGGCCAGCTGCCAGACTTAAACTCATAATGCTGTGAGAACATGGTACTGGCTTTGATCAGCTATTCCATGGAGCACACACACTGTGTGGTTTTTCACCAAGAAACAGTGTGTTAGATTAATGTTTCCAGAGTAATTACATGTAACGTGTAGCCTTGTTTAGTGTATTGAACGGTGAATATGCCACTGAGTGGTATTTGGGTGTAGAGTAGAGTTGTCAGGATTTGACTGCTGGTCTTTGAAGAAGGAAGTCATTCCCTGTGACATTTACTCCCTGTAGTAAAAACCCTCCTATCCACTCTCCTCTGTGAAACTGATCCCACCGGTCGTTTCCTCTATTGGCCTTAACTATTTCCTCTTCCTGTCTGAGAGTAGGCTCCGGGGAGCAGTGCTGTGGCATAGAGGAGCTCTCAGCTGATTGGAGGAGACAAGCTCACTTTACAGGGACCTACATGGAAGGAAGCTGATTCATTGGTTTAGATTACTGATGCTCATGTGCACAACATGTCCACCATGTGGTCCTAACTACACAAAATAGGGTGAGCCCTCTTAGTCAGGCAGTTCAAGCTTTTCACGCTATTTTATTGTGAAAAGACATACTGTCCACTGCATCATGACATAAAGTTTTGCAATGAAACCCGAGGATATTGCTGCTGTCCTGTGAAAAAAACAGTCCTGTTTTTAGCTTTGTGACGAGGCATTTTTCAGATAATCCAATTGGTTTTAAATGGGCATTGTGTAGGATTTAGCGTGTTCTATTGGCAGAAATGGGAACTAATATTCATAACTATGTTTTCATTAGTGAATAATCACCCAAAACTTACAAATCCTTGTTTTCTCGTCAGCTTAGAAAGAGCCCTTTATATCTACATCTGGAGTGTGTTCTCTTCACAGAGTCGAGCTTGTTTCCACAGAAGTCCAGATTGGAGAAACCAAAAACTGGCACCATTCACGTCTTTACTTAACCTAACGCCACTGTAGTTAAGCAGAGGGGTGTTTTAGTTTGTTGCAGTGGAATTTTAAAAAGTCCATAAAAGACCATTTAATCCTGAAGTTAATATTAAATATTTAAAATCACCAATTATGGAGATACATGGTTTTCCCTGTACAGCAACAAGTAAATTGTCTGTTATACACAGTTTGTACGTTTCTACTGCTTGTGGTGAGAAACTTATAATGAGTTTTCTCACCACAAGCTCCATTCAGTGGCTGTTCTGGAGCTTTCCAGTATATCACACAATCTGACTTTGCAGATAAAATCACATATATAATCGATTTGTATCTGTTCAAATTTCCAGTTTTTTTCTGAGCACTTTGAACGCTTCATGATCCAATGAAAGCTCCTGAAATGTTACAATATGGAGATTGTGGTTAGAATGTTTTGTAAAATCTAAAGTCAAGAATGAACTTTGAATTGTAGAGGAAATTATTTCCTCATTATGCTCCTTCTATATAGACCGAATCACTGTGACGTATATCAGAAGAACGCCCTTTAAATATCATAGGTGCTCACACACTGGCACATCACCTGGCTCCTTTACCTTTCACTACTTCCAGTGAGTCATTTCCTATTTCCTGTCTGTCACCCCTCCGCCCCCAACCGGCTGCAGCAGCAGGCCTTTCCCCCACCCTCCTCCACCCCCGCTTTTAATCACACCAGGTTAATTAAAAGGCCGTCGAGCCTTTCTGCGGCCTGCCCCCCTGGCTTTATTACCCCCTCGCTGTATACTTGCTCTGCTGCCTCAATCACAGAGAATGCCCCTCAATGCACACACACACACACACACACACTCTCGTGGAAATGGGAGCTCACCTTGGCGACGAGGTGGAGGGACGGAGGGGAAGTTAAGGGGACGAGACGGAGGAAATGAGAGGCAGGAAGGAGTGTGTGTGAAGTGAGAGTGAATAGGATATGGAGGCGAAGGTGTGTGTGTGTGTGTGTGTGTGTGTGTGTGTGGAGGGGGCACTGCGTGTGGGTGGGTGGGGCGCCCAAAGTTCAATGTCATTAATTGGTCACCATTTGAATATTAAGTGAAGAACTCTGTTAATTAACAGGATAATAAAAGTGCTGCTGGCAGGAAGGGGGTGGACAGAAAGAGGGAGGGAGCGAGGGATGGAGGGAGGACAGGCGGTAGAAATGGAGGGCATATGGCGAGAGAGAGGAGGAGGTAGAGAGAGAGAGAGAGAGAGAGCGAGGCTGGGCGCGGGGTGATAAGAGGGAGAGAGAGACGTCCATGGGTAAAGGTCTGGCAGTGGTAATTTGCGGAGAGCCGCGTTAATTGTCATAACCTTTTAAATGGCAGAGTTTATCGGAGTCCTCTAAATGTCCCTGCGTATCGCCACGGCAACCCTGGGCCTGCTGCACTCCGATTGGCCACCGCTGACGAGCACTTAAGCTTGATGAGTTTTCAGGCAAAAACTAAATGATAACATTAAAGAAAAAAATTATATATGTATATAAATATATATATATATGCTGTATATGTCAGCTGGGTTCTGTGTGTATGAGTGTGTGTGATAGTGTGTCTGCATGTGTCTGAGACGATGTTTTTAATTTAGTGTGTTTTTTACCTCCACATTGACTGACATTCGCTAATTGCTCGACTAGAATCCGCCACTGTTTTTTTTTTTCTTTCTTTCCTTTTTCCCTTTTTTGATTTATGTTTGTTTTTGTACAGCCGAGCTGCAATTCAAATGCAAATGAACGAGAACGGGAGAGGTGTTTTTGGAACGGTTAGGACAATCATAATGGCTCAGAAAAAAAGGGGGCCGGTAGTTAGCGGCACAGCACCCTAGGGGCCTCATTTAGCTGCCATTTGTTAGGAAATGCCGCTACATTTGTTCCTGGATACAGACTTCACAGACAGAGAGAAAAAGAGAAAACACCAAAAAAAGAAAAAAAAAATGTCACAGTCAAAGTCGAGCTCGCCAACACACCGCTATTGTTCCTCCGTGCTTTAGCAAAAGTCATGTGGGTGTACACCAGTTTGGGTGGATGTCCTCTTTAACTGTGAGCCAAAGCAATTGAAGTGAATGGGCGGATGGGGGTGGTGGTGACGGGGACTTGCGAAGAGTGTGTGAAGTGAAGATGGTACAAAGACTGGCTCTTATTTGATTAGCCTGTGTAGAGGAATGAGAATGAAAGCCCTGCAGCTAACACTGTCAGCTACATCTGACATCATCCCTAAGGGATGGCCTGCACTCATACCAGTGTGTGTGCATGTGCATTTCTTTCTGTGTCTGCATGTGTGTTTCTGTTTATATGGGCAGGAGTGAATGCTTGCTTGTGGCTGTGTGTGTGTGTGTGTGTGTGTACAGGCTGTGTGTGTGTCGGAGCTGTGGTCCTCTCTTGTAGTCTCTTTGTGCTAAAGGTCAGGGGGATTGCTGAGATAGAATCCAATCTGAAGGACACAGCACTAGAACAGGCCCTGCTACAAATGGACCTATTAAGATAGGCTGGACACACACACACATGCACACACAGACTCACATACCTCTTGGATATATAGGCATACACACACAGGCAACCTTGCATACACACATGCACATACAGCAGCTGTTTCCATTCTAATGGTCACCTTTCCTGTGATGATAATAATAGACTGAGCCCTGGAATAAATGCCCATCATTTACATGGCGTCGAACCAACACAGTGTTTTAAAAGGCACTTGCAGGAGACGAAAGTAGGTCTGCCCTATAATATATTTACAGCCTATCTGACATAATCAGAATGTAACTGCAATGTTTTCCAAATATTCTGAAATGGATCAAAAGATGTAAGTGTCAAGAAAACATGAAAGACAAGCGCATCATAACCAAATGTTGATTTGTCACATTTTTCAGAACACGGTGTAGCTCGCTCTCACTGCTGATTGTTGCTTTAATTATGGTTCAGTCAGTCTGATTGGTGTGAGCATGTGTGCGTATCTGCAATTCTGAACCAACGCGTGTGTGAACTCGGGGTGTTGAATATGGATGTGTGCTCCCCCCCCAGCACTACCACCACCACCACCCCCGCCGCCGCCGCCTCTCCCGGATGCATAGAAGCTTTTTGTACATGTCTGTTTGTGTTTGCTTCTTTAAAGGCTGGTCGTCTCCTAACAGCTTGGCCAAATGAAAGTTAACAAATACAGTAAGACGCTGCAAGAAACACTTCTTACCTCTGTCTGATCACAGTGACTGACCCAGGGAGTGTGTGTGTAAGACAGAGAAGGTGTGTGTTACATTCAGGGTCTTGCCCAGTGGTCATCAGAGACTCCCTGTCCTCTCTGTAATGTGGCAGAGGGTGGTGGTCAAATGCACCAGGTTTAATGTTGTGTGTGCGGATGTGTGCGTGTATGTGTGTTTAGGGGAGGAGGTGTTATGGGCCTCTCTCCTAAAGACACGCAATTAAGCTTAATTTTTAATGAATATTAATGGCATTAGCGTCAGATTTTGTGGAGATGTGCATCTGCCAAGGTGCAGGGGAAAAAGGGAGGGAGGGGGGTGACTA
>CAFUXE010000405.1:599994-610039 GCA_903364295.1 Serranus cabrilla
GGAGGGACTGGGGGGGGGTGGAGATGGAGAAGTGGAGGTGGGATGGAAAGGTAAAAGGAAAAGAGGAAGAGTGATGGATAAAAAGAAAGATATGGGGATGGGGAAGTGAGGGCTGAGAGGTGTGGAGAAATTAAAAGATTAATGAGAGAAAGGATGGACAGAGAGGAAGAGGTGGAGTGGCGCAGGGTTAGAGAGAGAGGAAAGGCAAAGAAATCGTAATGTAATTAGGAAAAGCACAGAAAAGGATGTGAGAAGAAAATGCTGAGAAATTCATTCGACCCCTACGATAAAGCGAGAACCAGCGTGTGACGAAAACACTGACATCCGCACACAAAGTTTATAAAAGCAAGATCGCCCAGAGCAGACAAAGGCGGTGGAAAAAAGGATTAAAAAGCAAGCATGTTAAAATTTCCCGAAAAATAATGCTGAAGTATAGTCTGAAGTAACCCACATCTTTTTCTCGCCGTTTAAAAAAAAAAAAGGGAGATGGAGACAGATGTCAGCCAAAATCAGCTTAACGTAATGGCTGTGAATTTTGCTCCTGCTGCTTTCTGTTGTGTCAAGTGGTGGCATCAAATGTGCCCGCGTGCTGTCATGACAGTTTCATTGCTCGCTTTCCAAGGCAATCAAACTTGTAGAAGCAAAGCGGAGCAACATTTCACCTTGCTCTCTGCATGAATATAGAGGTAGAGGGTGTGCAGTGCAACCAACCAAAAACGGCTCAGTACAACATTCTTAAATTAGGTGTGAGCCAAGAAAGAAAGGAAGTGTCAAATTGGTTGCATGTCACGGTTGGAATAACTGTTTGGGGCAGGATTGTGGCCTAGATTTTCCTTAAAGGACCAAAATGCTTCTCAGAGAAGCTGCCGTTGCAACTTGACCTTTGACCTCCTCCCTTTCTTTCTAACAAAGTCATACTGACACGGTACAGAAGATTAAATCACAAACCAGACTGACTGCTTCTGAAAGCGGTACGAGCATGCCTCATATTCCAAACAATCGTCGGCGCACAACATCGGCACATTCCTGCTCTCCGAACATTTCACACTTCTTACCGAGCGACTGCCGTTCCTGAGTGGCTGGGATTAACACGGTGCTGCAATATTGATTTGCGTCTGCATAAAGCCTCTCCGGCTCTATATATTACAGCACATTCAGCAGTCATCTATTCAATCAAATCTAATATTACACTGCCTCTCCACACAGCTGTCTAATAGCATTTAACTCACAGTTTGATTCCTGCATTCCCTCATGTACTTCAAACGCTTGCCTTCAATATCCTTCATTCGTTTCTACTATGCCAAGAAGAAGTCTTTTGAAAAGCACGGAGGATGAATGAGCGTGTCTGTGTGTGTGCGCGTACGTGTGTGTGTATGTGTGTGTGAAGACAGGATTAGCTGTGGCCTAAGGCTTAAGGTATGGAGTGGAGTGTATTTTAGAAGCTTCTAAATTAGCTGGGAAATGGGATTTTGAGACAATGGACTGGAAAAAACTCAAATGAAAGGATGCACTCGCAGCACTCCTTCATTTGCCTCTGATGTTCTCTTTGCGCTCGCTTTCTCAAGTCTTTTTTCACCTCTCTCTTCCTCCCCCCTGTCTCTCTCTCTCTCCTTTCCTACCTCCTCTTTTCCTCCTTCTCTATCTCTTTAGCATCTCACCTCCTGTATCTCTCTGTCAGCAGCATCTGCCCTCCCGCCTCCCAGCCTCTGTTTGTATCTCCCTCAGCCTCTCTGTCCATATTACAGTTGACAGTGATGATGTAAGAACGTGAGTGTAAACAGTAGTATGAGGCTAACCTCACTTTGACCCACTTAAAATGGAAATCCCCTCGAGTACACACACACGCACACACACACACACTACAGACTCATATGCCTGAGTAAATATTGGACTTGGGTCAGCAGCCACTCTTCTGTTCTCATTTCACTATGTGAGCAACTGTCTGTCCATGTGTGCATTTTCATCTGTGAACTGAACTGTGCATGTGTGTGTATTTGTGTCCAGCTATCAAAAAAAGCCACCACACATCTCCTGGCCTCTATTTCTTGTCCCCCTCCTCCTTCTCCCTCTTTCCCCCGGCCTTTATTTACCTGTGGAGGTGTATTTGTGCCTAAGCCGGGTTTCTGCTTCAAACGAAGCACTTCCGACCATGTAATAAAAGCCTGACGTTTGGCGTGCGTCCAGGCTCCCATTGATAAACACAGGGGGGCTGTGCACACAAACACAGGGCTTGCCCAGGGCCCTGACGAGGAAACTAGCGTGGCTTTGTTTTTAAAATAGCACCTCCGTTCTTTGCTGAAATCCTGTTGTTAGGTGTCTCTCTGCACCCACCCACTGATGGGATGATATGTGATCCAGTGATTGAACCACATCTGGGTGAACAGGATTTCCCTCCGGCTTTTAGACGTGGTTATAGAGATGTTGCTGGCTTCTGGGTTTCAGCTTATGATAAGAATAAGGAAGCTAATGTGGCAAGATTATGGCTGGATGTTTCATTATTTGGCTGACTTATTTCACTGTGATTATTATTTGAATGAAAATGCAGTTACTTAAGCTTTATTTATTCAAAAGGTCTAATGGAACTCGAGATCTCTTTATCCAGAGAAAACAAGTCACATACATGCAGCATTGCAACAAGCAGATTCAGTCATCACATTAGAGCTGCAACAATCAGCCGACTAATTAAGTAGTAGATTGAAAGAAAAATAACCGCCAACCATTTTGATAAGTGATTGATCATTAGGGTAATTTTTTTATCACAAAAATGGCAGAAAATGCTGATTTTAACCTCTCAAATATGGAGATTTGCTACCTTTCTCTATTTTATATTATATGAAACAGAATAACTTTGGACTGACAAAGCAAGACATTAACCTTGGTAAAGATTTATCGATTAACTGAGGGATTAATTTATAATGATAATAACTGTCAGTTGAAGCTGTACATCACACACCAACTCTATTATTAAGAATATCAGTGAGGAATGATGATGCACTTCTTTCACATTGCGTTATATATACACCCTCACTTTTTCCTAACATTTAATTGATTTAATATTTAATTAAGTTAAAGAAAAAATGCATCACATTCACAAATTGCCAGAATAACATGCAGCTGTTTGTTGTTCTTATCAACACATTAAAAAATGTGTCATTTAGATTTTTTTCTTTTACTCAATGAAAACCTGTTAGCAGTTACTTCAATGTGCAAGTGTTTTTATTCAAGTTTTTCACATTTGGATTCTTTTTGATATTCTTTTTGATATATTTCATTTATATTTTCATTGGAGCATAATTTTCTGTGTGCATGTGTGCTTGTTTTATATGTTGTAGAAGCTCCTAATGACAATTTTGCTGTAATTTTAAACGTTGCTGACAATCCTTTATTCTCCATCTATTACTGTATGTAAGAAATCATGATTATAGTTTATCCTATGTTAATTGAAGGCTCAGTGAATAAAAATGATCCGTATTGAAACATAGGAGACAGATAAACCGCATTCAAGCATCTTACTCTAAACAATGACACTGCAGGAGCAGATTTAGGAGCACTGCACAGCACAGACAGTAAATCAGTGAGTGGAGTTCACTGCATGCTAAGGATGTGTTTTGAGTGTCCACCACATGGCTACATAGATAGAATAATTGACATTTCAGGAATTCTCATTTTCTATATATTTTTTTCTACATTTTCTATATTTTTAGAATTAGTGCTGCAGTGATTTAATTGGCTAATAATTGAAATGAGGGTTTGAAGGGACTACTCTAGGGCATTTAAGGTCATTAAATTACCTTTTCTTAATAATGGATGAATGAATACATTAACTTTTAGTCTCTGTGTGTGCACAGCTGCTAATGCAGCATGCAAATGTGTGTCGAGTAACTTCACAGGTAATGTATAGAGTGTGTGTAAAACCTTATATCAGGTTTCATAAAGGATGCACAAAAGTACTGAATTGGTATCATTCACCCTGGAAGCACAAATTACGACACATTTAATGCTCTAATAATAGATCCATTCCACATGATACATCTCTTGCTGTGAAGGATAATCTTCAGCTATAAAATTATATCACCTAGCTGACAGGGATATTGCCCACCTACTACAGTATAATCACACAACAGATAAGAAATCAAACTGTGGGGAAAAATGGATTTTGAAAGTAAAAACCCTGAACCCACCCTCTATGAGTGTGTGTGTATATAACATAAATGTGTGGCTGTGTGTTGTGTCTGGTTGTGTGTTCAAGCACTCGCGTGTGATCTCTCGCCGCGTCTCGCCGATCAGTTATCACTAATCCTTCCACACAGAGCTCTTTAACAAGTTGCCATTGTGCTGCCGACGCTTAACATGATGGAGGAACGACCTCCGCGGTGAATGAAAAGAAGAGGGAGAGGGAAGGAGGGAGAGATACAGAGGGAGGGAGAGGGAGAGGGCAACACCTCCGACAATGGGGAGAAAATTGGTTTACACTAGATAGGCTTGTGATTACAGAGGAAAAGAAAATGACTTAGATTGAACAATAGGACTGAGTGCGTGTATTGGTGTGTGTTTGTGTGTGTGTGTTTTTTTCCTTTTTTTTTCAAGGATTAGTGGGTGGTTAGGCCGGGATTTGGTTGAAATGAATTGGCGGGTATGGAGTGCTGATGGGTGCGTGTTTGGATGTTTTTCAGTGTGCATGTGCTGTATCTGTGTGTGCGTATTTCCTTGTGCGACGTGTCTCTCTGTGTTGTGACTTGATCTAACTGGGAATCAGAGTGTTTATTACAGCCCTTTAAACCTGAGACACCCTCAACAGTTCAACTCATTCTCTCAATCACTGTCACACACGTCGAGACGGCTTTCATCACAACACAAGAGTGTTGTTGACATAACCAGTGTTTAACAGAAGACGTAATCATTTCAGTAACACTTTCTATTAAGCACATGTCTATAATGCATTATTAACATGCTTTTAATGCATTATAATCTGCTGAAAGCACTGTACAATTATAGTAATAAGCACTTGTAAATATTTCTAATGCTTTATAATAATAAGCGTCACACATGACAAAGCATTTTATAATGACTTATAAGATCAAGTATCTTAATACTTTATAATTGCTGACTTTTTTCTAGTGTTATAATCATGTATGTAATACAATATGACCTTTTTAATGCAACATTTTTTACTGCTATAATACATTATGATATGTTATACAGTTAGGCTAACCCTAACACTATAACACATTATGAGTGAGTGATCAATTGAGCCTCATTATAAAAGGTAATATTATTGACTGAATAATATTATTCAGTACTTATAACTTTAATCATATAACTATACATAGATTTGAATGCAGTAAATGTACGTTTAAGATGCATTACAGACATAGAAGGTGTTACAATCTATATTCTATAGTGCATTATCAGGGCATTTGTAATGTTTTACTATTATACACACATAATGCACCATATCAATAGTCATAAAACATTATAGATGTGACTTTTAATTATTTATCATTTCAACTGTCTTATACATTATGACTACGTTACTCACCTATAAACAAGGACTCATAGTATGCTGTGCAGTATAGTAAGTTATCATTTTACTATATATATATTAAGTAAAGTGAATTACATATTGATGCATTGATGATAATACACGCTGTGTCGTCAGTGTTGGTGGTGAGTGCAGTATAATGGATTGAAATGCATTTGCATCAAAAGTGATTATTATTTAAGATGCTTAACTGTTATTATACCGTGCATAGAGTAACATGTCAAGTGTGTCTGTTTTAGGATGGAGCCTTAAGATATAAAAGCTATGTTGTATATTCAAAGTAAGAGAAAGAATGAATACATTTTGCCAGGTTTAATTTTCACTATGGGATGAAACATTTGCAAAAATGTACTTGTAATTTTCCGCTTTGTTTATACATATTTTGAAATCTTACACGATAACCAAGGTAACACTTTATACACATTGTGCGCAGTGTTACTGTGCACACATATTCATTATAATCTAGTTGCTCATTAGCCTGCATTTTGGCTCTTCATTAGTCATTATAAAGCACTTATTAATGCCTTAATTATGTGTGTTTATGCATGTAGTCATGTTGTATTATTATTCATTATGAATGTTCTTATAATGTATTATAGATGTGGGCTTCATAGGAGGTGTAACCAAAATCGATCAAATTTATACGTCAAACCATCAATCAGACATGACCTGCAGTCAGTTAAACCATGGACTTATTATTCTTGACATGTTCATGTTCAGAGGACACTGTAATGTCAATGTTTTGAAATTACCTGGAGCACTTTTTACTGCATTATATGCAGTAATTGTCTTTTCCCCCCTCATAACTGCCAAAACACATGATATACAGTATTTGTAATATCCTCATTTAGAATCCCCTTCAGAGCTCAAAAATATTGGCAATATACTGTCAAATAAATCCTTTTAATTTATCGATCATAGGTGTAAACGACTCTCTGTGTTTCTCTTTCTCTGTTTTTCTCTCAAGGAGGCCCAGCAGGAGACGTACAGCACCAGGAATCCTGCTCCAGGGAATTCTGGGAAGGCCAACAATGAGGATGGAGTCCCCCAGGACCGCCCGTCCAGTCTGCCGGTGAGTGACTGACAGTTCGGCCCACCAATAAGCACCGAGTGTCACAGAATTACACATGTGGGAAAATATTCTGTGTGTGTGTGTGAGAGAGAGAGAGAGGGCGCTTTTGTTGAAGAAGACACCAAAACACACCATCAAGCCTCAAAGAAACATCTGTTTCTTCCTCCGCTTCCTGTATTTCTCCAGTCTAACATTCACTTGTCAGCTTTTATGTCCATTCAGATGTCTTCTCTCACTCTATGACACGCATTTTTGTCTCATGTCCCAAGGGAGACATTGATTCGACTGCTCATTTCAGAGCTTCTGTCTCTGTTTTGACTGGCGTCCACGCCGAAGGCAAAAAGGCCACACGCGTCAGCCCCGCGGTCGAAGCGTCATGCACTCACTCACACATACACCCACGTGCACAGAAAAGCATATGCGCAGACACCGACATCCTTGCTAATGCAACGCAGTCACACATGCAAACCCACACGCATTTGGCATTTGGGCGAGCTAAAAATCGTTAAGCAGGTTGACTGGAGGAGTAATTGAGAAGAAATGGCGAGGCCGGACTGATCTATGAGGGGAGAGAGGTGTGGGCCGCTCCAGTTTTTTGGCTGAACTAATCGCTTTTTACTCTCCATCATTTCTTCCCCTCGCAGCTCCTCAGCACTTTCAAGAATAGAATAAATAGACATTTGCAAATGGTCGCAAATATTGGCACTGCTTGAGGTGTGTGCAGTTTAATTTACCAGATACTTTGGAACTGCCTCGGGAGTGGAGGAACAAACTGCAAGGAAGGCTAAATTAAGTGTATGAACTCAAATTAAGCCATACTATTTCCCATAGACTTTAGTTGGGTAGCGCACACTAACTCTGCTTTGATTCAGATCAGCGGTTGACTTATCTGTCAGTTTTCCCAGTGATTCCTACTCCTCTTTTGCATGCGCACGCACTCACTTTCTATCTTTCTCGTTTTTTTCCCCCCATAACATACTAGTAGTATGTCATCTGTTTTATCTTGGCATTTTTTTTTCTCCCTTTCATTTTCATTCTCCCACACTCTTTACCCCCCCTTCCCTTTCCCTCTCTGTCTTTCCCTCTAAAGTAGCATCATGAAAGCTTTTTTTCCACCCTCGTGCTATAATGAGAAATGGCCTTGATGTATCAGTGTGTGAATCCGGAGCGAGAGAGAGAGCAAGGCGAGGCGAGGAGCCACTGCAGTCGCGGGGGCCGATCTATTTGAACCAGCACCGATATCACCCCATATTCCCTCACCACTTTAATCCTGGCGTTTTACCCCTTGGGTTCTCCGTGTGTTTTCACATCCCATCCAAAAGCGTGTGGCTCGCTGAGATCCTAATCGGCGGCAAGTTTTGATGAGAGAGAGACACAGAGAGGGAGAGATGGATAGATAGAAGAGGAGAAAGAGAAGGAGAGAGAAATTGCTCGGCGTTTGCCAGGCTCTTCCAGCAAGCTGTCACGGCAGAGATGTAACCGTTTTTTTTTTTCTCCCCCTCTCTCTTTCTCACTCTCTCGCCGGCGTTTGATGTCAGATCTAAAGCTGCTGTCATCTTTTTTTTCTCTTTCTCTCTGTCAGGAGGGAGGGAGCGCGGGTCGGCAAAGTGTCATGTTGTTGTTTTGGGACGAGTCTGCTGTGTGATGTGGCGGGATTTTTGAAGGGAGACCAAAGGGAAAAAGCGCTTTAGTAACTTATCACAAATGCAAGTCACAGTGCCCCATGGGTATTTTAAAATGTAATGTATTGGAGATACAGCATGCTGTGTATTCCATATCATTGTACAGTATCCGTAGCACTAACGCTGCTGTTTATATAACATCACTTAAATGCTCCAATTAGAAAAGCACAAAGTTAGCACTTGCTTGTTACTGAGGCATTGCTGTCAGTGTTGACAGTCAATCTTCATCTCCACGTAGCTTTGGTTTTGACATTCATGTGTTCAAGTATGACATTAATATTGAATTCTGTTGCTTTGCTGTCACAGTAGTTCTTGTGTTAATGAATGAATGAGTGAGTGAGTGGTGTTTTCATTGTATAGCTTTCAGTTATAACAGCTTTGTTGCTTCGAATCTGTTAAAAACAGCCTCACCTCTTGATGTGAGCAGTTACTTTAATGTTTATTAGCAGCTTTTTCAGTGTCTCATTTTAACCTGACCGTTCAACACCTAGTTTTCAATATAGGGTTTGCATGAACACAACAGTATTCCTCTGATAGTATTTTCATCCTCGTCAGACTTGCTCAGTTCTTGCTGAGCCTGTTCCTCTAGTTTCATACAATAATGAAGCCAGTAGCCAGAACAAAGATCATCTAGTGAGAAGATGAACCACTTGATAATGAATCTCCAGAAGATGATGTCAAGGAATCCACTGTCTTAATCAAAACATTGCCATATTGCAGGAAAGCAGGGGCTAATGCTACATACAAGTTAGCACACTAATTACATTACACTGCCTGTTGCTTATTTTGATGTTCACTAAGGTGACTCTTACCCTGCCAGTGACAACAAAGCAATTCTTAGCTCCTTCTACTCCTCCAATTTTTTGCAGGTTTGCAAAGACTCTCCAGAGTCAGACGAGGTAAAGTTTATCGGGTAACTACAGATATCTGGATACTGCAGGTCTGGAGCGTCGGTTCCAGCTGTTTCAATACTCCTATAAATCACCCTCTGGGCTTTATAAGAGTCAGAAATGTTTGATATATTGAGTTTTAGTTCTCAGAATTGAAGTGCGCAGTGAATTTGACACGGATGCCATTCATTTCTGCTTATGCTTTTCCTGCCAACATGGCAATGTAAACAAAGGAGTCAAATGATGCCCAAAGCTTTATATATTGCAATAGCACATCACACAGTAACAGAATCAGAAATACAGGAATGTAATTGTTCACGAGAGATGAAACCCTAAGTTCCTGTGTGGTTTTGGTTTGTACTTTATACAGAAATAATTTAAATACAGTTTTTTTTTTATCTCCTTCCAAACCACTTTTGGCAAAATGTTTTCATGCTATGTGTTCATTTGTCCCGTGAGACGCGTCACTGTTTGGATTCCACAGAGAGCTGAAAGTATGATGCATCTGTGTTGAGTCGTGCCATTTTTAAAATTACCCTGATTTCCCCACGACAGGCCTGGCAATTACCGGTCAATAAAAGGTTACATGTCATGTTGGTTGCAGGGCTGGACTACATTATGACATGTTGACTGCTTCCTTGTTATTTCCTGCGGTTTGTGGCGGTGACGTTTCTTGTACATGGAAATAGAAGAAGAGTGAGAGCTCTGTGTTTTCCTCCTCTGTGTAGCACCCTCAGCCCTTTACATCTTTTGCCTAACATCGCTAAGCAGAGCCAGTCCTTCCAGTGCCACAGTGAGGTGAGGAGCCAGGGCTTTCATACCCACTGACCCCCCCCTCAACATCCCCCTTCCCTCCACA
>CAFUXE010000405.1:615953-626294 GCA_903364295.1 Serranus cabrilla
TCCTCTCCTCTCCTCATATTTCCTCTCCTTGGCCTGTGCACCATATAGTTTTGACCCCAATCTCAGCCTGCTCTCTCCACTCCAATATAGCCCACTTTCATTTTCCACCGATGGCCTTGCGCTGCCATTACAGACCTTCACTGACCGGACTGGATGACTGACTGTCTTACTCATATGCTGGCCGTTTTACTGACTGCTTGTCCACCTGCTTTCTGTTTTTCTGAAGGATAATTTCCTGTGTGTGTCCTTATGAGATTGGATGGCATTTGTAAGTGTGTAAAAGCACTAATAACTGATCAGTCTCCAACCAGTCATCAAGCATTACAGCAGAATCAATAATATTTATTCTTTAAGTCAAATTATTCTACTTGCTTGCCTTTTCTTGATCATTTTCACCATTTAATCTCAGATATTTGAAGCCATATACTCCTATACGTGTCCCTGTCCTGACTCTGACTGACTGTGTGTCTTTGTGTGTTTTTCTAGCAAGGACACACTGATACCATGTGGCTGTCTGCTTCTACAATATTACTGCTTTATATAGGCTATAGAATGGACCCAGAAATGTGTGTATCTATATCGATGATGAAAAGAAACAGCTCTTTGACAGAAGATGTGTACTCGTGTGTGCATGCGTGTGTGTGCGTGGCCTATGATTGCAGCTGTAATCTGCTCTCTCCTGCCAGCCACAGTTATTACAGTTGTCGATATGGTGCTCAGGGCTTTATAGACACAAGCAACAAGACTCAGTCTGGACGCCCGCCAGAGTGTGTGTGTGCGTGCCAAAGTGCTTTATATTTGTTTGCGCCCTTGTGTGTGCACATGTGTGTGCATGATCCTATGCTCTGTGCGTGTGTAATTGAGCTCTCCTCTCATGTAAAGACCAGTTCAACAGTGTGTTAATTACTTATGTTACAGACTGTCTGACCTAGCATTGTGCATGTGATACGCACAGTGTTTACTTTATTCCTGCATGTATGTACGTTGTGTGTGGGCCTATCTGAGCTTGGCCAGGTTTACTGTGTTAAAGACCTAGCTGATTGAAGAGGGGAAAAAGAGAAAAAAGGAAGAAAAAAAGCAGCGTGGGAAGAAAGGAAAAGGAGAGGCATAAGGCTTCGGTGTCTGGAAGGTGTTGCAGGAAGGGAATGGAAGAAGAAAGAGACAGAATGAGGGAGAAAGAGGAGGGCGGGGAGAGGAGTATTGGCTGGGAAGGAAACGGGGAAGGAAGGAGGCATGGAGGTGTGGAGGGGTTTTCTCCTTGTGGTATTCAGCCTTGACTGATGCCTGTTGTTCAAACCACTTCTTCTGTTTACTGTCCTGCCAGCCTGATTACTATCAGGGCTTGGCAGTGGATTACAATGGGACTGAAACAATACTTTGCTTTTGTAACACTGTCATACATGCATAAGCACACACACAAAGACACACACCGCGAGGGTCACTGATGGCCCATTTTCCCAGTCACACTGCTCTTTTGGAAGTGTACGACCATCTGTCTGATTTGGCCAAACGATTAAACAAATCCTCCCTCTCTCTCTTTCTCCCTCGCTCTCTTTCTCTGTTTGAGTGTGTGTGTGTGTTTGTGCGCCAGCAGTGTGATTGAGGTCTCCTCACGTATCGGCGACCTGTGACCCGTCGTGGTGTTTGTGTATATACAGTACGTGTGTGTGTCTCTGATCTTTTGGTTTGCTGATATAAAACTACCGTCTCTTGACTGATGCACCACACTAGAAATTAAGAAACAATATCCCGTCTGTTCAGAGAAAACATCTTGTTTTTAATGGATTCTTTATGAGCTCTAATGCTTGGAAATGTTTCTGTGTGTTCTGAGTAAGGTTTAGTTGGTATAATTGATTCTTATTAGGTTTTAATTGTTGTTTCTCTATGGACTGAGTACATTTTAATTGTTTTAATTGTTTCATAATGTAATAAGACCTTTTGAGTCCACATCACCCATAAAGACCTGGCGAGATTTTTGAAAAATTAGCAGCAGACCATTAATATACAACTGTGGACCTTTTAGGGGCCACAGAACCAATTGTACTGATACATAGCGCCATAATTAAGTAAAGACATGTCACCCATGTGACTTTGCTGTATATGTGTTTTCATACATATAAATCATTGATAATAATGAACTAGCATAACATGTTATATTTAATAATAACAGCCTGAAAGCACTGATGGCTTACTGAATGGGTCAAACAACCCAGAGGCTCAAACTTTCAGGGGCCTTCAACTGCAGAACGTCACTCAAAGAGACACATATCAACCAGGAAGAAACACAAAATGACCACAGACTAGATTTTTTTTGAAATCTTCAAATAGACAAGTCAAGATGTCCATGAATAGGGGCAAAACAACTACAAAGAAGAACAAAATAATGACAAAGGGTGACAAAACAACTAAAAAAGACACTAAATGACTACAACGAGACACAAAGATCTACAAACTAGATCCTAAATTGTGATTAAGAGATGTCACACAGCTGCAAGAGACACATAGAGACAACCAAAAGACTCATTGTCTATGGAAAAGGGCATTTGACTACGGAGAGACACAAAATTACTAAAGGTTGACAAAACAACAAGAGACACAAAATGAAGAGAGACAAAAAAAGCTACAAAGAGATGCCAGTGACAAAAAAATCAACATGAAAGGACTGAAACAATTATAAAATGCCACAAAACCACTACAAACTGACACAAAATAACAATAAGAAGACTGTAAACAGTTATAGAGGTCAAGAGGTAGTGGGGCATTTTACAAGTCATTTTGTTGTACCTTAACTATATTTTACTGCTTTACTTTTACTTATTCATCGTAGTTGGAATATTTTTTTGACTTGTAATGGAGTATATTTACATATTACATAACACTACTTTTGGCAGATATATCTTTTAAATCCTCCCCCAAGGACCTGAAAAGGGATCTGAGTACTTCCTGAACAAAAGACAAATGTGCATTTATGCAGCCAAACACCAAACTCATCAGAAGAATCAGAAAAAGATCAGTCTTGTTTAGATTGTGCAGGTTTCACACACAAATCAACACACACTTGCAGTATGCACCAACACACTCAGTCGGGGTAATTTTGATAGAGTCTTGTGGTAGCTTTGCATAGCATTTGGGCTAATGGCGTGCCGTGTGCTTCCTCCCAGGTCAGTGCATCCATTAGCAGCCGTATTACTGCCACATAATGGCTTATTGGTTGGTGGGAAAAATTACCAAGGGGCCAGGACGAGAGGAGAGAGGGAAAGAAAGACGCGGAGATAAAAAGATGAAGAGGGAGAGGGAAGGAGATGTGGAAAGCCGTCTCTAGCAGGGCCTCCGAATTGAGTTACAGCTGTTATGATTTGTCGTCTCTCAACTCTTTTCCTCCCTCTTCTTTTTCATTTCTTGTTGCCGCCCCCTTCTCTTTCACCCTCAGGGCTTTGGGAGGTTTTTATCTTTCTAATGAGCCGTTGATACTTTTTTTTTCTTTTGGCGTTACCTCATTCGTTCTGGATGGAAGGCAATATTTGTCATACTGTCAAAACTGCTGTTTGCATCTAGCGTGTCTGTGTGTGTGGACTGCAGCGAAACGAAGTGGTGCAAAGTGTTTACAGCGTGGTTTGGGTTGGCGTTGGTGGTAGAAGTGGACACAGGGGTCAGAGTAGTTTGGCACACTGGCCCAGGTCGCCATGTTGTATTCCCAGCCTTATCAGTATGCAGCACAGTGGGCGGTGTGCACTTGACTTGATTGCTTTAATTGGTTGGACACATTTTGAAAACACACACGCAGGGTTAGAGCAGTTTCTGGCGAGCAATAGTTGCTCCAAATGTATTGTTGTTGTGATATTTTGTCCAGCGAATGTGGGACTCTGCACCGCTCAGTTCAACTTTGCATGAGTCATTCTGCTCCTACACACTCATATGCATATTCTGTAAACACACACGCATGCACACACACACACACTACTCACACATACATATACAAACAGACAGTTTGGAGTAGGGAGAAGTTTAAAGGTGATCCTCTGTTATGAGCAAAATTCATAAATATGGATAAGACACAGATTGTAATGCGAGCGCTCACACACACAAGAATGAACTGTCGAGTGTGTGTGTCAGTCACTGGATGTATGTATATCAGTGGCTGCTTGGCGGCAACTCAGCAAGCATGTGCTTACTTGCTGGCTTGGCTTGGGTAGCACGTGTGTTTATATGTGTGTGCATGTGTGTGTGTTTGTGTGTGGGTTAAAATGATGTGGAAATCAAATTCACCTTGAAGTGTCCTTCTCTCTCCCCTCACCACCCCCATATTTTTGCCTTCGTCTTTGCTTTGAACGCACTGCAGCACTCAGTTCAAAGAGAGACGCCTGCTTGTGCGTGTGTGTGTGTGTGTGTGTGTGTTTGTTAGGAATGACAGCAGGGTTTGAGATGGAAAGAGGGAGAAAGAAAGAAAGACCCGCCGCTGCACTCCTCTAACTTTATGTGTGTGTATGTGCGTGCATGGCATTATGTTCCTCTGCATGTTTGGTCCTATTACTTCAATACTGTAAAGAGTGTGCACTTAACATTGATGTTTATATTTGGTATATTTCTACAAATGCATGTGAATTTGAGCTTGTGTACGTATAGTTTTACACACACACGCTCATGCACAGGAACTCCTGGGATCGTATTGGAGCATTTGACCTAAAGGTCAGCCACTGGTAGCAATTGACAGCTTCAGATTAGCGCTCAATATCTGATATTCACAGTTGACTTTTGCACGGGATAATCAAACATGATTAATGTCTCCGGCACTTTGTATTCCACTCTTGGTTTCAGACAAGACCTGAGAAAATGAGAGGACAAAGGGAAGGATGAAATGGAGAAAAGAAGGAAGGAAGGAAAAATAAAAAAACATGTTTTTCTAGGGCATCAAAAGGAAAAAAGATATCAAGGAAGGTTGGAAGGATAGAGTGACATTGGGAAGGAAATGATGTAAGAAGCACTGGGTTTTTAAAGATCTGGGGAAATAAAGATGGGAAAGACAGACTATAAAGAAAAGAGACATTTGGACTGCAGGAAAAGAAATATTCACATCCTCACAAGGCCAGATGGAGAGTGTGTGTCCCCTCTTCTCTCTCTCTCTTTCTCTCTGTCTCACTCGCTCCTCCTGGGTCCCACAGAGGCTGCTTTAAGACGACAAGGCAGCAGGGCAGGAGACAGTAAAGGTCACCTCGTCTTTCTCTTCCTCCGTGTTTCTTCGTTCTTTCCATCTCTGAAATCATTTCCACTCAAAACGTCTGTTTCTGTTATATGAAGAAACGTTGCAGCTTGGCATGAGAATACAGAATGATTGCCAGACACAAACAGGGAAGGTCCTAAATCTTTATTCTGAAGGTGCATCGACATAACTTTTTATAGTATAATTACCACTAAAGGTCATGTCAGTTATTATGTTTGTTTACTTGTTGCCGCCTTCGTGATCTTCTGTCAATCAAAATGCATGTTGGATTTTTTCTCTAAAAAAAGCAGTGCCAGAATAAGATAAAGATAAATCTTGAAGTGAAATCATAAAGAAAGAACTTAAATGTGTCTGTTCTATACCACTGAAAAATGATTTTTTATTTTTTTTATCCTCCAAATTCATCTTCCATTTCAGTGGTTTCCATTTTTCTCCCTCTCTCCTCTGTCCCTTTCTAATTTTCCCTCCCTCTCCTTTCTATTTCGAACCATCTATTTCATCCTGATTTCTTCATTCCTTTTGACCTCGTCCTGTCTTATTTCCTGTCCTCCTCCTCCTCCTTCTCTCTCCTCCTCTCCTCTCTGACTCAGGAGGCTGTAGTCTCCAAAAGGTCAGTCCCGGCTGACATTTTCCGTGGAACCTCATTGATTTCCGCTGGGCGAGTTGTGATTGGCTAGCCGAAGCTGCCTCCATTTCCCACCAATCCCCTTTAACCAGGAAGCCAGCCAGCCAGCTGACCCCGGGGTCAACCAGCTCCAAATAGCTTTTTCTGGAGCGTTACAGTCTTGTTTGCTCTATATTCCTCTCCTTTCTGCCTGCACACCTCCCTGCAGGCTGCAGGCTGAGGGAAGAGGGAGAGGAGAGAGGGATGGATGAAGGAGAGGGATTAAGGCTTAAAATGGAAGTTTACAAGGCCAATGGTTCTCATACCCTGGTTCAGTTTCTCCCACGGGTCCTTGATATGGCTCCAGAGGGCCCCCGGCAAAACAAGGAATTATTTCATTTTACTGTATTTCACCAGAAAATCCATATTTTGGTTTTACTTACTGCTATTATGCTGTATTTCTTCACACAGTACTGACAGCTAAACCCTTCTAAAACAACTGTCATAAATCTGCTTATGGGTTTATTGGACAAAATAATAGATGGGAGCTGCACATCCGGGAGTTCTGCTCTTGCATCATGCTCTTGACACTTTTTGGGTGAAAGCCCCACAAATTAAACTGATGGTAAATAGAAATACAGAGGTTTCTGACAATTTAATAGCATTAAATAAGAATACCATACTGTTTGTTAGCTATAAGGAGACAAATTCTAGTTCTCATCTCCAGCATCTCTCAGAAATCCCATTCTTGGTTGGTTCAGAGCGCTGCAGCTAGGCTACTTACCGGTTTTAATAGTTTGTGTTTGTTTTTTGTTTTTTTTTCCAAAACCACAGGTCTCTTCTTTTGCTGTTCTTTTTGGAGAAAATCATAAGCTGTTTTTTGTTTTATTTTTTGTTGATTGACGTGTAATGTATTGCTCTGTCTCACAAACTAATGGTTGAATGTAAACACAGTAACTGGTGGAAATATAGATAGACATCTTAACAGATTCCACTCCCTATTTTTCACTATAAATCAAGTCAGTTTATGCTTCGTACTTGATGACACGATAAACAAGTTCCAGCAGTGAAGGGGACGGCGGATGTGAATATCTTTTGGTTATATACATCTGAATATTCACTGCTTATGCACACCGTGACTGATGCATGCACTTGGTTTTGCATAACACATATCAGAGTATTATACCTCTATCTCAGTCTGCCTCTTTATCCGTTGGTGTTTTCTTCCTCCTGCCCCTCCCGGCTCCGCTGCTTCCTCCTGCAGAAAAACGCCGTCCTCGTGAGACAGCAGTGGCGGCGCTGCTAGAAAATGTCCGAACGCAACGGCGTAAACAAACAGGCAGCCAGCGCTCAGTCTTTCTCTGTGAAGTGATAATGTGTTCCCCACGCTGTTTTTGTTCTCATGCTAATGAAGTGGACCGCATCGGTAATCACTTTCAAACCCTCAGCCAGGGAAAAGGTAGAAACGGCAAAACAAAGGCTCGAACAAAAGGATGCTGTGCTGTTGTGTGTGTGTATGTTGTGAGTGTGTGCAGAAGTGGAAGTAGAAATAGAAGTGGATGTGTGTTTGAAGAGGGCTTGTGTTTGTACCTTTTTTTTCCTCTGTATTTGCACAAAGTACACTGCCAACCACCCTGACTGGCTGCAGGGGGAGGTCAAAGGTCACCTGATGCAGCTGAGATGTTCATGTTGAATGTTCAAATAACAGAATCTGTATTCACCAATTGGAGTGCAAGTGATTAAACATGATAATATATAGGGTTAAACTGTCCAAGCTGTCCTTTCATCATATTTCCCAGCATGCATTTCACACTGCTGCAGAGGCCGTCCACTTAAAACCATCTTTAGAAATCCCTTTTGATCTTATATGGCGATCACCGCTCAAAAACCCACTCTTTTCTGCTTTAAGTCTTGATTGAGTGTCGGACAGCTGCTGCAGACACAGCCCCACTTTACCTTGTTTACTGTGAAGAAATAAACTTAAAAGTCCAGTCAGAGCAGCAGAGTCGCTGAGCATCTGTCATCTGCTGTGGCCTGGAAACTCACTTTAACTTCCCTCAAATATACAACTCTCCTGTCTGGGTGTCTAAAGTTTCTACGGCTTGTCTCAGCCCTGCTGTCTCACTCGATCATCTATTGATTACAGCAGTATTATAAAATCAGGTTGAACTTTGACCTCTTTACTTTTAGTCCTCTGGAAGTGAAGATTTTTCTGTTCTTGCACTCTGTGAGCAGTGGTGGAGAAAGTATTCAGAGGCCTTACTTACCTTAAATGTACTAATACCACACTGTGAAAATACTCCACTACAAGTAGAAGTCCTGTATTCAAAACTCAAGTTAAAGTAAAAAATTATCAGCACCAACTGTAATTAAATCATTATATTTGATTAATTTATGTAGGCAATATTTTACTGTTGTTCAGGTAGGGCTAATTTTAACTTTTTAATATACTGTTATGTGGTTTAATGTATAAAAATGTTTATTCATTTTAAATTGATCATAAGTACAAAGTTACATAAAATGGAAATACTCAAGTAAAGTAAAAGCACCTCAAAATTGTTCTTAAGTTCAGTACTTGAGTAAATGTACTTAGTTACATCCCATTGTAAGTGCATCTTCTAAATGTCGATCATTTAAAGGTAAATTATAAGTAGAAGTGATTGAAACCGTTAAGCAGAATCTCTCCACCATAAAAATAGAACGACAGATCCAATTGCTAAAACATTCTTTTGCCATAAAGTCTATCACGGCAGATAAAAGAACAAATCTAAACTTTCATTTCCTGCTTAGTCTCTCTCTATATATTAATGGTTCCTCTCCTCCTCCTCTTCCTCCTCCTCCTCTTTCATCTCAGCCAGCCGTTTTCTTTTTTTCAGGCCTGGTCTGACTGTCCTCCAGGCTGACTGAGTTTAGGCCGTAAAGCTGAAATTCTGCCCCTTGAGAGCTATTTGTTTACTTGAGACCTTGGAAATTAGCATGTTTCAGAAGGCAAGATACAGTTGGAAAACACATTGCTGCCAAAGACGAAGTTTTTATTATTGAAAATGTTTGCGTCCGTTTCTCTCTGTTTCAATGCACGTTTTTGTCTGTCACATGTTGATACGTGTTTGTTCTGTGTGCACACTCACATATTCGTGTGTACTGGTTTTTCATCTGCCTGTGTGTGTGTCAGCTCGCTCGGTGGAAGACATTAGGCTGCAGTAACAAGCTATTGATTGAACTGGGCGGGAGGCTGCTGCTGATCTCATGGAAACACTGAAACAGGGAATAAGACGCACACATACGGACGTGAAGCACTACATACAAAATACATTAACACCAAGATAAAACAACACACCAAAACAGTAACCTGCAAGTGTTTTTTTTGGGGGGGTGGGTGTTGGATGTCTTCCTTGTATTGATGTTTCCTCGCTGCACTTCTTAGAGATCTCCTGGGAAATCAACTGTTTGTTGTTGATGTTGTATTTTCTGTTGATAAAGTTTAGTTTTCCCTTTGTCTGGACAGACATGTTGGCTATCACTGATCTTAAAGTAACTACAAGGAGCTTTCATTTGGGCCCCTGTGGACACAAGCAGTAGTGTTTCCATGAGCACCAACGCCTCAAGTTGGAAAGATCTCGATCCGGCTGCATTTGTTTTGGAATTGAGGGGGAAAAACAGATGCATGTACAGTATCGATTTCAGAATCAGAATCAAAAATAGATCATTTTCTCTTTATTTGTGGCTATGTCTGATTAATAACTTTAATATGACGACCAATGTAAAATCAAATATTGATGTAAAGGCACGTCTGGTGATATATTTCAGACAGATTACATACATGTCTTTCCTTTTCATCTGTTGACTGGCCAGAAATCCACTGAAGAAGACCTCCTCTTGCTTCCTTTTACCTGGCTGACATGCTACTTACTGCCAAACTTTTCCTGGGAAAATGTAAACATGTGCTCTTCCAGCCTGCATGCTGTAAAACGTTTTGTCCGATTTTGCAGGAAATCAGACTTGGGAAAAGGCCATAAGAATAATGATATGGACTTCTTTCTTTTGTAGGCCATATTGAGACATCAGCATTAAATTGAGACCGTTTCATAACAACTTCAGAACTCCTCATCTTTACTTTAAGTATGTCCCCACTTCTAAAACATAATTTCCTTATTGCAGAGGACTCTCGACAATACCTGCCCACCAGCATCTCAGAGTTTTTACTACTGCAAAAGTTAAAACCTTTGATCAGCTCAGCATCAGTGATGAGTTGTAAAAGAGCACCACAGTGGACATTTATTTGTAATAAAATGCCACATCGGGAAGCTCCTGTCAAAAAATATCCCCTGCATTTTTGCCTTTGGGTGCAAACTAGAAAACCTGTTAACAAGAAAATCAGCTGCGGTTTGTGAAATATTGATCAAGGTTTTTATTAACGTTTCTCTCTCAAAATACATTTCAATTTGGATTGCCTACAGAGACAAATACACAGTCATGACTCTCACTTTCTCTTACACACACACACACACACACACACACA
>CAFUXE010000405.1:660028-682267 GCA_903364295.1 Serranus cabrilla
GTCTACATGCAATTATTTCTCTGAGCAGTGAACAGCAACTGTTCATTTTCATGCTTACACCGTGTCTACACTGGAGGTGTCGCCTGAGCAGCACATTAGCAGCGCAGCAGCAGCTCAGTAGGTACATTAGGGATTTGATTCCTGCACACATTGATGTGTTACTGAACAGGCATCCCTGGCACAGGTTCAGGGGCCCATAGTGTCACAATGTCACTGAAAGAGACATATGCCAACCAAAAAGAGACACAAAATGACCACAAAGAGACATAAAACACCTCGAAAAAGTATGAAACTAGGCACAAATGAAGAGACACAAAAGGACTACAAAGAGACTCAAAGTGACCCGGGAAAGACACAAAGCAACTTTAAAGAGACGCAAAATGACAATAAAGGGGCAAAACATCCACAGAAAGTGGCACAAAACAAATACAAAGAGATGCAAAACTACTGCAGAATGACACAAAGAGACCACCAAGAGACTAACAACAACTATGCAAAGAGGCAGGCAACAACAAGGAATACAAAGAGACTCAAAGTGACCACAAGAAGACACACAACTACTTAAAAGAGATGCAAAATTACCCAAAAGGGCCCAATCAACCAAAAAAAAAGAAAATTAAATATAAAAAGTAAGTCAAAGTGACATAAAACAATTACAAAGAAACACAGAATGACTCAAAACCACAGAGAGATGTGTAACCTCCACCAAGGGACCCAAAACAACAGACAGAACAGGCTAAACACCTGTAAAGTCTATGTGTCTTCATGCTCCTGTGTTGTAGAGACTTTTGCATGCTTGTGCCCAGTGGCCCATTGTCTCAGAATTTGCCTTCTCAGACTGCCAAAAGTGTACTCTTAACACTCTAACAGCCTCTGTTTGCTTTAAACAAAGGGCTTGTTGGATTGGCCAGGTGTATGAAAGTATCTATCTGAAACCATCACACTAACACCTTACATCTTTTTGGTGTGCTCACCATTATGTCACATCTCTGAGTTGGCTCCTCTTACCTGTGGCAGTCTTGACTCAACTTAAGAGAGAGACAATTGGAAACTTTAGGCACTTGAGACGGGAACATTCAGCCTCCAAGCTCGTGGCATAGCACAGACGTTCATGGGTTGGCGTGCTAGCATAATTGAGTGCCTGCTGGGTGCTAGCCTAAAGCCCACATGGGTTTCTGGCGAGCCTGAGGCATGCCAAACATCTCCCCTTGGTTTGCAAAGAGTGCCCTTGCCTGCATTTGGAGTCTCTCAGAGTGAAATCCTCAGTGAAGAGAGGAGGCACAAGGCGAAGACCCTCAGGAGGTGGCAGAGACTCTGCTCAAGAACTCTTATCTCTGCACACACGGGCTCATACATATACATATCCCAGTTTGCACACAAACACACACATTATCTAGCAAAGACATACCCCGTCAAGGCATGTTCGCACATTCCTACAGAAAATTATTAAGGCAGTGCAGTGCTGTGCATTAGCAAGCACATTTTGATCAGCATTTTATAGTGTAGCGCTTAAATCGTCATAATTTCTATCAATTCTCATCATCGTCGCCAATTATCATCATCATTCCAGCCTTGGTAGACATTCCAGCTGATTGACATCAAAAAAAGAAATTATGGTGTGGGTGTTGTGTTAAATCTCCCTTCACTAAGTCTCTCTCTCTTTCTCAGTTCTCTTCTTCTTTCTGTACTTAATAGCACTTAGTGAAGGGAATTACAGTTGGTGCTCTACATGGGGCATCGCATTAAAACCCTCTTTCACACATACACACACGCACACGTTCAGCAGTCCATTTGGATTCATTTGCATGGCATTTCATTTGGATTTTGCCTCAATCGACGGTTAGGGGGGGAGGATAAAAAACATCTTTGTGTAATAGCATTTCCTCTTAGTCTCCAGTGCACCATAAAGATAGAAAACACAGCGGCCGGAGCCGATAAATGAGTGCAGTGCTGCCATGAGCAGACCTGTCCCTCAGGCCTACAAACGATAGCTGTTTGAGTTAATTACAGTTTACATCATCATATTTACCCAGAGAAGAGAAACAGAGATTAAAACTACCCTCCGAGCCCACTGAGGTGTTATTTCTGTATATACTGTACCAAAGTGAAGTGGAGTGTAATCGTCGCTATGTGTAACATTATAATGGTTTTACTCTTGACCTGTGAAAACAAGTTCCTATATGGATACATATACACATTGGTAAAAACATCAATACCGCATAAAAGTGTATTTAGAAATGTAGCATTAAAGCTGTCCAACTTGGTGTAAATTCCATAATAACCTTTCAGCATATTGTAATTCAAGTAGTCTGAGAGAAAACTAGACTTCTTCACTTCCTCTTTGCTCTGTTTTCATGCTTAGAAAATGTTGCATTTTTATATTTTCTTATTAATCAGTGTGCCATGTCAACATTCAGGTTAACATTAAGTGTAACTACAAATTCAAATCTCCAATGGATCTGTTGTTTTATTTAGCCTATTTATTCCATCTATATAGGCCACTGGTGCAACATGAGGGCTCCACAGGGGGTCAAGAGGGCTTCTTGATTTTAAGTGGTGAAAAGTTGCATGTTGACCAAGAAAGTACCGGGTAATTAGTCCATCTGGTACTAAAGGTTATGAAAACATCATATCAGTGTTGAAATCAATGACCCTACCAACCTTCCAGCAATCTTGTTCATCAGGAAAAAACTTACCCTCATTTACAAAATGTTGGAATAGCAGCAAATGTCAAAAAGGAAAAATTAAGGCAGCTAACGGAAATATAACCACCATACAAGAATGCTTTACAAGGTTGCTGATCCCTGCTTTAGATGGTCAAATCCTGTATATTCCAATTCTGGCATTTGTTTTTTGTCTTTTCCAGAAAACTGCTTACTCAAGCAATCAAAGCAAAGGTTCACATTTTTTTCAAACAATATTGACATGATTAAATGTACACTGAAAGAGTTTTTGGTAGTTGTAACAGTTCCTTGTTTATATCTTTTCCTTGCATTGGAGGAAAGACGGTAGCCACTTGATCAGGTTGACATTGGAATCACATTTAGAAAGGATTTTTTTTTTGGCCACATTTAATGGAAACAAAAAATTCTCAATGTACATACATGAAAAAATATGAACCTATTTTTTAAATGTAGATCATGTCCATACATTTGTTCATGTTACAGCATATGTATTTGTGTACTTTTTGGTACAACATGCCACCTACACAGATCTGACCTCCCCTGCTGCTGAGCCAACTCCTGTGCAGCGGGGGGGCAGAGCAGATCTGTGGCCTTAAATAACAAAGGAGAGCTCAGGGGGAGACAGTCAGCCTTCCCTTTTCCATCCACTCTGCAGTGACACCGCAGGATGTTCAAGTTTCAGATAGTTCCTCTTGGGTTAGCGTTCTCAGTGCAGCATGTATCCTGAGCATGATGGAACCACCCATATATGTGTGTAGTTATAAATCAGTAACCTTAGAGTCTTTGAGATGTGAGATATCTGTCTCTGTGATTCCTGCAGCCAGAGATTTCATCTGTGGCGCCCACAGCATTGATAAATGACATTTTTAAAAATTCAGCAGCAACAAGGATTGTCCAAAAACAGAAATAGTCCCCATGAAAACTGTTGACAGCTGTTCTGCGATGATCCACAGTAATATGCACAGTGTTTTTGAAAGATGTTGCTTTTGAATTTTTTAAATGTCATATTTGAATGTTTTGAGCACAGCGGACTAATCCCACTCACTACAAACTGAGGCAGAGATCTCTGAGACAGATATCTCATGACAAATAAAAATGAAACAATTCATAGATCATTTGGGTGAACTGACCCTTTAAGCCACTGAACAGATAAACCCATGGAGTGATAAAACTATTTGCTCTTAGTACATTTTAGCTCTTGTATAGTAAAAAATGTGATCATTTTACATATTAAAGAATATACATGGTAATGTCACTATATGAGGGAGCTACTACTAAGTCTATTTTCATCTGGTTGAAGTAGTTGTAATGCCAGCTGGCATTTTTCAAATGGTAATCAAATAAATGGAAACTATCAATCAAATGACGAGGTGCATAATTTCTCTCATGCTGTAAAAGCTGAAATACAAAGTCTTTTGGATCTGTGCAGTTTCGAACCATAAGGGAGGTTATTTCTGAGTGATGTCGCTCACAGTGCTCAGTCGCTGTGTTTGAGTTTGTGTTTCAGGCTCTAGTTAGCTGGCTAGCCATCTGGTGCAGAGCCCTCAGCCATAGTATCCCTCTGACTGGGGCAGACAGACAGAGACAGACAAATAGATACTCGATGTGAGAAAGAGTGTGTGTGTGTGTGTGTGTGTGTGTGAGAAAGAGACAGAGGGAGTTAAGTAGCTAGTTTCTCCAGTCGCACTCCTTTCCTGTAGCCCACAGGAAGCTGCAGCCATTGGCTCCTCCCTGTCTAGACAGAGAACCGCTTTCACACACACACTGACACACACACTTGGTGCCTTCTACCATAGCAACTTTGATTAATTCCCAGTGTGTGGTGAGAGGAGACAACATCAGCACCATGGTCAGGGGAAAAAGGCCCACAATCTGCTGGATGTGACAGCTCCCTGCTTCACACTGCTGCCTTATACCCTGCTGGAGTGTGTGTGTGTGTGTGTGTGTGGGTCTGTGAGAGTGAGAGCAGGTCAGTAGTATGAGTGAGGGACGGGATGGTGTGTGTGTGTTTGTGTGTGTGTAGCTTCATCTGTCCCCTCGGCCGCATCAGTGCTCAAGCATGTCTCGCAGTGACAGCGCAGCACCCTGTGTGCCTGTCACACACACACACACATACACCCACACACACACTGAACAAGAGAGTGCAGGCAGGCGTCAACACCAGCGAGGTGAAGGGTCACGAGCGACTGCCTCCCCAATGTTGTGTGAAATGTGTAGATGGCAGTCTCGGCCCATTATGTGCATATATGCGACTGTATGTGTGTCTGTCTTGAGGCGGGCGGGCGGGGGGGCATCTCAAAGTAACTGGTTATTATCACCTCAATATTTTTCTTATTATGACAATTACATGCTCCAGGAGCGAATTAAGCGATACAGGACGCCAAGCGGGAGTGGTTGACAGCTATTTGGAGACTCAATGCACAGAGCAATTTGCAGCCCCGAGCCAAACAAATTGGATTTGGGCCACTTTGGATTGGGGCCCCAGATTGTTGGGCGTTTGGATCCTCCGACCGCGTGCCTGCCTGGCTGGTTAGCTGGCTGGCTGGCTGGCTTCGATTCTTTACACATGGCTATGTAGCAGACAGTTAGCCAGGTAACACAATGCTCCATGGCCCTTGACAAGGATTAAGTGCACATGTGGAGGAAGGTGTATGTGCTGATAAATGCATTATACTGCAGGTACATTGTGAAATGGCTTTTTTATGGTAGTGTTTCAGCAACCATAAGTTATAAGTATGGGTTTATTGGGTATTTACAATTGACATTTTTATAGTCTACGGGTGTTAAGCTTTCCCAACCTTTCATGTTATTATAATGCTGCTACTTTTTTGGTCTTGGGCCACACAGCTGTGTTCAAGTGTGTGTATAATCCAAATGAGCCTAACAGCCTCTAAACGAATTACTGGTACGCATTCTCCCACCCCTAAACTGCCACTGGAAAAGCTGGCAACAGCACCCAATTAGGTGAAATGCAATTATTCCCATCCATTCACACAATTAGCCTGTGGGTTAACAACCTAGCCGCACGTCGGGCTAGCTCTTGGTGTTTTGGAAAAGCCATCATCATGGTTACACCGGCTCTCATGGTAACCCCGCTGTGTCAAATGGCATGCACCCGGGGCAGCAGGTCGCTTGCAAATAACATTCAGCCCTATTGGTTGAGGCAGCGCATTACATCACTGAGCTCAGAATACTGTGTGACGTGATTGGCTGAGACAGGGAGTGGTACCACGGGTGAGAAAGAGAGAGAGGGGAGAGCGAGTGCCCCATGTGCTCAGCCGAGCGAGGGTAGATAATGCCAGGCGACAGACTGGCAGGCTGGCAGAGCGGGTGGGCACTCACAGCAGCATGATGGAAAACAAAGGCTTTGTGTGTCACCGCCGAGATCGCATTAACCAAAACAAGCAGCCATGGACCGACTGCCACACTGACTTGGTTGTCTGTTCCACAAGCTAAGCCATGCATGGATAGAGAGACATGGGGGACGCCTGTCGCACTTTTTATATGGAATAACATGGTGCTAGGGTAATGAGAAAAAGTACAATGTTGACAATGAATTGACTGTGTGACAGAGCTGCATAAATTCAAAACAAATGCCATATTTGTAGTCACAGCCAATGCATCCAAGAAATGCAGTGTTGGGCAGACAGACAGTTTGCACTGAAATCTTTCGCCAGTATTCATTCTTTTAATTTGACGATAAGTGGACTCTTACGACAGAGTGAGGCTGCTTTTACTGTGGCTTTTACAGTCAGACACTTCCAGTAACATATTACCTACTTGTGATGAGGAAGCGGTAACCACCAGGGCTGAAAAATGGAAGTGCAAGAACTGCAGTTCCTCAAATAGCCACTAGAGGCTGGCTACAAAAGCAAGCTAAACACCTCGTATAGACCCCTTATCAGAACACGTCACTCTAGCGTCACACACGACTGACCATGCACATCGGTTGCAGAAGGAATCAGAAGAAGGCTTAATTACACAAGAAAACTTTAATCACAGGAAGAGTTGCAATCTGTTTTGAACATGCTTGTCATGTTTTGCTGTTTGCTGCCAAAACTGCAAAGGTACTAACGAAAGTCCCATTACAAAGTAGTCTTTTTTCAAAAACAAACATGTTTACACCCTGGTACAAAAAGCATTTTTTGGTCTTTGTAGCTTATTTTCCCGTTCATGACAATTGTAAAGGGGGTGATTGTTTCTATTGCTCACCAATCTAAATTATAATGAGGCATAAAAATTATGCGATTAAGGGTGAAGCCGCTTTGATTGACAGGTGGGTGCAGTTCAGGTGGCGTGTTTCAGCTACCAGGCTACATTCAGCCCGCCTCAGATCACCCACACTCCACCTCTCTACCAATTTTGAGTTTAGCGGGTGAGTTAGGCAGAATCAACAGAAACCTTATTGGTGACATAATGAAGGCTATTTCCATATTTTATACAGTCTTTGCTGAATCTGACCAAAAATGCAGTATTATTATCTATCTGTTAATAAGATCTTTTTTTACCAGTAGAATCCTTCTGTAATCACATTACAACAAACATGCACAATGTGACTTGCTTGTTTGGTTTATGTAGGTATATAGCTGAATTATTTGGATTTTGAGATTCCACATAAGCTCCAGCTGACATACACACAGACAGACAGATAGACACACATAATTTCGGTGGTGACAGTAATGGTTGCAGAGGACTCAGGTGGGACAGGGTCAACAGGCCTGATAGTGCAGGGAGGATCAGCTGGCATACACCCGCAACTCTTCCCCTTCCTCCCCAAGCGGACACCAGCCAGGAAACCGGGGTCGCTTACAGGTGACTTCCCCCATATTCAGCTACAGCTGGGGCACAGCCGCTTGTCTGCGAACGTGTGTGTGCGTGTGTCCAAATGTGTGTGATGTGTAGTTAGGGGGCAGCCCATCACACTGCATCACATCACATCACATCTGGTCTTCTCTTTACCTCTACCGCTGTCTCTCTTCCAGCTCTCGTTGTTGTCCTACTGCTCCACACTTTTATACAGCATTCAGTATTCTGTCAGCAATATTGGTGGGGATTCCCTGGAATCAATTCAGGAGGGGGAGTACCTACTTAGCACACACACACACACACACACACAAGCACACAGTTCTGCGCTCACCACAGGGAATGAAAACTGTAATATGAACTCACCCTTGGTCTGAATGAAAGCCCATTACAATTCATTTTCACCACAGCAGCCAGTGTACAGTAATGTCTTCTTATGTGGGTAATGTTTTTGCTCCTCTGCCATATTAACCACTGCCACCATGACTGCAGAGACTTTATCTCAGTGATTACAGTAGGTCACTGAAAAGTCAAACACTGCTCATGCAGGTGCAGAGCAAACTTTTACCCTTTAACCTGGAGTGCATTAAGAAAGATATAGTAAAACTGGTGGGTCTTTGCTCGTGTTTTACTTCTTTTTTTTTTGTTTTTTGAAGAGGCTCTTACAGATTATACAACCTGGTCTTTCAGCCGAACAATCGTATTTCAACGAAGATGAAACAGTTGCAATCGTACTGATTTATCATGACATTATATTTACCCAGAAAATGTTGTCTTTGCTTGAGCTCACATATAAATTTGCCACCTGCTGCATGTCACTTCTCATCAAATGCTTGGGTGAGCATCAGAAACACTCACTGTAAACCCTTTCTTCTGTTCCAGGATCTGTCCGGCTCGATTGATGACCTCCCCACTGGGACAGAAGCCGGTCTGGGCTCAGCCGTCAGCGTCGGCGGCTCCTCCAGCAGCAGCAGCAGTAGCCAAGGGGAGCAGGGAGGGGCCAGCAACCAGGGACAGTCCCCCTTCTCCCCTCACGCCTCCCCCCACCTCCCCAGCCAGAGGAGCGGGCCCTCTCCCTCCCCTGTGGGCTCGCCCGCAGGCTCCACTCAGTCCCAGCAGTCACGATCGGGCTCCGGACCCATCTCTCCTGCCAGCGGACCCTCAGCCAACAACACCGCTCCAGGTAAGGCTGCCATTAGAGCCTCTAAAAACATGTGCACATGCATCTTGGTAATCAGATTTTATCTTGATGGAAGGTAAACCTTGTAGCGTGATAACTTTATTGGTTAAATCACCACAAACAAACAAGTCTATAACTGACGAGAATTGCTGTGGAAGCAGACACTACACTGCATTTTACATCATGTACCACCGCGTTAGATTCCCTGGGAAATTTGCAAAATTGCTTTACAGCTTAAAGGGAAATTGCTTTGTGCCACCAAACAACTTGCTGCTCTTTGAAAGCAAATGAGAAAACAATCACAAACATTCCCCAGTCAGTGATGTCGAATGAAGTCTATTGCTTTTGACAGATTATTAAAAATAGCTGCTGTGACATCACTGTTTAGGGCGTGGCCAAAAGTTTCCACTCCCGTGTGAATCAGTTTTGAGGTGCTCTTTGAAAATGCAGCAGCTTAAAGGCTGTACCATGAGTCAACTTGTTGCTGCTGTAAGCATATCTCAGTCATCACACTTACATTTCCGCTTGACCTTTCCATTTATTTTGCTATTTAAAGACCTCAGCCTGATTTCATTTGTTTTTAAATATGTGCATTTAAAGAGGATTTTAAAAAGGTCATGTAGGAAACTGACCCTAATGCAGAACAGGTATACACTTTTCCACAAATAACAACATGCCATCATTTAAATGTAGTGTGTTTTGCATTGCTGGAGTAGATTGAAAAGATGAAGCTTTCACACCTTTCTGTAACCAGCCAGGCAAATAATTTAGACCAGGAAAATCAGGGTCACATACACAAGGGAAACGATTTTTTGCCTTAAAGGTGCTATATGCATCATTCAGAGTCTGTGCTGGGATTGCAGCTCGGCTCTCACCTCTGACATCACAAGGAAACATGGAGGTGGCTGAGTGGAAGCTAGCAGTGCTAACCACCCAGGAGGTGTGCAGAGTGATTAGAGAGCCTGTAGGACGTGAACGGAGCAAATAGCTGTTTCCTGCTATGTTAATGATCAAAATGACATATATAGCAGCTTAATTCTCTGCCTTGATTTAACATGATTACCCATATTAGCATTGTATATGCAAATTACCCACCAAGACTTTGTCAGAGTATTAAATGGTTTGACATCCTTTCAGAGAAGTCCAGGTAACCCGTACATAGCATAAAGGCGACAACATCCTGGTTTAATAACATCACTTTTTTCTCATCTCCAATTTACCGCATAATCCATCCAGATCAATTTTCATTCTGCCAGTTTGGACAGAGGATGAAGCTGAGTGCACACTGCAGCAGAAGACCAAATAATATCAATCCAGCATGTCTAGACTTTGATATCTCGGGTCCATTTGAAATCCTAATTCAGACCGCTAAAGAATATTACAGCTTAGTGCAGAGCACTTCATGGAATATGTCTCATTCATTTTCCTCACACAGTTTTTGTCCTTGCATAGTAGGGATTTGTTAAGTCTTTGATCACGGTGTTGTACAGACATGTCCCTACATTGCAGTGGAATTTTGGTAAAGTCCATCTCCCCTGTGGTTGGCACAAGTATTTCCAACATTTACGTCCAGACAATATTTCCTCTCCACTCTGAGTGTTAATGAATTGAGACTGACTGCGAGTGGAGGACCTCCCATCTGATTTGTAGCCTTATCTAAGATATGGCAGGCCAAACAAGACACCAACAGGATTATCAGACAATGCACGGTGTGTCTGTCTGTCTCCTGGGGCCATAGCAGAGTGCATAACCATTTAGATAAACACAGAGCATTATAAACGAGTGTGGATTTGATTTGCCTCAGACAGGCGTGTGGATGTGTGTGCGTGTACACGCTGTTCCCGCCAGGCCTCCCCGTCATCCCACCACCTCTCTGCCCGACTGCGTGGCTGACCGGCGCATCAGCGTGTCTCAGGCCTGTCAGTCACTCTGACGAGGCGGGGCAAAATGTCTTGAGTGAGATCCTGACGCCAGCTCTTCCTCCTCCTCTCCTCCTCGCAGCCGCTTACCAGAGTGATTGACGCTAATGAAAAACTGGGACAGTGGTTTTCCAGGCGCTCGTGCCAAGAATCATGACGAGAATCCGGAATGAGGCGGCAAAGACGGGAAGCGAAACCGATCGCTGGGACGTGATTAATAAGAAAATATTTAAAAATATTCCCCATGCCAAATAAATGGTGATAAAGCGTGGAGCAGTGAGTAACATCTGGCATGTTTTAGCGGCTGTACTACAATCAGTTTGAATTAGATCAAGGAGCAGCCAGCCTAAGAGAGACACAGGAGAACTAATGTGGTTAGCACACATCTGATTACTAACGCTCCACTTTCTAACACTTCATCACAAGTTAGGACACTTTGGTTAATGTTGTCGTTTTAGTTTGGTAAGTCAGTGAGGAGAGGAGGGGGCAAGAAACGCAGTGTGTTTATGTCTGTGTGTTGTTTTCTGAGGTTTGTATCTTCAGTACTTCTGTTGCTTCTGCAGCCATAAAAAAAAAACACATTCTTCATTATTCAAAGCAGTTGTGTGAACAGCAGTGTCCTCTAAATAAACAAAATAAGACAAACATTAATAAGCTAATTAATTAGTGTGAAAAAACGACTGTTTTTATCCACGGTAGTTTGAGCTCCAGTCAAGAAAAAGTCAAAACACCACACATCTTGTGGCTGCATTGCATTCTGCTCCATTAGTGCTACTGTCAGGAGAGAAAGGAGAAATTCTGCCCTCCCACTGATGAAAAATCTGTTATTTACATTGATGTTTTAGGTATTTCTTTTCTTTTATTAGATTCATTAAAAGCTGTGCTGTAAATGTCACCATATGATGGCAATACCTTGAGTTTTAGGGGGGAATTATACACATACATTTAAAAAAATAAGCGTGTTAAGTGGATTTTACGTGGCGCCGAAGTGTGTTTAAACATGTTGATGTGTCCACCAGATGTTTGCAGACAAATGTCTACCAAGTTTAATTGCATTAGAATAGGAATGCATAATATTTATTGTCACCAATAAATTATCGGCTGACGATGGGAAATATATATTATTTAGTGTTATTCCAATAATAAAATTAAAGCTAATAAATTATCGGTTAATAATATAAAGTCAAATTTATTTCTACAGACTCTAGTCAGTGCAGCCTTTAATACATTGGAAAGTCAGGTTTGAGAGATTGTGTGAAAGCTTTTAGTTTGAATTCTTAGGCAAATAAAATAGTCAACAAAAGATAAAGGGACAATTGAAGATGTAGGATAGTGGCGTCAGTTACATTAGGTAAGGTGGGAGTTATGGAATTGTAATCATCCATCTTTGCTCACTAAATCTCTGCCTTTTTTACTCGCAGATGTGCATAAATTACAGGTTAGAATTTTCTTTTTTAAAATACAAAAGTTAAATTATCGTATCATATCGGCTCTGAGAAGCAGGTAATTATCGTTATTGGTTTAAAAAAAGTCCATATTGTGCATCCTCAGTTTACATTGACATTTTCAGTATTTTTTCTCCTATTTAGCTCTATTATAGCTCTGCTGTAAATGTCACCATATGATGCTAATATTGTGAGTTTTGGTGGAAATAGACATGTTTGCAAAGGAACACACACATTCTGTAAGAATGTTGTTGTTTTTTTTTATCTATGTGTATGTTTTTAAGTATGCAAGAAGTAAAGTAGTAAAGTAAGTAATGTAATGCCAAGCTATAAAAAGCCAGACATTGTGTATGCTTGTGTGTGTGTGTGTGTGTGTACATATGTGTTTGTGTGTTAGTCTGTCACCGGTCAGACTCACTCTGCGGAGTGATGCGACATGTCACACGGCTGAGCACTCACGGGACACACGCTACCCCTGACAGCGGTCAGAGGAGAGCAATTTCATCATGTCATCCTTTCACCTGGCTGTCAAACACACACACACAAAATAACACAGGAGGCATACATAACAGCACATGGGCACACACACCTGTGAACAGTTTATTTCATGGTCGCATGTGAAACATATACGGTCGCACATAAAAATCACTTATATATGTTCGCTTTGCTTGGATGAGTGACAGTGTCGTCTGCATGTGTGTGTGTGATTGTGTGTGTGTGTGTGTGTTAGAAAGAGCCAGACAGAGTGAGAGAGAGGGGGAGACTGACAGATTGCCAGCCTATCATACACCCATACACTTGCACAAATCTATCTTGTCGGAGCTCCGCGGCACGCCTGTGATTCCCTCGTCTCCTCACTTCTCTTCTTTCTCCCTCCTCTCTCTCTCTCTCTCTCCCTCTCTCTCTCTCTTTCTCTCCGTCTCTCCATGAAGCAAATCCAATACACTGTAACATTATCCGGGCCTCGCCTTGCTATTTGGATTCTCTCCCGGAGCCAAAAAGGCACACACAGGGCCAAATTGATTTTCCTGTTGCGCTAGATTTGTGACAGTCGAGCAGAAATCACATTGCTCAACCGCCAACCTCCCCCTCCTCTTCCTCCACCTCATATGCACACACACACACACGCAAAAATCGACTCTCATACACACACACCTCCTTCCTCCCAGTGTCTCTGAAGCAATTCAGAGCGTCCTCAGAATATTTTTCTCCTTCCATGAGACATCGGGGACTAGGCAAGCAGACATTCGTCTTTCATCCGGGTGGATACGGGGCTGAATGGGACAGCGCTTGTCAGAGCCTGTTCGGGGGGACAGGCGAAGTCATCCAGTCAAAGCGGTCCTGAAAAAGTTCAGGCCTCAGTCCCTAAGTTTGTGTCAGGTGCTGCAGCCACAGAATCCATCAAATATGTCCAGACAAATCCATCAAATTTGCTGATTTGTGCGTGTTTGGCTTTCGAAAACTCTGCATTTCCTGGATATTTCCAGACAGCATAGTGTTTGGTTTTGAGTGGGAACACGGGCTGGTTCGACAAGTTGTTGCCACATCTCCTGTCATTATAGCGTCACTTCCTGTCAGCCTTTGTGTAGCTGTCACTGCTCCCCCAAAACGAGCAGAAGTCGTATCCATTTCCAGACTGAACCTGATGCATACTAAATCAAAAGTTCACACAAACAGAAACTGTCATCAGCTCGCTGCCGATAGGACGGAGCTGTTAGGGCGGAGAGATGCACGTCTGCTGCGGTGCGAGGTAAAATCCCACAACAAATTTCAGTGTCAACAAAATATACTGCAAGAAAATCTGCTGCTCGTCTCTGTTCTAAAAGTAGCGAAAGTACTCTGAGAAGCAGACTGTTGCTCCGTTATAACCTATAGATGTGTCAGGCATTTATTCACCATGTGTGTCTTTTATAGAAACATTTGTTTCTTGATTCATTTATTCAGGCTTTTCTTTTCATTGTCATAATACATATTAGATTCGTGTACAGAGAAACCTTCAGAGACTATTTTACCATTTATAATAAGCAATAAATGCTAAAGGGATAGTATTATCAACACTTGTTTTCCCCAGTCAAGCTTTATTCTGTTACAATAATTCACCATTTTAACCATGAGTGTGTCCCTGTGACCTGGAAACCAAATAAACCAGATTGAAACCGTCTGTATTTCTGCCCTCTTTCAGTGGGAGACACAATCTGTGAGACACAGTCACCAGAATAACATGCTGGAATTTTAACTTTCTGCAAACCGGAGATACTTTGAATCTTTATGTTTCTGGATCACTGCGGCCTGTTCTCATTTCCTGCTCTTCACATACAAACTTAAACACGTGGTTAATCCTAAAACTCAGACACTGACGCTTTGTCACAGCCCTCAACATCTGACACCGGCGCACAAGACAACCTTTAGGTTACTTTTGGACATTTCAGGGACTGTGTGTCAGTTTCCACTAGTTACAAGCAACGCAGCTTTTCAAAATAAACTTCCGTGTTCATAGGATATTGTTAACTTTAACACTTGAACCGCTGGACAGGATTTCAATAAGTTAGACGCAGTTTGCGAATTAGGGACATTTCTATCAGCTGGGAGTGAATCAACAAAGCTGCATAAACATGCTTTTGTCAGAAGATGGCGGTGTAATGTGTTGCTGTAGGAAAGAATTCTTCTTCTTTTGGGTTTTCCGGCAGAGTGGAAACAGCTCATCAGTCATGTGAGTTAAATGTTCGCTACGCCAGAACTTATTCTGAAAAAGAGTTTCCATCTCCCATTCGGTGAATTAACTATTTTTTAAGACAAAGCCCACCTCAAGCGAGCGTAAAAACATTTTTGTAAGTTTTATCGATTTTTAGTGTTTTCATCAAGATTTTCTCCTCAATTTATTTTTCAGAAATGCACAAAGCCAGCCTTTTTTTTTCTGCCGACTGGGCTGCTCTGTGTGTGCCTGATTTTAAACATGTGTGTCTGTGTGCCTGCCGTGCTTTGAGGGCCGAACTGCACAACGTTTCCACATTGCGCAGCCACTAATTGACACAGAGCACATCCACACTCCTCCGTGCCCCAGCTCGCTCTGTCTGCTGCAGAAAATCACAAATACTCATCTCTCCCTCTTCTGTTTTTCTCTCTTCTTCCTCTCTCTCCACCAAGGTCCTCCGAGGTCCATTTACCAGTGCCTGCCTCCCCTCCCTCCTTCCCCTCTCCCCCCCTCTCCTCTCCGCCTCTCTCCTCACCCCTCCAAGTTTTTATTTTCTTCTAAAGAGGTGATTGGAGCTCGCGGGCGAGCGCTTGGGAGAGTTTAATCTGTGTATCTGCGCTCGCTTCAAGTGCTTCCAGGGCCTAGAAAAGGACAGAGAGGTCAGGGTGAGTGGAGGAGGGAGAGGGAAGGAGGGATAGATAGAGGGTGGGAGACAGAGTGGGTGAGAAGGCCAGGCCTGTCCAGTTTGTTGGCTTAAGGGTCCTTCCCAATGAATCTCTTCAATAAATCTCCTCTAACCCGTTTACACCCGCTCTTGTCCTTTACATCGTCCCCCAGCCTCGCCTGTGGTTTGCATTTAGTTTTTCCATTTCACAAAATATATTTCTATCTCTAATTATGGTAATGAGACCCGCAGATAGAAAAAACAAGTTTCAGACGGAGCTGGGTTTTTTTCCCACACCGAGATCAAAGGTCAAACACACACGCCTGGAAGAAATCAGAGTAATGACCTCCGATCAGGACTGCGTGCATAAAGGTGGCCATTTTCAAAAATAATGTCAGCAAACGACTTCCCTGATGAGAACAAAAAACGATCTCACAGGCTGCAGAATATCGGACCAGAAAAGGCGCCGCGGGGATGTTCAACCAAAACTTATATTTTTCCTCTGTTAGTGGTGGAAGTTATTACAAGAAAGCGGTAGAAGAGGGTAGGGGGGTTGAGTTTTTATGCAAGTGTGTTTTGCAGTGTGGAGTGTGTGGAGCCGGGCAAGTTTCCTAGTCACACCACTCCCTAAGAGGCTGCGTGGTGGGAACACTGCCTCTGGCTGTCCCTGTCCCTCTCTTTTTCTCTCATTATTTTTATCGTGCTCGCTTTCTCTTATGTTCCCTCTTGTGTCTCACGTTCCCTCGTCCCCACCCTTTCCTCCCCATCTCTGTTTGTCTCTGCTGCTTTCTTCGCTCAGAGCGTTGCTGTGGTACAGGCCTCCCACCGAGGAACAAGGCTGAATTTTCCATCCCTCTTATTTCTCCACATCTCTCCTCCAGCTCTCTCTCTCTCCACTTCTCTGCTCCTTTTTTTTCTTCCTTCTTCATCCCCATCCACACATCAACCCCTCCTACCCCAATCTACCCCCCCCTCCACTCTCCCACATGCCTCTCCTCCTCCTGATGGCTGCGGAGTGAAACAGTAAAATGCCCTCCCCGCAGACATTATATTCACAAAGCACACCGTCCGCCAAAACAGGGAAAAAAAGAAGAATATGGTGCCGGCTTGCTGCGTTAGCCATTTAGAGAAATCCCATTCTAACTCCGTCCGACTGGAAAACCCTAACCGGAGCACAGTGCGCAATTATTTTCCCTCCCCAACACCTATTTTCTTGCTTTCTCTCACTCCATCGCTCTCGCTCCCCCGCATCCCGCTCGCTGTTTTTTAGCTTAAGCTGCAGTTTTGCTTTACTTACAGTTGCTACTCAGCATTGGAAGTAATGAGGATCTTGGGAGAGCGCTTGTTTTGCGAGCCACCGCAGGCCTGCGCTCGTCCCCTACAGGGAGAGTTAACTGGCATTAGCCCCCGGCTTGGAGAGGCATTGACTCGCACCCATTGAGATCTAAACCACCATTATTGGAGCCCGCTGTTTATCTGCCTCTTTCCCCTAAAGACACGGCAAGTAGGGGATATTACCTTGGTGTGTGTGTGTGTGTGTATGTGTGTTTGTTGGGTGGTGCAGGTGTGCATTTACAGCCTAAGGGTTGTATTAAGAGATGGTGCTGAAGCAGCCCTTTCTCTGTGCTCTACACTGGTCTATTAGTGCTCACTGCCGTTACCTCACTTTAGCAAAAATGGCCCCTGCTGCTCCAGGGGGTCTGTATGTGTGAGAAACAGTTGTTGTGTGTGTGTGTGTGTGTGTATGTTGGCAAGCAGAAGCATTGCTGCATCTTGTTGTAGACATAGATCTGCACACACATGTCTGCTAATGCACACCTGCCCCTTCCTTTCATCAACAATTAATAAAAGTCTTTTCATTGACTCTGTGGTTGACTTCTCCTCATTGGCATTACTCATACACGCATACGCAGAAGCTCCTACGCTTTTTATTACCAGGGCCCTGAAACAAAACAGAAATATGGCCACAAGTACTCTCCCTCAGCTTTGAACTTCCCCGGCATTTGCGTTTGAAACCCTGATGAAAAAAAGCTTCAAAGACCACACTGCCTCTCTTCAAAGGAGACTCAGGGTTGCCTCGGCAGTCCTCGCGGAAGAGAAATTTAAAATGTGTATTGGGTTTTTAGCGAAGGAGCATTATCTCCAAAAACGCAATGAACTCCCATTACTTTTGGCCCTGCTGCCTTGTATCATGAGCAAAGAGTAGAAAATGGATCTGCTCGCTAAGTGCCTTTTTACAAAGAGGAAATTACAGTTGTTTGACTTTTCAGCACGATTTCCAAAAAAGCATTCTCATTCTCGATATCTTCCTGTTCGCTCTTGTTCTTCATGCAGCAGGTCCCGTTTCTTTCTCAGACTCCGGCATGATCAGAATATCCAGTGATCTATGATAGGTCGGTGAGGAAAAGGAAACATTTGCACAGCTGCACTCATGAATGAGTCGTATCTGAAGACCTGCCATCATAAATCACAGGTTATAATGGTACTTAATCAGATTCTTTCAAGATAAAAGCATCGAGTTGGAAAGTATAGTTCTATTACAGTCAGTGGTGGAATGTAACTAAGTACATTTACTCAAGTACTTAAGTACAACTTTGAGGTACTTCTACTTTACTTGAGTATTTCAATTTTATGTAACTTCATACTTCTACTCCACTACATTTAGAGGCAAATATTGTACTTTTTATTCCAAACTGACAGCTTGAGCTATTTTTCAGGTTGAGATTTGACATAAAAAGCACAATAAATTTAAAGTGATTTGACATTTGTTTAATTAAACCTCATAACAGTATGTTAAATAGTTAAAATGACAAAATTAGAATGCTGCTCACATAAGAGCATCAATACAAATAATCAAATATTATGTTTAGTTATATAAAACAATCTGAGTGGGTCCATTCTTCATAACGAGTACTTTTACTTTTGATACTTATAGTACTTTTTGATGCTGATACTTTTGTACTTTTACTGAAGTAAGTTTTTAATGCAGGACTTTTACTTGTAGTGGAGTAATTTCACAGTGTGGTATTAGTACTTTTACTTAAATAAGAGATCAGAATACTTGTTCCATCACTGATTACAATAAATTAGAAATAAAACGGTATTGCTACAACCTCTCAAACTGAATGTCAGTGGCTGGATTTTTGTATTTGTGTATGTTCATATGTGTGTGCTCAGCTGGGTGCCTGTGGAGGTGTAAATTGCCTGTGGTAATGACAGCGGATGAAGATGCAGGTTGAGGGACAGCTAGATATTGCCGTGCCACTGATGGCCACATGTGCTAATTGTGTTGTAGAGCACCTATGGGAGCACTGGCAGCATAAGGAACACACACCCAGAGATCTGAACCCTGGAACAAAGACACATTCAAGCACATACACATGAAAACATACACAGTTAATGAATGTGGGGGCGTTTTTATTTTTCCTGTGACTAATTCGCATGTCAGTATTTTTTTTAAATGTTCTTGTCATGAGTACTTTAACACAGAATGTGAATATTTGTTGTGAAAAGCACTTTTTTTTCTGGAACTAGGTTATTTTTTTCCGCAAATACAGGCATCAACCAATCATGGTGAGTTGTATGATAATGAGAAATACAAACCAACAGCAGAGAGGTTTTATAGTCCAAATCAAGACAACAAACAGATCCACTCCTTTCACAATAAAAGCCCTAGACATACACTCTGTGTGGCTGTTTACCAGAGGGAACTCGGAATCACTCAGAAGCATTTCACTAAAAGGAAACTCATTAAAATAGCTTACAGTAGCTCAGGCTCAACAACAACTGACCTCAGACAGACTGCCAGACGCGCCTCTCGGTCAATAGGATCCTGGTAGCTGGTTCCTGAGAAATTAGTTGGTACAAATCTGTTTATACTTTTTTATTAAATGAGTGTTAAAATGTTGCAAATATGCATAATTGCAGGTAAATTCCAATGCAAAATATTGCAGGAAAGAGTTTTGTATTTTCATGTTGGAAACAAGATACCAGAAGGATGATAAATATTTAAAACCATATTTAAAACCCTGTTATTACACTTGATTTAAACTTATATAGCCTCAGACATGCAGAACACAATTTCAGATCTTATATTTACAGAAAGAAGCGCATCAAAAGTGCACATTTCCATGAAGTGCTTAGTTACAGCCAGACGTACACGCTTACAAATGGATCAAGACAAATATTAAATCACACTCAAACACGCCAACCAGAGGGAAGATGACCTGGATGCTGAAAAAATTTCCTTACCATTTATTTGTTTTACATTTTCATTCATAGCGAGCAAAGACGGCCTTTTTTTCTTTGGACAGGGAAAGATATACAGTCAGCTCCTGCTGACATTTAGCTCTCCTCGCTCTCTCTCAGCAGCACTGCACGTCAAAGATTCAGCATATGAATTATTAATGGTACGGATTAAACGTGCCAGGACTCACTGCGGAGCCTGTTTGTTTTATTTGGACGTAATTATTTAATGGCACCTTGTTAAAAATGATAGTGAGGAGAGGAGAGGAGAGGGGAAGGCAAGGCAGGAAGGGAAGAGGAGAAAATGTGGGAAGAAGCTTTGTTTGGACAGTAATTGGTAGTGAAATAATTACCAGTGCTCCAAGTTTTACTCGTTCATTGCAGAGACAGAGAGAAGGCGGGGTGAGGCCTTGTCAGACTCAACTATACCTCCACTCGTCTCTCATCTGTTTTTCAATTTCCTCTTTCTCAATGAGGATCTCTCTATCTTGTCATTTTTTTTCCCCCTCTCTGTCCTCACACACACACATGCACAATCGCACACTCGTATGTCTTTGCATTAATCTCATCTCTGGTGACAATTTGCACGGGTCTGTGGAGAGAGTAGTGGAGCATGGAGGGCACTGGTCCCCATTTGTACCTTCATAGTGGCAGACACACACACACACACACACCTACACACATACAGTACGAGCTGCTGCCACCACCACTCTGCCATCCAAACAAACAGAGTCTGACAGCATAGCCGGTGCCTGGCATGCATCCCTGCACACACACAAAGACACACACACACACTCAAAGGCTCGCGTTAACGTAGGGTCGACTTCCATAGTTTAAGGGTTCAGTAAACTCCTGCTAGCATGCTTCATTCTCACTACTCATCCACCCTTTTAAACTCGTGCTGCAGCTAAATCCGTCCCTCCGGCAACAAGTGGCCATGACCCTTTACAAGAGGCCTTAGGCTCCTTGAAACAGACGCGTAAACACATGCAAAGTACAGTGAAGTGAAGTGTTAATAAGCAGAAACAAGCTGCATACATGCTGCTGGATGTGACAAGTGCATTTAAGAGTCCTGTACATAGGTTTAATCTGAGGTACTTGTGCATGAGTATTTTTATTTCCATTATTACTAACTACTTTATATGTTTACTGTGCTGCATTTCAGCTACTTTAAAGCAGATTTACATTTACATTAAAAAAAAAAGAAGAAAAGAGGGAGTTTATTCCTGATTTACATTTATATATACATTACAGTTTTCTGCATTGGTTTTTAGTAATGTAAAGCGTTGGCAGTATGTCTGGTGTCATGATATTATCTATAATATGTGTGTGTTAACTGTGAATATCGGCTTTCTGAAGGCACATTTATTTCTTTTATACTGGACTAGCCCATATACTAGCCTCTCTTCTTCTCATTTGATTTCCCTCCTGTGTTAATGACTTAAAAACAGGTCGAAAAAACTATTTTTCCAGGGTAATCTTACACGAGACACATAGTACATGGTGTGTTCGCAAGTTATGCAACATTACTGCAGGCCAGCCATTAGGAATTATGGACAGGGGGACAAATTTTCCAAATGAAGCCCCTCATCCTTGCCCACTCCAGTACCACCACCACCCACAAAGCCTTAGCTCTTATGCCAACAACGGCAATTTCAAATAAGCTTCTGGCCATCAGACTGCAGTATTTCATCCTTAAGGGGGCACATGACCACTATGAAGTGCAAGTGCCAAGACTGCACAGCGTGGGACGGGGTACCAGACTAGTCGAAATGTATTTTAATGATGGCAATAAATGTATTTATCATGTAAATACATACATCCAGTTGTTGTACTTGATCCCATTTAAAGGGTCAGATAAAAACTTTAAACCTATAAAACACTATCTGGGCTTTGGGCCAAAGTAATAATGTTTAGAATGTATGGAGATATTAAAACGGATCTGGAAGAAAACATGAAACAGCCTCATGTGGCCAAAATAGGTATTACAACAACAACACTTGTTTGACTATGATTATGATTGAAAAAAATGAAGGCACTTTTTCCCCGTTCATGAATACAGATAAAAAAAATACATTTTAAATCAAACTTCAAATACCGATCACCATTTTTTTAATGTTTATTTTTTGTCACCTGCCACTAACACACTATAATACCATATAAAATATTTATATTATATAATAATTTGCTCCCACTTGACCAACATTAAAATGTTAATTGCAACATTAATAATATATATGTATCACCATAAACTTTCTGAAATGGGCCATTGTGCAGAACGATTATGTTAACAGTTTCCTAAAGCTTTTCTGGTTTAACTTTTTTACTCATAATGGGGTATGTCTACATTTTTATATTGCTACTTTTACTCCAGTAATGAGTGTTTTGTTCAGCATAAAAGCTGGTAGCTGGTGTTTCTAGTGTTATCTCAGGGTTTCTTCAACGTTTGCACTCTGACGTTTCCCCTTCCCTCCACCACATGGTGACAGACTAATCGAATATTCCCTCTTTGAAGCAGCGCCGCTGGATCTATTCATGTGTGAGGCAGGGGGTCTGCGTATATATGTGTGTGTGTATGTGTGTGTGTGTGTAAATATTTCAGTGCAT
>CAFUXE010000405.1:682342-702742 GCA_903364295.1 Serranus cabrilla
ATGTGTGTGTGTGTGTGTGTGTGTGTGTGTTACTGTGTAGGCAGCCGGGTGTATGGAAATGTTGTTTATGCAGTTTTATGCAAAGCAATTATGTTGACTTAATTGGGTTTGTTTATGTGGAGAGAGTGCCACCTCCAGTCATGTATTACTGCTACTGTGCGCGGACAGACACATCACACACACACACACACACACATATGCACACACACTTCTCGGAAGAGAACGCTCTCTACTGCGTGATTGAATAATGTGAAGTGTTTCTTTATAATAAAGGATTTATATTCACTGTGAGTTTTAAGGACACTGTAGGAAAACATTTTGTTAACACATCACTCCAGCAGCACTTCATAGCATCCTGAGTAAACCATTTTGACTTCTGGCACATTCTGCTATTTCTATAGACGTCAAATCATATAGCGTAATTATAGAAATAGGTACTGACAATCATCACTGAACATGTACATTTGAATAACGTCAACATTTCCTGTGTGTTCAGGCATGCTGCATTTCATTTACATTATACTTAAGCACTGGAGTTTTCCCTCCACAGCAACCAGTGCAGTTTGAAGAAAAAATAAACCACTTTTCCGCTCGTCTTTCCCTCTCCTCATTGTCTCAGGTCTGAATCCAAAGATAAAAGGTTAATTTGCCATCTCTCTCCTTCCTCTGGGCCAAATCAATCCACCATAGTCTCTGTCTGCCATTGTCCTAATCAGACCCTCAACTCACTATTGGATTTCAATGGAACAGGCGCAGCCCAAAGACCTGCACAACCACCCAATCAATGATCCTCAAACGGCTTGTTTTTTTTTAAAGGGGATCGCTCTGGTTTTAATGCTTACACAAGGAAGTGGCACAGGGTCCGATGACTTGATATGTCCTCTGGAAGTGCATTTGTCAGTTAGCTAATAGTGAATCACAAACCACTTCATGTGTAGTGATTGTACTCGTAGTGTGTCTGTAAATCCGGCATGCAACCCTCTAATGTTATCACCTGAATCTCCAGAAACACATCCAGGGCAACTTAAATCCAAATAAAACCTTTTTATGTGGGTTTTATACCTACGTGATATCTCAGGAACTCTTTGAGGGAATTTCTTTCAAGGATGAACAAAGGTCAAAGGTCACCATGACCTCACAAAACCACAATTCAAGAATTTATTTGCTAATTATAACATTATTTCACACAAAGTTCTAATAGGATATAATGTTGACATGTTACACCCAAAAGGTCAATGTCAACTTCCCCGTGAACGCACAATGATCTGCAAAAACACTTTTCTGGCCGTTATTCAAGGCTATAATTCAGGAACAGAAGGAGAGATTTGACACTATTTCATTTGATTGGATGTTGAATTGCTGGCATTAGAATAAAACCACTATTATCTTAGCAGTCAAATTACAGAAAACTTTTTGAACAGGGTTTAACTTCTGTGCCATTGAAAAAATGCAGAAAGAAAGACAGAAGTGGTCCTTCAGCGCTTTATTGTTTCAGCCGTTCTGCAATTTCCTTCTATTTTTAAGCAAGGCAAATCAGAAGCAAATATAAATTAATTTTCTGTTGACCTTGCTTCCATGCAAGGGAGGATTTCAATTCATGCAAAACACTTTCTTTCCATTTCTTTCTGACAGCTTTTGTTACAACCTGTTGAACCTTTTCTGACTCTGGAGTGTGTCAAGTCAGCGCAGCATCAAGTAGATTTCTAAATGTCTTGACTTCATGTGGCTCTGCAGGTCCTGCGATGGCCCCACAGAGCGCCGGGAATGGACCAGAAGGAGCCCACCCGCCAATCACCCGCTCACCGATGGCTCAGGAGAAAGGTGTGTGTATATGTGTGTGTTTCACTGGACGGCACTTGGTGGCATTTGGCCTGATACAAAACCACTCCACTCGAGTCGCTCTTTTATTCTACTACCTCGCTGGAAGGTGCAGTTAAAATCAACAAGATCTCCAACCTAAATAACCAAAAATAGCACGTCATTATACATAAACGTACGGTTTTCATGGTTGTTAAAAAGGCTGCAGCTATGGTGAATTTAGGCTCCGAAACCACAGACCTATGTTTAGGGCAAAAACCTTTATAAAAGTTAAAAAAATATAAATGCTGGGTGTGACGTAGTTATGAGGGTGACGTGAGCCAAGGAAGTTACATAAAAAGTCATTTTTGAACCTTGTCTCCTGGGTGAAAGTCTGCCGATAGTTCAATCCATCCAGGACAATTTAAAACGTAAATATGAGTCATATTTTGCTGCTCATACAAACGCCCTATATTGTCGTCTGTGAGGGGCGACCAAGCTCGTTAAAACACTGCGAACCACTGATTGAAAAAATCGCGAAGTAGAGAAAAGGAGCTGATACCAAAAGTGAGTCTACCCGAGATGAGTCGAGCTGAACCATGCAGTCGTAACAAAGCATTAGTGGTGAGCACACACGTCCTTTGAAGATCCAATGCCTGCACTGTTCTCTCTCTATGTGTGCAACATAAACAGTTTCTATAAGAAAACCAGACTGTATATCACACTCGGATAAAAAGAGGCTGTAAAGTCCGACTTTCTTTTTGTTACATTCCACACCAATGAGGGAGGGCACGGAGAATAAAGATCACAAGAAAGAGAAACAGAGATAGTATGTTAACAAAGCTCAGTGGTTGTAATGAAAGGTTTTCTGAGGGAGCAGAAGATGTTAGCACAAAAAATGTAAACAAAGAATACGGCTAGTTTGGCTCAGCGCACAACTTTGTTCTCCTTTCTTCTCCTGTTCCAAAATGAGTTCCTTCAGCAAACACACCACCCACTTTACGCCTTTCATATTTCTCTACATTTGTGACTTCAGATTCCATTTTCTTACATAAAACATTTAAAGAAAAAAGATTAAGGGAGGCCGAAAGCCTAAAGGCTTATCACAGGTTTCCCCAAGTTTTGTTGAGAATAAAACAAAATGTAACTGTGTTCCCTTTTGAATGCAACTAATAAGTTATGAAACATAAAATCAATATCATGTAATAAAAAACTTTCATATTGATGGAAAAAAATAGATATAAACTTAAATAAACAATGATTTTTAGCTACTTTTTCAACACTAACAGATCTGGGAGCTGGTTAAAGTCAGCATGTGTTCAAAACTTTTTAAACACATAGTGGATCAAATGATAGTTGTTGTATCTGAGGCTGAGAAGGTTCTTTCACACTCTCATAGCATAATGCGTCATCATTTTCCAACGCAGGTCGTGGGAAAACCGTGGTTTTAGTAAATATGTAACAGTAAACATGCAGTCAGCTTATCCTTGACTTAGTCCAAGTCAGAGTGTGTGTTATTTTGATGGAGCCACTTCAGCTTTGCCCACAACTTGTTGCCAAAGGCTTGTAACATGAATGCTAACCCACAAGCCACATGCGCCTGCCAAACGGGAAATTGTTTCCAGCAATTATGGCCACTTCTCGAGTATTGCTAAAAACAGCAGAATTGAGAATTAGAATGACAAAAAAAAAAAATGCATCCACACAACACTGCAAAAAAAACCTGAAAGACTGGGATGTAACCTTAATGGAATGACTGTGATGCTCCCTCTCTATCACCCACCGAAGAGCAGTTAACATCACAGAGAGACAGAGGGAGTGGATGGATGAAGACGGAGAGAGAGAGAAAGTGAGGCACTGTAAAAGGTTATTTCCCAACATGATGAAATCAAGCCGGAGATTTAATGCTGCTCTCTAATGCCTGTAAACCTCGAGCCCTCCCCAGCCCAGTCCAGTAAAACACAGCGCCGGTTAACAGGGCCGGTTGTTGTTTACGCTGTTTTCCTAGCAAGGATTAACCCCCCCGTCCCTCCCCAACACACACGCCCCACTTTGCTCAAGTGCCTTCCTCCCTAAGAGCCTCTCTCCACTCTTCATTTCCATAAATCCGCTGAATGTCCCTTTTTTTCCCCCCACTGTCTCTCGCGTGCTTCGCCCGCTGCCTGTTGTTGTTGTCCGGCTGAGAGCTTCATTCGCTTTGCCAGAAAGAGAGAAAGGTTTATGTTTGTGTGTGTGTGTGTGTGTGTGGAGAGAGGGAGCGGGAACGAAGCAGAGAGAGAGAAATCCTTGAATGTGTTATTTGCTTTTAGCACTGTCTGCACAATGTTCCTCTCCCCATCCATTTTCCAGGCAATTTAAAGTGCGATATTACACACTGTAATTTTTTTCTCCTCCTCTCCAGAATCCCCTTACCCTAATGGAAGCAAAACATTACAATAATGTCCTCGCTCCTTAAACCCAGCACTCGCAGCCTAAGCACTTTCAGGCCCCAATCGCTCTTTCCCTCCGTTGCTCTGTCTTTCCCTCCCACACACACTTTCTCTCTCACTGCCTCTCTCTCCCTCTCTGTCTTGGCCTCCGTCTCTTCTCCCGCACACACACAAAAACACACACACATAGGGCGTTTATTGCTCTCTTTCTCCGTTATCTCCCCCCACACACTCAGAAACACAAATATGTACACACATGTATGTGCACACAAGCGTATAGCGGATACACACATAGCATTTTTAAACTTTTATCTCCCTCCTCTCTCCTCACATTTTCTCTTGCTCTCTTAGCAGAAACAAGGAATTATACAAGTGTCAACTTGCACTTTCCAACTCCGTCGTTTCCCCAAAGCCCAAACACACTAAAGAGTCGGCCTGTGCGCGGTCATTCAACAAAGCAGGATGGCTATCAAAGTTTACAGTCGAGCAGACCCAATCCATTTACACCTAATCTGCAATACTGAGCCCCCCTCTAACACACACACACTCGCACACACACACACGCCCACACACCCTCATCTTTTTCCCTCAATGGCCATCCAGCGACCTTTCCTCATTCGTGGTGGATTGGGAGACCTTTCTGTGGGTTTTTAAAAAACGAACGGGGCGGCTTGAAAGAGCGAAACCCAGGCGAGGATCGCTCCAAATGTCAATTTGAATGGTGGAGGCGAGTTTGGGCCTGAGAGGCTTTGACACGTCTATTGACAGAACAGCTTAGAATAACATAGTAGCCATGGTCAAATCGCTGGCTTATTCTGCAAAGAGCGGAGCACAAGTTTTTTCTATCACACACCCCTGCACACAGACACACACGGACTCAGCTTGTGCAGGCACACATCCATCTTTAAAGCAGGCTTACACTTGACCCCGTGCTTTTTCCCACTGATAAAGTTCACTGAACATTTTGTGTGTGTGTTTATTTTTTGCTCAGGGTTCCTTTTACATGTCAGCCTGTCCTTTTTGTGCATGTTTTGTCAAACGCCCGCTCCGTGCTGTGTTCGTCACTGATGTGTATCTACGAGTAACAGGAGTCAATGCCAAGTTAAAAGATTAGGGCTTCCATCTAAAGGACGGCTCTCTTTACACGAGGAAATTGAATGGATATCCTCATTTGTTGAGCGAGAGAATGATCACACCCACTCTCGCTCAATCCCTCAGTCAATATTTGATTTCACTGAGCAGGTACATTCACTCTTAAAGAACTCTTTGGCATTTTATAAGCAAACTGTTGACTTTGCTTTTGGTGTGTTTTTCAGGGTTCATGTCCAACATGCAGAGGAACCAAGCAAGCTCTCAGTTTGCTTCTCCGCAGTCCGGACCTCCCATGTCCCCCCACCCCTCACCTGGTGGCCCACTGTATCCTGGGATGGGTCCCTACTCCCAGAGTGGCCCCTCAGGCCCCTATGGACCTCAAGGATCACAGTACGGACATCAAGGTTAGAGCCTGTTATTACAAACATTGTTTAGAAGTTTGTTGAAGTTTGTTGGCCCACTGATTTATGAACTGGAGCTCACACTAAAGGCCCGATTGCAAGCCTGGAACATGCCAGAGCGAATCAACTCTCTGAGCTTCTTCCTGTTTTCACCATGTCATAACCTCCCCCGAGAGTTTGTTGTCAGGATTACAAATCATTTTGATGTAGAACCCCTTGAAGAGGGAGAAAAAGCTCTCAGAGCCAACACGCTTGCTAAGTGTTCACTGTCACTTGCTGGTGACTAAAAAGAAAATCGTTGTCTGAAAACAAATCCACTCCTGTACAAACTAGTCCTGTTTTGGGTAACACTTCATAGAAATCACTATAATTAAATAGTAAACTGATAGTCAATAGTAATTTAACTGTTATGAAACAAATGAATATTTTAAAATCATATTTACTAATATTAGTAATGCTATAATTAGTTTTTAAACCGTTTATTTTTGCACACAATTATAACATTTGATATACTGGTTTCGGTATTTGTAAATGATTTGGGAGCCTTTAAGAAATAATTTATAACATATCTTTAAACATTAAATAAATAGATGGATCAGATACTTTGTGAATGATTCATAATAGTTTTGTAAACCATCTACAAACATTATTTGGACGGATATATAACACCATTTAACACTTATACGCTTATAATGAAATAAAAGGCTGGTTGTTTGTTCACCAATAATATAAAAAATAATTCTAATATTGTTTAGATTAGAGATGTACTTATTTACCATTTAACAACATATTATTATCATTAGTTGGTACTTAAAAATAGCATCTAAATAATGTTAATAGACGGTTTGTAAACATTTTTATTACTTAGAAATACTTATAGTATGTAATGTTTTTTGTATGCAACAGTACATTCTTAAATAGCATTAATTATAGCAATACTTATATACTAACATTTATGATCATTTAATTTTTTATTGAGCATAAAGTCATTTATCTAAAGTTTAATAAATTATTGATTTACCATGTATTAATGATGGTTATTATAAAATGTTTCCATTCAGTGTAGAACTGTGGCGTAACTTTAAACTAATAAAAAGCATTTTTAAATGCAAGCGTGACCAGGCCATGACACGTATTAATACAGTATTTGAGATTCATTTTTGGACTATATTCATGTGGCTAAATTAAACTTTTATTTCTTTAGTTTTAATCAGAGATATTGCAAACAAGACAAAGCCAGAAGTAGTTTAAAATAGTTTCTATAATTCTTCCTTTCTCACCTCACACACAAAAGTGTGATTTATCTTCTTATCACTATTGAGATAATGCTCCATATTGTGTTCGCTGAGAGCACTCGAGCAATTTATTGAATGAAGTGAAGACACAAAAGGCTGATCAAGGAGTCTTGGTAAGTAATGTGACCACAAGTCTTCCCTACATTTCCCAGTATTCCTTTAAGCACGAGTGTTGACATGCCGCTATAACAAGAATTTAAGTCCTTGGTTCCAGGTTCAGTGAAACTACACAAAGCTGCTTCTGTCTCTCTTTGTCTGCATCAAAGGAAGTAACTTCCAGGCCAAGGTTTCAGAAAGACTATTCAAAACCAAAATAGGATTTAGATTTTTCCCACAAGCTGTGATTCCTTTCAAACTTAATGATGAATTAATAAATATGAAAACCACTAACTTGACAGTTGACTTTTACCTGACATCAGTTTTATGCTTTCTGACTGTCTCGTTGGAGTGTTGAATACCGAGTGTCTCTTTCATTCAGAGTCTGGACTCGCCACATTTGTCTTTTTGATGACTGTTGGCCCCCATTTCGCAGTCACACTGGGCCTTGACATCAGTGTCATTGGTTTCAAAGAGTTTGCTAATGAGGAATACAAAAAGACTCATTTTGAAAGACATATCCATCCTCTGTTTCTGTCTCTAACTCTATCTGTCTATCACACACACACAGATACAGTCTCCTCTCCTCCTGTGTGCTGGGTCTCACTGCGGGCATTAACAGCTCAGCTTTCTGAGGCTGCGACTCTCAGAATATTCATGAAACACTTGAACTTTGGACGGACCTTCTGGCCCTCCTCATGATAAGATTATGAGGTAGCTCCAGACTGACAAGGCAGACTGACACACTGTGAGGTTTGTCCACTGAATGATGATGTCTGATCCCGTCATCAGACTCAGTGTAGCCTCTATTTTTAAGTATTTGGAGGAAAACAGAGGTGTTATGTCGTTGTCATACTAGTTATAATTGTGGATACTGTATTGTATGTCAGGTTTGCAGAAGAATAATGTAATCTCAGACTTCCCCTAATGTGAGATCAAGTACAAAAAATAGGGACTTCTGAAAAAGTTATGGCACCCTACTTGAGATTGGGACTGTCATGTCTTAAACGCACACAGTCTTTTCTTCTAATGAGACATTTATTGTTTTTGACATATTTAAATTCACCAGTCATTCATGTATATTGTCTGTTATGTATTTACAACAAGATGACTGCAAAGATGTGCGTTTTATCTCACAAACAAAGGGGGAAACTCTACTCCGAGGAGGAAGCTTTTTGCACAGAACTGCGCAGCACTGAAACAAAAGGCTTCAAACATCAGTAAATTCACAGATTCACAACCGTTGAACTTTTCAAAAGAAAGACTTTTAAAGTATATTGCTTCACATTTGAATATATGCGGCTCATAAACAGAATTAAAGTGCATTTAAAGATGCTTTTTGAGCTGTAAAATAAGTTGTATGACTATAGTGTGATGGAACACGTCAGTGTTTTAAAAAATCCCTTAAAGACACACTGTGCAGGATTTGTAGCTCACTGTTCGTAAACATTCAAACTAATAACTAATCTTGTTTACTAATTATTAGTTAGGCTGTAATGTATGTTTTCTAACAGTTTATTTTGCACAAAATTATATTATATATACTGTATTAATAATTTGTTAATAATTACCAGATGATGTTTAACCACGTAAGAACCATTTGAACCACCTCTTTAAACATTACATACATAGATACATCAGATATTTTAACTTTGTTAATGATTAATAATTATTTTGTAAATCATCTAAAAACATTATTTGGATGGATATTATAAAGTTGCAACAAATGCTTATAATGAAATGATTATGAATTATGAATGAAAGGCTGATTGTTTGTTCACCACTAATATAAGAAATAATCTAAATATTTCTTATGGATGCTTTATAAATGTTTTTTTTAACCATTTAGAAACATTTAGTTATCACTTATTAATACTTAATATAGCAAATAATGTTATTACATGTGCACAGATTAAATGTTAAATAGCGTATATTATAGAAATACTAGTAACTAGTATTTTTGATTCTATACATTGTCTTTTAGGGAATTCCTTCATATTATATCTGTAACCTTGCAAAGCCAATGCTGACCAGTTCGTCGACTTATCTTTGAAATATACAGAAAAGCTTTTAAGCCAAGCCAAAGTTTCTGCTGATTTGAGATGTCACTGCAGGTTTTCCAGTTATTGTTAAATCATTTAAAAACTACCTGGTTAAAGTCCAATATTTCTGTCTGTTCCATAATAATCTCTGGGGCTTTGATTCACTTTACTGCAGTGTTTACTGTAGGCCTGTTTGATGAGACATTTGGTAAATCAGTCGCATCAACCATCAATCCAAGCACTTTCTGACACTCAGTAGTAAAAAAAAAAATAAAGAAGAAAAAATAAACAAATCACAGATTCCCAGAAATCTTGGAAAAAACTTTGGATCTCTGTCTGTAATTAAGCATTCTCCGCTCGCTTGTTTTCTCCAACGTACGACTCCTGGCCATCCAACAAACGCTGACATCTGCTGTTGTACTTCGTTTTCTGCCTTTGGCGACACACCAGACGAAACATTATGGTATTTTTTTGGTAAATGTGTGTTTTAATGTGTCACCTTGATAAATGCGCCCATCCGTGCGTGTGTTTTTCCCAAAATTGCGTCCTCTCCCTCGCATTTGTTAATGTTGATTAATAGCCCTAATGCATTTGGTATTTGGTCTCCCTTCTCCACCCACTCTTATCTCTTAATGTGACTTTGGCTGGGCTGACAGCCCAGTAAGCAGACAGAAAAAGAGAAATAAAGTAAGCAGAGAGCGACAGCGAGGCGGACTAGCCTGGAAGAGGCTCGGGAGGCAGATGAGCGTGAAATCTCACTCGGATGACAGGAGAGATGTTCCCATCAGAGAGGGAAAGAACAGCTCAGGCTCCTTGTCTTCTCATCACACAGTATATATATATTGATGTATGTATACTCTCATTCAAATTTAATACACTTGCCACTGACCTGCATCTGTCCTGTATTCGCACTCCAGGATATTTTCAGACAGCACAGCAACTACCTAAAAAGCGGTGCTTCCTGAGAGGAGAGGATATAGTTTTATCTTTACATTAAAGAACAAAACAAACCATAATAATGTAATATCTTTATCAAACCTGCTGTATCTGTATTCCCCAGTTAACCAGGTACACTCTGCTAAAATCAAAGCTGTGGTTTGTGGCGATTATCTAATTTTGTATTACACTACACTTTGCTTTTAATATTTTATCAACCCCATCAATGAGGGTAGATTATTGTTTGGTCTAGACTAGAGCCAACAGATATATCCGTTGGCTGATATTATCAGCTGATATTGGCCTTAAAGGACATATCAGTATCGGTGTACGTGTTGTCCGATATGTGCTGTTATAGAAACTTTTTTAGCCTAAATGTAATGCTGAAAATATTGCTTGGCGTGATAAAAAATTGTGTTAGCTATTCATTTTTTTATTTTTTTCATTTTATTCCTATTTATTCTTTATTTTCTCAGTTATCACTTATAGAATTGGCTGACAGTGTAATACTTTGTTTTTATAATAATCTATAACAAGGTTAAATGATATTTAATAACATTTTATGTGGTGAAAAATCAGTGCACAATCCACATAAAAACGGTCAATTTTCATTCCAGCTGTATCAGTTATTGATAATTTTCCGCCTTCATCTTCATCCCATATCGGTCATCTGTAGTCAGGACAGGGCTTCAGTGGATGATGTTGCACTGTGGCAAACATTAGCCAAGTCAGACTTTTTTTCCAGACCACCCAGCCATTCTTAAAGGCTAAGACTAGTTTGATTTAGTGCTATTGCCGGTCTGAACACTGCATCACCTTCCAGTAAGAAATAGTGCAATGGCCCCTTGTAACTGGATATCCTCATATTTCCATCCTTTTCAGCACATGTCGTCCTCATACAAATCACTGATACACGACATGTAAGAAATGAGTCCTAACACCTTCTGTACTGCACAGTATTCATATGGGGACATTGCCAGGGTCCCAGTCCTTGAAGGGTCCATCAGGGGCCTGTTTAGGATGAACAGGGCAGACAGCTGCTGGTCATTGTTCTTAATGACAGCTCCATCTGCTTCCCTTCCCTCTCCCTAGCGCTCTAACAAATTAGCCAGCCATTAGCCAACACAGAAACGCACTCCAAGTTTCTGAACTCTGCTCTGCTGTTTTTCTTGGCCTGTCTGCCTTCGCTGGGAGAACCCGACTCATAAGTCGTGTGTGACACAAAATTTCCGGCAATCATGCTCGCCACACACGCACCAGCGCTAACAGTTTATATCTCACCAAAGAACATAAAAACTGTCTGGGGTTGTGTAAGGGAAAGCTGCGGCGCTGCTCTTTTAGCCGGGGCAAACGACTGTAGTACTAAATAATCCCCTTCAACGTACATTTATGGTGATACATGAGACGGCAGGAGGATATGGCCCCTCTACAAACAGTACTAAAATATTTAGTACTTATTTCCAGAGATCTTTGATTAGAGAAGTCTGCTTCCTCGACTGTAACCAAAGCGTTGATGCACAGTCGCAACATGCCAAAGCTTTTCCCCTCTTTGTTGTTTTCTCACAGTCTAAACGAGAGCTCTCACAGTGAGTGGATTGTCCGGCATTTCCCCAAAAAAATATTTATGCTGCCTCATTGCTGTTATTTAAAAACCCTCTTCATCCAAAGTTAAACTGATCTTGTACTGCGCGTTGATATCAGGCTCCTCAGGACTCAAATAACTTCAACAGCTGTTTTCAAGACGTGCACTTGGACACGGAACAGAGCCAGCATGTTGAGAACAGTGGACACACAGACAGACGGAGGAGGAGGAGGAGGATATCAGGCCATTACAGGAAAGAGATTTGGAGTCTGTCTCCGCTCCGCTCTCTCTCCCACCCATTGCATACTGTAGCTCTCTCCACCATGCCCCACACCCCCCTCACCCTCACCCCCCTCCAGGGGTTAAGCACTCGCTGGTAATGACCATGCTTCAGACAGCACTTTTAAGCCTTGGTGCCTTGCTGGAGCGGCGGTGTAATTCAGCCAAAAAAGCCAGCGCCTGGGGGAGGGAGTGGAGTTTTTTGGAGGAAATTGACAGTGTGTGGAGCTCTGCAGCCCCAAGGCGCACCCCATCCCTGCTTAGGCTCAGACGCCCTGCCGGGGAAGGTGCTGAGGTGGCTGGGAGAGGATGTGGGAGCCTCGGGCAAGAGAAGACGCTGCAAAAAAAAAACTAAAAAAAAACTATCCATCCCTGCGAGTCATACATGTATACTGCAGTCTAGTTCTGTGTCTTAAAACCTGAAAAAAAACCTGATCTGCCTAATTTCAGGATGTTTAAACCATTCATAAAGATGACAGTGCATTGGAAACTGTTAGAATTAGGTTTTCTGTAGAATAATGTTTTACTTAACACCACTGAATGACACTTAAAGTTGCGTCAGAGGGGGAAAAAAAGACAAGATGGTGTATTATTGCACCCATACTGAGGTTTAGTACGTAACTCCTGGGCAAGATGGAATGAAATGAGTACCAGAGTGTCTTATTCAACACACCATATTTCTTTCTTGCCCACCTCTCTAACAGAAACTGCCTCCCTCCAACTACTACCATATCCACAAGAAAAGTAAAAGTGCTGTTATTCATTTCTTTTATTTGTGTTCATCCACATGTGGACACGGACAGCCTGCCCTGCTCTTGTCCTTGGCAGCTCAAGCATGCAGCCATGTAATCTGCGTTCCACTCCTTATTGATGGAGCTCGCAGATCCGGAGGGCTCGTTGGTGCACCATCATACCTTACTCCACCGTAGCCGGGAGAATGACTGCCTCGGCTGTTAGCATTGGACGGTCCAGTCTGCTGAGGAAGCAGTAGACGGTAATCTGCTCGGTCACACTGCAGCTCTCCCGCGGGACTGCAGGGATTAAACCCGGCGCAGGATATAGCGTCCGCCCAATGCGTGACCATGCCGGGAATTTCCATGTAATTGCGAACGAAGCACCATGAGCTCTCCTTCTCCCTTCTCCTCCCCTCCATCGCGCTATAAATACCACCAAGACTCCCCAAAGGCACCAAGTGCCCGAGAAGCAGGCAGGAAACCAAGACTGAGCCACAAGGACGCGAGAAGGGACAAATAAGAAATGACATCCTCCTTGTCCTCTTTTCCTCCTGTCCCTCCTTTATTGGTTTCCAGAGTAGTATGGGTAGCATGCAAAGTAGCTGACACACTTCTCTGCACAAATGAGATACATAGTATAAGAATACAAATGTCTTGTCCTGGCCTGTTTGAGCAACAGGAAGTGGGATTACTGAGCACTTAGATTGTGTTTTCAAAGCAAGGTTATAATAGTTTTGAATTTCTAATTAGTTTTGACCTTTCAATTTTAGCTTTAGTTTTTCTACTTTTGGTTTTCTTCAGCTAGTTTCAGTTTTTCACACATACATTTGTATTCACTTCCTATTGAAGACAACATGGAAGGTCAAAGTTAGGGGCAAGGGTTAATAAAAAACTCATCTTAATGATTCTGGCCAACTCAGAAACTTGTAATGGTTTCTGTATGTTTTTATACAAAAAGTTTTACTTATATTTATAATGTTGCCAAGATATTTTTTGACAGTGAGTAGAAGAGAAAGTGCCACACCCATGACCTCCATACTGGCCTTTACAGACATGGTTATTTGTTCCCAGGTCTGAACTCTTAAAGGACCAGTGTTTTGGATTCACGGGACTTTTAATATAATATAACTTTAATATCGACACCCTCTTGAAATAATGACCCAGGTCATTTTTCAGAAAAAATTGAACCAAATATTGAAGATATTGAAGAAAAATATATTTTTTGTCAAAAGATGACTAAATTAATTTAAGGAAGGTGACGACCGGCAATAAGAACACTGTAATTGCAAAGAAAGCTAAAAAAAAGAAAAGAAAAAAAAAACTAGCTAAAAAAAGACTACTTCCTCACAGGACTGTTTCTTTCTCTTACTGTTGAAATGCTTTCTCGATGTTATAACAAGGGGGATGGGCAAGTATAAAATATTTACATGTGAGTGCATAAAATAATAATGTAATGTATCTGTATGAATATTATACTTAGACTTTTATTAGTAGAAACGTGTATAAGAATGATTACGTTTTCATCAGCTTATAGTGAGCCCTATATCAACATTGGCAGCACTGCCATGTTTCTACAGTAGCCAAGAAGGGACAAACCAGCCTTTTGCATTTTTGCTTTCTCTAAAGGCCACCATAGGTTCTTTACACGCTTGGAAAGGGAGGGGTTAGCAGACAGGCATTCATTTGATTACAATGCTTAACCTCACTACTAGATGCCACACAATCCTTCACACTGCACCTTTAAGTCAACAGCAACTAATGCATATTTCAACTTCCATAAATATAACACTATATGGAGTCATCATCAGTTTAGTCCTAAACTAAATTTACAATAATACTATATGTGTAATTTAGACGTAATAGATTCTAAACTCATTTATATTTTGTCTTCTACCTCCATAATGACCCAACTTTCTCATCTGATGTAATCTGCATAGCACTTCCAAAGCCTTAGAAATCATGAATGACTCTCACAAAAACACCTTGAATTTCAGGGTTGAGCTCTCAGTCATTTTAAAAAGTGGGTTAGTACGCTATCTGTCCTTGAAGAAGCGCTCTGGCGCAGCACCAATCCTTCAGGAAGTGAATCACTCTTGTCAGGACGGAGCAAGACTCTCATAGGAAAGCTTAGCATTAACCCAGTCCCACAGCTACTCTGTCTTTCCTTTGTCAGCCGAGGCAAACATAGCCCACAACTAGAACATTTTGAATGGTAGTACATCAAGACTGATAAGTTCTCTCGATGCAGCGCGTCGACTTAATGACATGTCGACTTTTTTCCAACACAAACCTCTTCAGTTAGATTTGGCTTCGGATCTCATCCCTCCCAGTAAAGTTGAATACAGTCTCATGGAAACTTCCAGACGCTCACTCCCACTTCTGGGGCTTTTGGCCTGTCTGCCAAAATGGAAAAAAAATGCAGATTGTCCAAATGGGACTGTGTGATATAAACAACTCCCCGGGAGGTGTGCTGAAGCCTCGGTCTGTCACAAGGGCCAAAAACCACAAAGTGTCCGCCCAGGCTATTGAGAATGTATGGCAGGCAGCCATGACATGGGGCTCAACAGCTGTCCAAAGAGGGCTGGGAGAGGTCGCTGACTGTGGCCTTGTTCGTCTGCAGCAAACCGTCCACCCGAGCCGAGAGGAAGGAAGCTGCAGGGCACTGTTCCCGGGATTTTCCACCAGGCAGCCGCTTATGAGTGGAAGAAACATGGAAATGTGTCTTTCACTGGTTGCAGGGTCTCTGAAGTATTATATATGCATTCACACAGACAAGCAGATGGACACACACACACATACACACATGTACTGTGCACCATACGTATCCTCCTGTGTTCGTTAGCAGACATCCTTTCTTCCTGAACGCTTCCCTATTATAGCCCCAAAACCCTTGACAGGTGTCAGCCGTACTCAGCTCACCGACTCACCAAAGCCTCCCCAGAAATAATCCGCTTCTTCTTTTCCCATCTCCCACAGTAGATTTCATCACAATTTCTGGACAAATTCAACCGAAGCTGCTGACTTTTATGGGAAAGACTTTTATTTTGATTCAATATAAATCCTATCTTGGGGCTTGGGGGGGCAGGAGTTTTTCCCCCCATACCCTCTGTCTATCTGTCTTCCCGTCTTTCCGCCCCTACCCTCTGCTGCTTCCTCCCGCTCTCTCCCTCTGTTGGACTCGCAGGCTTATGTCATGTGGAAAGTGTCTTCACTGAAGCAGCTCGAGGACACTGTGAAGCCATTTCCATTTTCGGAGCCGTTTTTTTTTCCCTCTCTTGTGGAATATTGTCATTCAACTTTCCCTCATTTGAGCGTGCGGAAAAGCCTTCAGGTTTTAAAGGGACTTGATCCCCTTTTCCAGACATATTCTCAGAGGATTAAGCAGTGAGGCCCAACTAAAGCACCCTTAATCAAATCAAAATAAATAGCCCCCTTCACAATGGAGGATGCCACATTTTCCTTTCTATCTTGCAGGGGATTTGTCCCAGGGAGGGAATCTCACTGTGGAAAAGGCCCAGAGCCCGGAGAGGGAATACAATGTGATTTGCTCTGCGTGTGGGAGTGCAATGCACTTAAATGTACAGTAGGTGTGCTTTAGTGTGCCTAAATGTATGTACATGTTGTCTTTGACAGCATGGTGATTCTCTTTCAGCTCTTATTGCAGCTGGTGTTGGAGTCGAGCTTGGCTTTTAGAGCCAAAATGGAGGGGTTTAAGTGTGCCTTAGGAAAGCTTCTGGCATCGCGGCCGTATGGCACTCCAGGGCAGCAAGAAAGCATTTACTGCAGATTAGAGCTCCTCTCAAGTGTTTCACAAAGTCAGCCTTAAGCTTGACAATTGTTCCCAGGGCCATCCAGCAACCTGCAGCTGTGAAAAATGTCACCACACCACACCCCATATAGTATTTCCAGCCTCCACTGGAGGTTAAAGAGGTTATGAATCAGAATTTAGTTTTGCACTTTACATTCCTCATTCCTCATCTGTCACAAGATTATTTCCTTGATGGATGAAATTGTTGTATGTGTGGCTGTTGTAGGTATAAGGGTATCAGCTGACAAGCCCTTGATAAACTCCATTTCTCTCAAATGAAGTGATTCATAGCACCCATCTGCGACTACAGTATTTCACAGCAGCCATTTTGTGTCATTCTCAAAAGCAGTCGATCACATTCAAGAGGGAACTTAAATGTCTCAAGTGACAGCCAGCCATGTTTTACCTTGTGAGTGACATTGTCTGCGCAATACTGACATCTTCAATGAGCTTTGGCTCATTCACATGTGTCGTCTTCTTCCAGGTAACTATCCTCGTCCCTCCAACTACGGTGGTCCTGCCAGCACCAGCTACAGCGGCCCCGGCCCCGGCATGACCAACAGTCTGGGGATGAATGCTAGCAGCCCCATGCACGGCCAGGGGCCTGGCCAGCCCATACCTGTAGGACGCGGCCACGGCCCGAGCAGCCAGAACAGGGTGTACCCACCCATGGCTCCCAGCTCCCCCAGCATGCCCCAGCCAGCTGGGCCGGGGATGGGCCCTCCTTCTTTGGGTAACTCTAACCGCAAGGCCCAGGAGGCAGCAGCAGCAGCTGCCATGCCGGGATCTGCCAACTCAACACACAACAGGTGAGAGCACAGCAAGGACTCAGCTCTGAGTTCTTCAGTAAATCTTTTGGAGATGAACATGTGTTTCTGTTTTTGAGGTTGTGTGACTTCTCACCCGAGTTTGTGTATATACAGTTTGTACTGCCATGTTTCTATTCACTGTTTTTTTATATGCACGCTTGAAGTATCATGTTAGAAAAGCTGAATAGAATGAGCAAAATTCTATAAAACTTTCTATACTAGGCAAAAAAATGTTACGCCCACTTAAGGTGGTTTTTCTACCACCGCTTGATGACATGAAACAACAATTGAAACTTGAAAAATCTCTAAATTTTTCTCTTTTACTTTACAATTGAATGAAAACACAGTAAATGTCCGTGTATAGGCACAGATAATTCATTGCAGCTGCTTCTATGTCATAATTGTCCCAAAAGTTATCTGAACAAAAGAAAAAAGAATGGAGTAAAAAAACACACATTACAGTTCAAACAGAAACGGCTCAGAACTCCTGTGTGGGACTGAGCCTTTTTTTATTTCACCTGGAAGTAGTGGTATGCTAAAATTAGAGGCCAGCAAGCATCTCTATCTTACATCACTCTTTCTGCAGGGTTGTCTGTGGGGAGGTGTGCTGAAAAGCACCGCAGAGACTTTCTGTGCCACAGAGTTTGTCTTTTTTTTTTCTCCAAGAATCTTTTCAGACGTGAAGGCAAGAGTAGTTCTCAGGGGTTCCACGCTTCTATGAGCCATTTGCGGAGCTATCCCTATTTTCACACATCTCATAAAGTGCCTGACATTTTGATAGCTGGCACTATACACCAAGTGCCATTTGTTGCAGAAAGAGAGATATTGGCCTGTGAGCAGACTGTACGAGTTGAATACTGCACTGTCAAAACATAAAAGAAGAAAAAGCAAACCACCGGTTTAACTGTGAAAACACCAGAGACAGGGGTGACACCAAGCACCTTATCGCAAATACAAAGCACTTTGATGCTATAATGGTATATGAGTTAAGGGATATTATTTTTCCATCAGGGTTGGAGCTTTGAATATGTGAGTGTTTGTAGCGTCGGAGACCGGGGCTGTTGTGGGATTGTGTGGGCAGTAAACTTTAGCTGAACCCTGCCGGGGGAACTTGTGGAAACATGGCCGTCTTCTGAGAGGAAGGGTGGATTTCTGCGCTTCCTCCAATCGGTGCGGGTTTTGCCTAACAATGCACCGTGGGAGCAGTCTCGCCAGCATTCTGCAGGCTGAAGTGGTAGATTAACATTTGTCAATGTTCATTCCCATTTCTGATGATGCATGAGTCACACTGGAGACTGTGAGCTGGTGGTGATATTTCAGATGAAGTTTCTTCTTCTTGTCGGCGGTGTGTTGACACCGATCTGCAGGCAGCCTCCGTATGCGAGGTCCCCTGTCCAGATGCATCCACCCCAACCCACCTCCACTCACTGGCCCGCACCCCACCCCGCCTCTACCCATCCATCACCTTCACCTCCACTCAGACCTCACCATCCACCCATCCTGCCACCATCACACTCACAGCACCATAGGTAGGTCCACCACCCTCATTACCTGTGTGTTCACCTTCAAATATGAAATCTCTGTGTGTGAATGTTGGAGGCAGGGCCCTGTTCATATCTATGAGACTTGGTTAGTGGTGCATGAAGCCACTGAGAAACTTTCTATTGACCCTCAGCATCTATGAGGACTACTTATATGACCTACTTCCAGTTTAAGGCTACACTGATTTGAATGGGATTATAATAATTAAATCATATGGCTCTTTTAGACCAAATTAATCACATTTTGAAAGTAAGTAAGTAAAGCATCTTACACATATACAGGGCTTGCAAAGTAGGTTTACAGTAATGAAGAACAAAATATCCACAAAATGTTTTTTATTGATTCATTTAGCGATGTAGAGAAACAAGTCATTTTGCAGATGTTTAGGTTTATGAATGTCAGTCTATGGGAAAATTATTTTTGGGTCTAACGGCATCATGTAACCGACTCTAAAGCTGTAATTCCACTTTTTGAACAATAAAAAATTAGCTTCAAACCCCAGTGTGCTTCCTGGGGACGTGTGCAAAAGAAGATCCCACCGTTCTAAATGCATAAAAAAGTCAACTTTTTCTTAACTCTAAATCATAAAAATCATAACATGAAATGTGACCCCTATAATGTGTATCGTATCGCCCGATCCTTGCCAATGCAAAGCTCAAGTATCATACGACTAAACTGGATTTCAAGCAAAACAGAACAGAAAGTGATCAGAAGAATCTTTCTCACAAGCTCCGTCTGCGAGCAAAACAAGAGGAGTCATCATTGTTATCACAGTAATTGCCATCATCACCTTCAGCATCATCAGTGTAGTCATCGTTATCATCATCAACATGTCTTAGTCACTCTAATGGCAACAAGTGAGCACAGACAGTATGATGCATGGACACACACAGACACACTCACCGAGTTTCAGATTGTCGTGTGCACTGTGNNGCTGACAGTATGTGTGATTAATTACGTGCATCTGGGGGGCCCAGTGCTTTTCACACACACAGTGCAATGCAAATGCTGGTCGAGTCATTAAGAGATGGCTGGGCTGTCAATAAGAAGTGGCATGACATGATCCCCACTGCTGGGACCAATCAGAGCGACTGTCAGTCTCTCCTCACATACACCAAGACACCAGAGAGGTGTCGCTCACTCTCTCCAGCTCTGTTTGTTTACATATCAGCCTAAAAAAAAAGTGTCTTTCTGCCTTCACTGATTTCTCCTCTCCGTGTTCGTTCTCCATCCACTGTGAAAACGTCTCTGGGTTTCTTGTTATCGTTCAGTGTTTTATCTCCATCTTTGGCATGAAGCAGTCATTACTGTGTTGTTGTTTTTTTTTGCTGTGTCTCAAAGGTCACATTTGAAGCAAAAAGTCCGACTTTTTCTTTTGATTTCCTGCTGGAAATGTTCTTTTTCCCTGTTTCGGCTACGGTGGCTGGTGCTGCGCATGCTAACTTTTCAAATTGCTATCGTGTTTATTCAAAACAAAGCATTACTTCCACGGCGCTGGAGGAGAAACCCAAACAGACTCTGGATGTTGACGACAACAAAAGACTTGTATAAACTAGCT
>CAFUXE010000405.1:724739-736423 GCA_903364295.1 Serranus cabrilla
AGACACAAAATGATTTCAAAGAGACACCAAAGGGCCACAGAGACACAAAACATCTACAAAAGGGGGCAAAAACCGACCCAAAGAGAGATCTGTGTGGTAGTTAAAATGTGGACAGTTAAAAGCATATGTTTACAATATAAGTTATGTGTCAGTGATGTATCGTCAGAGGCATGAAGACTTTGCTGTTTGATCCTCAGGCCGGACCATGTCATGGGGATGGAGGGGAACATGGGCCCCCCTGGGAGTCAGAACAACATGGGACCTTCTAACAGTGAGGGCAGCATGTACTCTCCCAGTAGATACCCTTCACAGCAGAGGTCAGCACCTGTGTGTTTCAGCAGAGAACACTTGTAGAAAGTCAAAGCAATAACACAATATAATGTCTTCATGTAACTTCATGTTTTAACCAGCAAGCACCGTGTTTTTCCTCCTCTGTCTTGTTTCAGACACGACGGCTACAGTCAGCAGTATCCCAGCATGCCGTACGGGATGCATCCATCTGGGATGTACCCACAGCAACAGGTGAGAGAGTCCATTAGTCAGGTATAAATACAGTCGTTTCACACTGTTCACTGCACCTCAGGTACTGAAGGAACATGCCAGCCTCGGAAAACATTATTAGGTGAAACCAGTTTTGAACAGGAAATGTTCCAATATTCTCACAGTTCAACCCTCAGATAATGTAATATGTGAATTAATGGTAAAATAATTTACTGAGTAATATATTTCTTAGACTTTAGCCCAATTTAGTAAGTAGGTGGCAATGCTTTGTTTTTCATTTTATCACCTTGTTACTTCTTGTTTGCCATTTAATTATCATAAAACATATATAAATATATATGAACATAAAAAACAGAGATTAAATACAAATGTTAATTATATAAAATAAGATGCTTAAGTGTTTTAGGGGAAATCTTGTGTTTATGTGTATGAAAGTGTATTTAAGGGAAGACAAAAATACTTATTCTAAAATATATGATAATAATAATTAATTATTATTACATAGCACTACTGAAGCAGTGAGTGATGAGAACACATTCCTAAATACTTCTGCCCTTGGTTCAGCAGGGCTACAAACGGCCCATGGACGGCATGTACGGCCCCCCACCCAAGAGACACGAGAGCGACATGTACGCCATGCAGTACGCCAACCAGCAGCCGGACATGTACAACCACTACGGTGGAGGGTACTCAGGCCCTGAACACAGACCCCTCCAGGGACAGTTCCCCTACCCCTACCCCCGCGACCGCATGGCCCCCTCAGGTCAGAGCCAGCACAGTATGATGGGTGGCGGGCCCACTCCCAACCACGCCACCGATGGCCCCAACATGTGGCCATCGAGGACGGATCTCGGCTATCCTTACCCCAACAGACAGGGGCCGCCATCACAAATGCCACCTTATGGCTCAATTGGTAGAGATGACATGGACGGGCGGCCGGGGCAGGAGCAGTGGCACCGCCAGTCTCCCTACATGTCATCATCAGGCGGCATGCCTCCCCTCTCCTCACGCCAGCCATCTTCTTATTCCAACTCTCCATCCATGGCCAACCACCTCCCCAGAGCGCCCAGCCCCGGGGCCTTCCAGCGCTCCATGGACTCGAGGATGTCACCCAGCAAAGCGCCGTTCATGTCAGCCATGAAGATGCCTAAGCCTGGGATGGCCATGATGGGCTCACAGGGAGGTGGACCGCTTGGTCACTTTCCTCCCAACCTGAGGCGGGACCTCAACTACCCACCAGGATCAGTGGAGGCCACCATGCCGCTCCTCAAGCCACGACGCAAGTTCACCTCCAAGGACACTGGTGAGAAGGAGTCCTATTATTTTATCAATGACGTTGTGGATTTACAGTATTTTCATGCACTTTTTCATGTTTTTTCTGTAAACTTCACTTGTTACTGAGGTAGCAGAACATGAGGTTAAATTTATGAAAGGATTGCAATAATCTAGTCTGTTCTGTGTTACTCCTTTATCATTTGGACCGTGTCTGATCACCATTTTCCCACTGTTTTAACTCCAGGAACGCCTGAGGCCTGGCGCGTGATGATGTCTCTGAAGTCTGGCCTGTTGGCAGAGAGCACATGGGCTCTCGACACCATCAACATCCTGCTGTACGATGACAGCACTGTGGGCTCATTCAACCTCTCCCAGGTAAAACCAATTTCAAGACCGCACCTTACTCCTAACTGAGGCCTAGTCCACGCGTAGGTGTGTTATTTTGGGGTTTTCCCTCCACACAAGCACTGTTTTTAGTCTGGCCAAATGAACATGCAAAAGCACAAAAAACATGCAAAAGCACAAAAAACGTGCTGGCGACAGATGATGTTGATCATAATGTAACCATAATTGAATAACTCGTTGGCCAATTAGAAGCCTACAGTATCTATTACTGAAAGACTACCAGGCTACAGTTGCATATCTTTTTTTCTGTAGCACATTCTGACGCTTCCTTCCTCAGTTTAGTTGAAGAGTAACTGTGCATTAACGTGTAAACAAGATTTCCCCAGTCTTCTCTGAGTTTGTGTGAACGTTTACCCTTGAAGGAGTTTGACAAAAGATACATTTTCTGTCATTTGAAATGCAGTTTGGATGGAGACAAAATGCCAAAACAAAGCATTAAAATGCCACAATAAAAAATGGAAAAACACCTGTGTATATGGTGTACGGTGTATATGTTGAGGAGACCTGACAGAACTGATTGATTTAGCCCGCTGCATCACGCTGTGACAGTATGACAATACAGTGTGTTTTTACCTTTTTCTGTTGTCAAACAGATCTGTAGAATCCAGTGCAAGGAAAATAATCAGAAGACCGTTATGTCATGATGGTTTTGTTTTTTGCTTTGAGTTCATACTGAAGCTGCCCTTTACAGTGCATGCTCTGTGGCATGTAGTATGCATGGAATTAGGACCTACGACTTCATCATTACATGGCAACTTTGACCCTCCAGCTCATTTATATGCTACACAGAGGATTGTGGGTCGTACAGTCAGAAAAGCATGCTGGTTTGCATACTGCAAATTGCCACTGGATGCAGTCAGACATCCCAGTTCATTGTCCATTGTATGTGACATACTCTGTATCTTGGCATCCATCTCTGGCATATTCAATTATTACAGCCATTTTTTTTTAAAAAAGTTAGATTTTGTTCTGTTTAACTTGTTGAAATAAAGTTTATCTTTGTCTCACCAGCTGCCTGGATTCCTCGAGCTGATAGTAGAGTACTTCCGCCGTTACCTGATTGAGATCTTTGGCATCCTGGAAGAGTTTGAGGTGGGGACCATGGCTCAGAAAGGCATTTTGGACCCTGCTGTCAACCAGAAAGAAGAAGCCATCCCTGACCAGCAAGTAGAGTCTACTGCCCAACCTGAACCCGAGTCAGCTCCAGCCGCAGAGATGCCGGAGGAGCAAGCAGCGAGTGTCGTGGAGGAAACTCTACCAGCTGCTGCAGAGCCAGAATCAGCTGAGGTGAACGGGGAGAAGGAGGTGTCTGAGGTGAGCATCAAGAAGGAGGACCAGGACGAAGAGGACGCAGAGAAAGAGAGAAAAGAAGAAGAAGAGAGTGAAAAGGAAGCAGAGAGTAAAAAGGAGTGTGTTGACCAGCCTGCTGCACAGCTAGAGCCGAAACCTAAACAAGCCAGTAAATATGATAAGCTCCCCATCAAGATTGTCCACAAAGAGGACCTGATTGAGGACATGACAGAGCGCTTAGGTTACATCACTGAGTTCACCAGCGGGTTGCTACACTGGCAGGCAGGTGGAGGCGACTCCACCGCACACATCCAAACACAGTTTGAACCCCGGAGTGAAGCACCTGCCCGGGCGGATAGAAAGACAAGAAAAGAAAACAAGGAGGAGGACAAGACGGACGATGGGAAGAAACAACCACTTAAACATATCATTGCTACTATTGATGATGTTCTGTGCGCTCGGGTTGAAGCCCTCTCCTACGCCCACCCCGCACGCTCCTTGCCGTCCTACCCCTTCAGGGTGCATCAGGACGGGGAGCAGGACTACATCACCCTGCTGGAGGACGAGCCTCGCTGCCTGGACGAGGCTCCGCTCTCCACGTCCTCTGCCTGGCAGGACTCGCTGTCCAAGCGGTGCCTCTGCGTGTCCAACATCGTCCGGAGCCTGTCCTTTATCCCCGGGAACGACTTGGATATGTCACGCCACCCTGCTCTGGTCCTGCTTCTGGGTAGGCTGCTCCTGCTGCACCACCAGCACCCGGAGAGGAACAGATCGCCCCCCAGCTACCAGAGAGACGAGCAGCAGGAGCAGGGGCTGTCGAGTAGCAAAGAGGAGTGGTGGTGGGAGTGTCTGAGTCTGCTCAGGGAGAACGCCATGGTCACTCTGGCCAACATGTCGGGTCAGCTGGATCTCTCCACCTATCCGGACACCATCTGCCTCCCCATCTTGGACGGCCTCCTCCACTGGATGGTGTGCCCTTCGGCTGAAGCACAGGACCCCTTCCCCTCCGCAGCGCCTCACTCCCAGCTCACCCCCCAGAGGCTGGTGCTGGAATGCCTCTGCAAGCTGAGCATCCAGGGCGGCAACGTCGACCTCCTGCTAGCTACGCCGCCTTTCAGCCGCCAGGAGAAACTCTTCACCGTCCTGGTGCGCTACGTGGGTCAGAGGAAGGCCCAGGTGTACAGGGAGATGGCGGTGGCCGTCCTCTCCCACCTGGCGCAAGGAGACCCCACAGCGGCGCGCGCCATAGCCATGCAGAAGGGCAGCGTGGGTAATTTGGTAGGCTTCTTGGAGGATGGTGTTAGCATGGCGCAGTACCAGCAGAACCCTCACAGCTTGCTGCACATGGGGCACCCCCCGATGGACCCGCCAAGCATAAACATGATGTGCAGAGCAGCTAAAGGCCTGTTGGCTATGGCGAAAGTGGAGGAGAACAAAACAGAGTTTGTGCTGTACGAAAGCAGATTGTTAGACATCTCCATTTCCTCTGTGCTCAACGCAGGGGTGGTGGCTATTATTTGCCAAGTTCTCTTTCACTTGGGGAAATTATGACAAGAGGAGAGGCGGGACTCACACGGCAGACGCTAAGGCGGACAAGAAACTTCTGTGGTTTTCTATTTTTATTTATCAAAGTGACAGAAAATGTTTGTTTTTTTTAAAAGAAATATCCACATAAACAAAATATCTCTATAAATGTATAGCTTCCTGTCAAAAAAGCGGGTTTGGGATTTGAAAGCTCATTTTAATACAAATATTTAATACCTGCTGGTGTTGGATTGCTACTTTTGTTTGGCATTCGTTTTTTCGTTTGTTTACTTTTTCAGCCAAAGCTGCCACCAGATGTTGGTGCTGAATTAACGTGGTTCCTTTTGAGTCGATGAGTCGTGGAGATGTTTTTCAGTTTTATAAAGGCTAATATACTCATCAACATTTTGTTAATGGAGAGTATTTATTTAAAACGTGACACTGTACAGTAGTTTGAACTTTTTTGCCAACAGCTGTGGGGGGGGAAAAACACTGACTTTTCAAATTGAAATGTATATGTCTCCATCGCTGGAAGATAAATTGTGCAATAGGACTCTAGAGCAAGTTGTCCCTTTCTGAGAAGAAGAATCTTTAAAGACACCTGCAGTGTGTGCTTTAGGCCATGAGGAGGCAGCATTGCACCAGCCAATCAACACGAGAAGAGCATCTGTCAAAAGAAGTGTCTAATTTATCAATCATAGCCTCAACGACTTTCACAGAAGAACTTTGTGTTTCTTAAGCACTTGTGTTATGTCTGTATTTTTTCATCACTGTGTATATAAACCGTTGTACAATGGACGCACATGATTCTTTCAGTCTCAATCAAGCATAGCAGGAGACTTTCCGACTATTATAACAAATGCTTTTATTGTTGGTAAAATTTGTTATTGTTATTATACATATTTTGTTAATGGGGTCAAATATTTGAACATGGCAGATGTAACTGGTGTTTCAATGTAAAAAAAAATCCTGTATGCATTGTATTATAGCTGAGAAAACAATCGCTTTGGTAATCAAACGTGGAAGTGCCATGGTGAGAGGATATCTAGGCGAGGTTACATGAGAAAAACTGAACACATTTCTGTTCGTTACTGTCCTCCATTCATGTCAGTGGGCATATTTTTGAATCTAGATAACGCTCTAAAAGAAACGTGTGAAAAGAAACTTCAAAATGTCCTGAAAGCTCATTGTAAGATTTGCCTTTTTTCGTATGACTCCATGTCTCTCTTTTATTCAGTATACACATTTATACTCTGTGCTGCACATGTCACAAATAAATGTACGATGAACATCGTTAAGCACCGGAGACGTTGCATTATGTCCAGACAATCTTAGGCCAATAAAACAAACATCAACTGCTTACACGGGCTGCCTTTTATTGATGTCGTTCAAGAGTAATTCCATCACAGTCACAGCCGACTCCTCCAGCCTTACAGTGAAAATATACAACGACTCAAACGCCACCAGAGTCCAGAGGACACGTGATAAGAGGACCTGATAGCTTTCTGTCTTTGCTTGAGTTCAAATATTTCAGCTTAAAGATAAAGATGGCTGCTGCTCACGTGTCACTTCAGAGTCAGTGCACTCAGAGTCAGTGCACAAGACACACATTAGAGTTTTTCAGCCTCTTTTTGTTGTTTTGTGTCTGTTTGTAGCTGTTTTGCCTCTCTTTGTAGTTGTTTTGGTCCTTTTGTAGCATATTTCCTGTCTCTTTATAGTTGTTTCATAGTCACTGTTTGTCTCTTTGTGTCTCTTTACAGCTGCCATGCATCTCTTTGTTTTTGTTGTGTTCTCTTTGTAGTCTTTTTGATGTGTCTTTGTAGTTGTTTTGGTCTCTCTGTTGTCTTTTTGCATCTCTCTGTAGTCGTTTTGGTCTCTGTAGTCTTTTGTTGCCTGCAGTCTTTTTGGTGTGCCTTTGTAGTCGTTTTGCATCTGTCTGTAGTCGTTTCATGTATCTTTGATTGTTTTGCCTTTTTCTTTTCGTAGTTGTGAGTCTCTTTGTGGTCTCTTCTGTCTCTTTGCAGCTGTTTTTGATTCTCTCTATAGTTGTTTTGGTCTCTTTCTAGTCATTTTAAATCTGTTTGTACTCATTTTATGTTTCTTTGTGGTCATTTTGAGTCCTTGGTTGGCACATTTTGCAGTTGGGGGCCATAATAATGAATAATTAGCAGCATCACTGCCTCACTGCGAACAGTTAAAGGAAGAGGTGATGTAAGTTATTACTTTGTGAACAGTGGACCATGTACTGCCTGTAATATGTGGCTGTTCCAGCTCACAAACTATAGAATCAAATCCTCTGAGGAGGAAAAAACGTCTATCTGAAGATAAAACACTTTGCATTATCATTCGAGGAGCTGATAAAGATAAAGCTGTTTGAAAAAAAAAGTGATATTGCAGCACGTCTGTGCATGTGCCTGTGAAACTATGAGACGGAGCAGGTAGCCACACACACATGATGAAAGAAGATAATTCATGTCGGGGTTTACATCAGAAAAAGGTCAGTTTACACTTCCAGATGAATTGTGTCCAGGACCGACTCACTCTTACAGCGTCTCAGTCAGTTTGTTGACTAGAATGATGATACCTCTGCAGAAATGAGTCGTATCAGTGTTTTACCTTAAAATAAGGGCATTTAATGGATCTCTTCTCTGGTTAACGTATTTATTGGCCATATCGATGATGTGTTTGTGTTTCTGGGCCCAAATAAAAGGTAGGTACTTACAGTACTCATGGGACCCCACACTCAATTTGAAAGCTCCTCCAAGAGCATCAGTTTTCATAATCCCCTCATTAAGACAGAGTCAATGACCTTTCCACCACCATTCCCAGCACGTATGGTGATAAGCACCCGCTGTCCTCACGACCTCATACCGCCCAGCTCTCTACGCTCTCGTATTGATGAACATTTTTGCACCACTGCCCCATATCCAATAAAGTAAAGACACATGCATCATCTGCCTTTTTCACAGAGGACATTTTGAAAATCACAGGTGTTACCTACAGTAATAAAGATGTTTTATTCAAGTGTCCCAGTCAGCCGTGACAGTATGAGCCAGGACAGTGAAGCGGCTAAATGTAATCCAGCCATCACTCATTTTATTATTTTCACATGTTTTTCCTACTGGCACACGTCAGAATGTCTTCCATGAAAAAGGTTTATTGCTCTCATGAGAAGCTCTGACACAACACTACAGACTCAGCGTGCATTATGAATTATTCTTTAAACATCTAGGTGTGATTTTTTTTGTCTGTTTCTTTTTCATAGTGGAAAATTAACATTTTATCTCATGCTTTTTCTGTATATGTTTTTTTATTGTTGGATTCAGGGTCTTCTTAGAGCTGTTATTCCAAACCGTCTTCATGAAGTAAAGTAGGTTAAGGTGAGTAAAGGCTTATTAACATTATATTTAATGCATAACAATAACAGCACAGAAAAGCATATAAACTGTACAAGTAACCCAAATAGTGAACCCAAGTTTGTGTTAAGCAATTTTGATTCATTTTGAGCAGATTATTTACTTTGAATATTGAATGAGATGAGTTTTCTGGTTATTTTAAGAAACTTTTAATACAATTTTCTGTATATAGTCTATATTATTATTATTATTATTATTATTATTATTATTTAACAATAATAATAATTTTCTTCTTCCTGACTCTTGGTCATTATTCTATTAATTCTGGTTGTTTTTCACGGCTTCACTGTGCGATTTTTTAAAGTTCTTAAATAATCTTAGATATTAATGCAAACTTTAAAAAATAACGATTTATTTAATTGACTTTATAACATTAAATGAGATATTAAGATAGAGGCCAACTGTATATTTGAAAAAGAAAAAGGTTTTATGACCCTCCTGTGCAGCTTTGGCGACCCCTGGTGGGGGTCTGGACCCCAGGTTTAAACCAGTGAGTATTTGACATGTTACATATCTGCATTTAAACTATTGTAGGTTTCACCTGCTTTTTATTCTGGGATTCTTGAAGACAAGGACTGCCCTCTCATGACCATTTATATTTCTTTCTTTCTTTCTTTCTTTCTTTCTTTCTTTCTTTCTTTCTTTCTTTCTTTCTTTCTTTCATTCAGAACTGAGAAATGTGTCCCCATAACAAGATCAAATTTGGCATTTAATGGTTGAATCTTAAAAATGTATACATTTAGTTTGGACTATTAATCTGTATCCAGAGTTTCCCAATGTCTGATCAAAGATGATATTTCAGTGATACATGTCCCACCTGTAGCTCCATATTAACATCCCAAACTGTTCTTAGAATATAATTTAGATTGTTGTGTTTATCATGATTATTTCCCTTATTTATCCCACTGCAGATGGCTGCAGGTCTTTTTTTGCAAGAGTAAACACAGACATCTGACAACAGGCTACACTTACTGTGGATCAAGCAGACTCTGAAAGCATGCGTTACTCTTCATTACTGTCCTTCTTTCTGTTCATTTCGTCTTTGAATCGAGTCCCTAGAAGTGTTGCTTCCTCTTTAGTTGAAATCTCTTTCTCTGCTTCGTGTTGCCACGGGAAATGTGGGCATAATATTAAGTCCTATATTAAGGTTCCTTTAAGAATAGCATTGCTGAGGTTGACAACACAGATAATAAGCAAGTTGGGTTTCAGAGAATAACGGGTTGCTTGGCTGCAGAGCATAACTCATCGTATTTAAAATCCTGACACCTTCAAACTAATCGCAGCAGCCGGAGAAATGGTTAACAGCGTGACTGATTTCTAACAGTTTCTATGGAGAAAGAAATGAGTCATATGTCTTTGGCATCTTAACTGTAGCTGTTACATGTATGCACCTGCACTTTACAAACGGAGACTTAGCCCACATGCCTGTGAGCGTTTTCAATCTCATCCCGTCATTTAAGAGTTTGAATTGAAAGTGGGTTCGTTGTACTTTTTTGGTGATGGAGGATGCGTTTCACGTAGGCAGCCAACCGCAGGAGAAAACCTCCCACACTCCTGTGCCTCTGAGAAGCTGAGTCATCGAGCTCTGACAGGATGGATGTGGTGGCTGAGAGGAAGCCAGGCCAGTCATTGGCTACCGCTGGCCCGGGTACCCTGCCCTGCTGCCTCTCATCGCTAATGTAGGTAGATGAATGAGCGCCGGGTGCACACAAAAGAGACTGCTCTGACCTTTCCAGGGATGTATATGTGCGGGGTGTGAACTGTGTGTGTGCGTGTGTTAACCAGATCAGGCCAAGTCCAATAACTGTGGTTATAGAGAGTATTGGCCTCTTGATGAGGCTTTGATGTCACTGTGTGCTTCCATCCTGTCCAGCTTTCTAAAAGAAACAATATTGCCTGGATGAGGCCTTGGCAGGATGTGATCCAGGCCCGTGTTGTTCTTGGATCGGGACTCAAAGGCCCTATCACGTCCACTTATTTCCCAACACAAACACAGCTTCAGCCATATGTCATCACATTGCTTAACGAGCCCCACAGTTAAGGAATTAGTCTGGAGGGCTTACAGATCATTAGCAAACCATTGAAAACATCCACAGCTTTCCAACAGATTAAGCGAAACATGTGCCACTTGATAGCTGCACATGCCCGCCAGCGGCAGCCAATCGTGCTCTCAGCCAGTTTGCAGATGCATGACACAAGCAGAAATACTTGTGCACAACCACTTCCTTAGAAATCATCTCTGTACATTGTACATGTGTGTGTGTGTGATGATGTTTCATTTCCAATCGGATCAGCTCGATACGCCGGAATCCTGCTTTTATTCAACCAGGGGTGGAAAAAATATACAGATCCATCACTTAAGTAAAAGTACTAATACCACACTGTGAAATTACTCCACTGCAATTCATTTAATTCATAAGTATGTGTAATCATTTTAAATTGATCATATTTTTCATGTTAAATCCTGACCTGAAAAGTAACAAGTTACAATTAAAAGTGTCATTTTTGCCTGGAGTTACATATGTGGAAGTACACGTACCTCACAATTGTACTTAAGTATTTGGTTACATTCTACCACTAGTATTCAGATCTCTTACTTAAGTAAAAGTACTAATACCACATTGTGAAATGACTTCACTATAAGTAAAAGTGCTGCATTCAAAACTTAATTAAGTAAAAGTACAAAAGTACCAGCCTCAAAATGTACTTAAAGTATCAAAAGTAAAAGTACTCATTATGCAGAGTGGACCCACTCAGACTGTTATATTATTCCAAATATATTTGTACTTATATTTACTTCTTAATATTACTTTTATGAGGTTTAAATTGAAAAATGTATCATAAAAAGTGTCTCTAAAATGTAGTGAAGTAAGAATTATAATGTTACACAAAATGAAAATACTCAAGCAAAGTACAAGTACGGCAAAATTGAATTGAAGTACTTGAGTAAATGTACTTAGTTACATTCTGCCACTTCATCCAACCAATGCACTGGAACACAAGTGAGAATAAATGTTTGAGTCTGAACAATAAAGTCCTCTCACATTACACTAAAACTGAGCCAGACTTCTCCTCAGTGAGAGTGGATAATTGTTGGGCTGTGGGAGTGAATGAGCCGCAGCGCTCGGGTGACTCCAGCACAAAGATGAGGAGGTGTGTGTGTGTGTGTGTGTAGGTGTTCAGAGGAGGACAGATGACAGAGGAACAGTAGGCTGATGATGAAATCATCTGTACTAATGCGGGCTGAGCAGGAAGTTGCGTCATCAGAGAACT
>CAFUXE010000405.1:739643-749879 GCA_903364295.1 Serranus cabrilla
AGAAGGAGTAGCTACGTGACAACACCCAGCACGACGACCAGCGTTACTTTCCTTCGGTGAGGCAGCGCTTCAACTGTCGCTTCAGCGGGCAGAGCTCAGAAACACAGCCGGGGTGTGAAGCCACGGCGTCGGATGCGTTCTGTGTCTGACAGCCGGAGAGCAAACCTTCATTTTAGCTGCTCCTGAGCGGGGGAGTTAAACTAACACAGCCAAGTCTAAGCGTGTATAGTTATGTGAGTGAAGTGAGCTAGCCTTTTAATTGCAAAGTTGGTGCTAACATTAACTTACCAGTCATTTCATCAACTTGCTAGCCGTGTTAGCTTCAGCGGCATTTTAGATTGATAAAATGCTAACTTGCTAACAAAGGCGCTGTTTAGCTAAAGGTATGTGTAAGCTGCTAGTGGAGTTATTTGCCAAGTTAGCTAACGTTTTATTAGCTACTATATTGATTTGTAGCTTCCACCACATGTTGTGTAAAAGCACTGAGAGTGTTAGCTTGATATTATGATTATCAGGAAGTGTGTCTTGTACTTTACACAAACTTTTCTCCCCCCCAGACATTTGGCTTGAAAAAGTTGTGAACTTTGTATGTAAACTGAACTGGTTTGTTCTCTCCACAGAGGCGCATCTTGCCCCGGGATTTATTCAGCTGTGGAGTTTTAAATCAGCCATTGATGCATCTCGGGGTGTCTGAGTCCATGAGAGAGTGCGAGTACAGCCAAATAAGCACTCGCAGCTCCACACCAATGGAGACCCCTTACAAGAAAAGGACCCCAAAGAGGAGGAAGTGGGAGTCCTTCCCTGGACGGAATAAATTTTACTGCAATGGGAGGATTATGATGGCCAAGCAGACAGGGGTTTTCTACCTCACCCTTGTCCTCATTCTAGTGACTTGTGGACTTTTCTTCACCTTTGAGTAAGTATTGTCTAAAGCTTTGTGCTCCCATCTGTGTATTCACTTGTGCACATTGACATTGTGGATTAGGGGATTTTATTTCATGGGCTCAGCTGTCTGACAAAAAGTTTAGATATAGGTCAGTTATGTCACTGGCATCACTCTGGAGTGGGTGTATTTCCTATGATCTCCTCAGGGCTCAGGGAGATGTCAGAACAAACTGGTTGGGGATTAGGCAGCGACTTCTCTGTGTTAAGAGTAGAATATGTGACATTTCTGCATTAAAATGTCTAAATGCAACTAGACCTATGTGACATTTGTTGGGTTGTGTACTTACATCATCCCTCATGTTTTCACAAATTTCAAACTGGGACGCATCAAGGAACACGCTCCTTCTCTAAGGTGTCATATCTCTTTTGAGCTTGCATCAGTGGTGTGTGTGGTTGTCTGCCAGATATTACTTTACTTTTAACCTCTTTGAGTCACATTTTTATGATACACTTTTTAGACCTTGGTGGATATATCTTTATATTCTCACCAAATGAAGGCTGTTAGTCATTGGATATCTTTGGCCTAACTTTTCAAAGTTGTTTCTTACGTTAGCCGATGCTCAGCTCTTGATATACAGATTGTTAATGTGAAACTTCTTTATTCAGGAGTTTCTCCTGGTATTGCAGAGGTGTTTTTTAATAAAGGCAAGTGTTTTTTGTGCCCTAGGCTGCTGCTGATGGAAACTACTCTGTGGTGTAGATTCCCTCGTTTCATTTGCTTACGGTTTATACCTGCCCTTGCATGATGTCTACTACTTTAAAAAAAAATAAAGGGGGCAGGCAGCCTTCTGCTCCATACTTACCATTGTTGTTTTTGCATGCTGGCCTTGCAGTTACCCTCCAGCAAGAGAGTTCGTCTTCAAATACTGTTGGCAAACATTAACTTAACCAAAGTGTCCTTGGGCAAGATCCTGGCCTGTTGCAGGGCTGCTGTTCTGTAGCTGATCCGGATGTCCAGGAATGGGATTTTTAGTGACCACATAAGTTACCTTACAGTTTTTGTTGCTCATTGGTCTCAAATAAGTCACCCATGACTTATAAACTGGACTACAGTGTGTCAGATGTCTGTCTATGTGTGCCACTTGCACTCCCTTAATCACATTCCCACTATTCCCAGTGGAGCCCTCTGACTGTCTCCCACTGGTTAACTAACCTGTAATCAACAGACAGAATGCACTTCTCCTCCCTGTCTCATCCAGCCCACCATCTTCACCTCACCCTGGATGTCCTGGTTTGGCCCACTATGACTGAGATGCGTGATACAGCATGTAGACACAGACCTGAGCACTGGGGTGTGTGCCACGAGAGAAAGTGCATTGTCTCTCTCCTCATTAGTCCCGAGTAATCACTTTGTCATCTATCATCTCAGAAACCCCATCTATACTAGATAAGAATCCTGCTCCATCATGAGATTTGTTGCTCAATTGGACAGTCTTTATCAGGCTAAAGTGCTCCAGAGCCAGAGAAAGCTTAATAGGCAAAATATGTGCTGTGGTTGATGGCTGCTGTTCAGTATCTGGACTGTAAAGATAGCCCGTGCTTAATGATCTAGGAGTAAATCAAAAGACAGTGAATAATATGCACACGAGCACTATTCTAAACAAAATTACTTTATGCAGTGTTTGTCAGTAAAACAATGTGTTTGCATATTAGAGCTGCACAGTTTAGAAAGAAATATCTAAATGCAAATATTTTTGACTGATATTGCATTTTCAATATGATTCAGGTTATTGGAGGGAATGATCATTTTTGCATCAATATTCTCATTTTCCTTGGAAAAATAATGATGGTGGGATTTTTAGTCTGCAGAATATGATTTGTAGGTCAGGCTATCTCTGCAGCAGCAAGATACTTAATTCAGATTGTTCTTTTGACACATATTTAGGGCTGCAACTAATTACTTTTTTATTGTCATTTAATTCTGCAGATTTTTTAGATTAATGGGCCTATAGAATATCATAAAATAGTGAAAAATGTACATGGAAGTCTAAGGTCATTTCTATAAATGTAAACCCAAAACCAAAGATATTCAGTGATATGATATGATTATATAAAACACAGAAAAGCAGGAAATTTCCATAGTTGAAGAACTGAAAACATTATTGATTAATCTACAAATTGATTTGTATATATATGTGTATATATATATATGATTTAATTGAGAACATTTTGAAAGGACTTGATGTAACTTTTTTTCCTAGCGATATGTTAGGCATTAACTGTTTTACAGTCAATCAGTCACGTCATAACAGAGAAATCATTGTCATTCAATCATCTGATTCTGATATAATCATTTTAATAATTGACTAATTGTTTTACTTATTAATTAAACAAATACAAGTTCTATTCTTTGGTTCCAGCTTCTCCAGTGTGAGGACTTGCTGATTTTCGTCTTATTTCCTTGTATTGAAAATCTTCTATACTCTTGGTCTGAAAAACATAAAAGATATTTAAAGACGTCTGTCCTATTCCAAACCCCTTCCACTCTTCTTTTTTGTAGTCCTTCACCGGCACAATGCTCCACGTCTATCAGCAGTGACCTCTGGACCACTCCATCTCTCAATACATTGTTACCTCAGCAGAGATACAGACATAACCCATGACCAAAGGGCAGACTGCTAGAGAGAGGGCATCCCAGGATAAAACTTTCAATCCCTTTATGATGGAACAGTTGATAAAAATATTGAAATGGGAGGGAAACGTTCTTCAGTGTCCATCTGAACCTGGATGTTCCCCAGCACCCACATGGAGGATGCCAGATGCTTCCTGATGATACGGCTCCCCCCTCAGATAGCTTCATTTCCTTCACTGTGGCCAGTCAATGGAGCTGGGCCCAGTGTACTGTCCTCTGTTTGTTGTGACTACAGGGGACTTTTTCAGGAACACCATGCAAATACAAAGCCACTTTTCAGCTTAGCACTGTCCTCCCTGTTCAACTGTCCATGCCCCAAGGCTGGCCGAGTCCTCCTGGCCTTCCTCTCTCTCGCTGTCTCCCCCCACCCCACTCCCATCAGCTGAAAGGAGACATTTATCGGACAGGGCGATAGTCAGCAGACCTGCACATTGGCTTCTGTTGTCATTAACTGTAATGCGTTTCGATTAGATGTGTTTTTCTAACCCTGCTCACCAGTTGTCAGCATAGAGGAGAACAGCTCCTCATTGGGTTTGTAAGGCCTTCTTCTGTCTGTTGAATTAGCTCTGTATCTTATTACAGTATTTTAAATAAGGCTGAGTAGTGATGACACCTGGTCCTTGTCCGCTTAAAGATGACGTTTTGATTTGTGGAGTCCAAGAGGAGTCAACAGATGGCGAGTGTTTATGGATGGAGACATGCACAGAACGTTTAGCAGAGATCTCTCTACATCTCCATATTTCCTTTAGCTTGTTTTCTTTGTCTGTCTGAGGGGTGCTCAGCCATGCACAATAAACTCTGTTAGTGACCGGCAGACTTTGGTCTGTTTATTATTCTGATGCTGGCTCCCCCCAAACGTCCATGTGTACTGTTGTTGCACATGTTGCCTTCTCTCCCCCATGCCTCGTAAAAGTTCACTCAGGCAGATGTTTGAAGTGCCGGTCTGTGCTGTTATTTAGTTCGATGTGAAAGTTGATCTTAGGAACCACAGTTGTAGGCAGAGAAGGGTTAATGCAGGTGGACTAACCATAAGTGACACTTAGCAGTGAATAGTGACTATGTGTGTGTTAATTATTGCATGTAACCTATTCTGTCCACCTTATTGCTCTCCTCCATGATGTCTTATGTGAATCATACGCTAAGGCTCTTTCATAGGAAACAAAACGTGATAACAGGTGGAATTACTACCAGCCACCCAGGCCCACCTGAAAAATCAATATCAGTTTAACGGTATGACATAGTTAGAATATTTGTACTGCTTTACCTTGTCATCAGACAGACCTTAATGACAGGGAAATTTAAGCCGTTGCATCCATCTTTCCTCTTTCAGAGCCACCAGACTCCTTTGACAAAAACAGTAATTTTCTGGAGTTTCTGGTCTCCGGTTCGCACGTTTGTTTGTAAGCCACACATTAACAGAAATCTCCTAACTGATCGGGGCAGCAGTTGACCAGCAGCTCCTGTGTGTAAATATCTGTTAAAAAAAACTGCAGTATTTGCTGAAGTGAGGGCGAATAACTAGCTTCTTCTGCTATCACGCCAGAAGTTGTATCCATTATAATTCTGCAGTAGCGCCACAGAGAATAATGATAGGACTGTCCTGATAGGACTTGCCTTTTTTTCTTTGTCACATATGACAGAACATTTTATATCTGAACTACTTTACATACATTTTGGCTAACTGGGCCCCGTTTTGCATACAACAGAAGTTTAATTGTTACCTTAAGGACATGTTGGATGCTGTAATTCACCCAAACTGCACTTGTCGTCTGCTGCTTTTTAACTGATGAAAGAGGAATCTTAATCTTTTTTGCAGTATTATGTCTTGCAAAACTGTATTGCAAAATTGCATCTCACAGTGACGCACACAGTTCACTTGTTACCATGTAGATACGCTCATAATATTGGATTCTATCAGTCTGTCAGGATATCCAGGCAGCAGCTACTTGGTATAGAAACATACAGGCTACAGCCCATTTCAGTGATACAGGATGAGTTGGGCTTTTACACATCTAATTTATGTCCTTCAGTAAAGCTGCCTGGGAGTGTGTGCTGCATCACAAGCTTAATTCAAGGGGAGAATTGTTTGTTTTTTCAGAGTATAACAAGAATGCTTAAGAACGATCACATTCACCTACCAAAACAATTGAAGATCATATTTACTATTCGTGCCCGGTTCATTTTTTAATAATTATCCTTTTTTTGGTTGCCTGTAGTTTTAAATATTACTGTAGTTTATTGCAATAACAAAAAGGAAGAAAAGGAAGGCAGTTGCGTCAAAAGTTTAGAGAAGCAACTGTAAAGTCAGCCGGAGTAATTATGATGAAACTGATTCATGGGAAGCAGTCTAACCTGCTCCTTGGACAGATTGATTGGCAGAAACCGTGGTTTGAGTCAGAAAAAATGTGAATGACTCTGGCAGGTGGTTTGCTACAGCGATCCTGTCATGAATGCCATTAGATGGCTTTAGCTTCTAAAGCAGACAGACGGGTTCCTACTCTCACATTTGCATTCACTTAACATGGACATTTCCAAGAAAGCTTGATGAGTAAGCCACTTGAAATCTAAACGGTGTGACAGGTGCTTAAATGATTAAATAGTTTGCTTTACAATTGAAACCGCTTTTAATGTTGGGGTGTAATGGGCAGTTAGATTCTTGCTTTCTGGACACACCCTTTTTGCACCTGCCTAATCATTTTTTGGACAGGACGGAGAGGGGTTGCCTGAATGTGTGCCCCCTTCATAAACCTCTTTAAGTATGCGATTAGGATCAACTAAAAGCTCAGCAGTTTTTCAAAGAGTGATTAAATGTTGCTGTGAAAAAGGGGGGCAGGGTGACGGATGAAGAAGAAAGCATAATAGCAAGAGTGTTTTCACTGGTCTGTTGTAGTCATTATCAAAGACTAAGGATCTTAATTTTGCTGGCTCTTTATAATCGACCCAGTAACATGTGCCCTTATAGGCGCTGTCTAGTCTTGTGATAAATAATCTTCAAGTAATTTTTTCCCTTTTGCAACAGTGAATAATCCCGGATGCTTAGATGCACTGGAGGTCGTTGAAAAGAAACCTGCTCAAATATTGTAATGGTACAAAACCATTTTAAGCCGACATAAACATGTTTGTCCACAGGTTTAATAAGTGGCCTTTTAAGAACACTCTAAATTGACAAGTAGGCAGAGGTCAAGTTCCTTAGAAGGCTTAGAAGCCTTTGGCCATCTCTTGGCAATGGAAAGAAAACACCATTTTATGAATACCAGAGGCATTTTATTTTTGCTTCACTCAGAGAATACAATAGCTCTCAAGACCTTTCAACAAGCATGCTATCTTTTGGCTGTCATGTTGTTCCAAATTTAATGCAATGAAATCAGTGGAAAGGTTGCTCTTTCTTTCTTGTATAATGTCAGTTTTACACAGTGCTCCAGAAGAATAGTAAATGTGTTTGTTGCATGCTGGTGCGACATAATGAGCCAGCTTTTTGAGTGTCATAAGGCAAACTATTGCGAAAGAGTCTTTGTCCACATAATTTGAACAGTCACACCCACAGTAGAAATGGTTTCCCAAGACCAGAAAAACATTCCTCTCAAGCCAAGCTGTCAAATAAGAATTTAGAGCAGTGTGCCATTCCTGACTTAGTCTCACCGATATACACATAGTTGAAAAAAAAAAAAACATAGTCACACATTAGCACAGCATAAAAGCATAAAATAATCAGATTAAGTTGAAGTAAAGGAGCAGATCCCACCCCTTTCAGTGGACCACCCTGGGACCTTCTGGAAAAATGATGTACGTAGTTACTGGGATCAAACACCAATATTATTACAAGACTAATCATTTTTTTTTTATCCTAAATTACAAATTACAATGAAGGTCACATTTTGTTGTAAAACTGTCAAATTATAATACTGAAGATTTGTAACTGGGCTACATACGCTAAATTATGCTTTCAGAATCTAAAGAATTTTATTGGTCTGCAGGTAAATTGCTTTGTTACTGTTGCTGCTATGGAAGAATAGGAAAAGTATAATTTTGTTAATAAAATTGAACTAAAATAGAAATATAGAATACATTTGAAATGAATAGAGGTATGTACGAATAGAATAAGATAGAAATATGGAAATGACGCCATAACTTCCTGTCTTGGTGAAGCTACGGTGCCTGTCTGTTTTGCACTGTCATGATATAACATTCGTTCTTTCGATTCAAAAAAATATTTTCACCTCACTCTGTACATTTTGTGGAGCAGACCAGATGGGGAGTGACTTGCCTCTCCTTATATTCCTTTTTTAGATTGTTAAACCGGAACAATGGTCATGCTGTGCTTGACTGTTTAATCATGTATAAATATCAGCGAGCCAGATCTAGGTCATTTTAAAACTAAATGTGCTTTGAATGTGGCTTTAATTCCTCACAGGACATTCTGTCAGAGACTTTATTGCCGCTGTCTGTTCCGTCGTAGATACGAGGCAGATCTGTCACCTAGGCTCATTCAAACCAGGAATCATGCTCAGCTGTTTGCTTTTTTTGTAGTGCGATTCCTCTCCCCGACTAGCTCCGAGCCTTCAATCAACCCAGCAACCTCTGTTTGTCACACAGATTTTCTGTGCTAGCACATCCGCTCCCTGAGCCAGGAGTAAGTGAGTGCTGCAGCACATGTTGGAAGGTTATGCTAACGGATTTAGAGAGTTCTCAAAATGTACATGACCACTGCAGTCCTCTGAAACTGTGCAGAGCATTAGTGACATCTGTCCGAAAGGTGGCGGGGAATCGCGATTCCATGAAGTAGTCTGGACAAAAATGTAACCATTTGCAAAAGCGTGTCATGTTCAGTTGTTTCATTGACAAATGACTTGGCCTACAGCTAAAAGGAAGTTCATGTTCTGCCCTTGCCTGCCACCAAAAGCAATCAAAATGTAATAAAAGGCAAAGCTGACAAAGCCTTGTATCCATGTAGCCCAGATGAGTAATGAGACTTTAGAGTGAGAGGCCACAAAGCCAAGTGCTTCAAATGCATTTTTAACACAACGATAAGCACATTTTAAACACATTCACGTATTTAGTACTGCATCACTGTTGAGTAATATCTCTTGGTAAACTATATCTCTTCTCAAGCAAGTGCCGGGGAGAACTGCCATCCCAGATGCTGTATATGTTGCAGGATGGATGATCTATGTTTGACAGACCTTTTTCTGCAGATCACAGGATATTGATTGCCTTGAAAGCTGTACGGCTGAAGAAGAAAGTAAGCGAGGGTGCAGTTTATTTCAGGTGACACTGAAAGGACAGCCAGTGAACGGTGCTGCGAGCTTCACATGGTTGCATCAAGCAGAGATGAAAGTCCCCCAAGCTTAACTCCCAGCTGAGTTTTGAAAAACTGGTTGGCATCATAAGAGGATTTAGTGGGAAATGTGATAACGGTAATCTGGATTGGATTATTGTTGAGATTAGTGCACCCTTTGGGAGGCAAATGAGTAGGGAAACCTCGGGAGACCCTATTGAGGTAGAAAGATTACCTTTGGTATTCTGTGGATATAATGACTGTGCCCCACACAGAGGACGTCTGCTCAAAATGAACTACAAAGACAGAATATATCAGGGTGATGGTACGAGCAGGTTTTATGCTCCGATCAATTTATAATTCTGATTGCCATAGCATTTGCTTTAAAGCATATATGAAGGGAAATATGCCTTGTCATGAAACATATCGTCATTATTTGTGCAGTAAAATGTAATCATTATTATTTGAATCCAATATGTTTCAACAGGAAACACGCAAACATAAGACCTGATTGAGTGGGCATATAGATTGGTTTCATATGACGAGTCCCACGCTAAACATTTATTGAATTTGAATGTGCATCCTCCATTTCCTGTTTGAGGTGTTTAATGCCGCCTGCTCTGAGTTGAGAGGTAGGCAACCTGAGTCGTGATCCTTTGCCTTTGGGTTTACTAAAACAATGGAAGGATGAAGTAAGGAGCATTTCTTATTTAAATACAAAACAAACATTTGGTTTTGCTCATGTCAACATCATGTGTTCTTCTGATAACCATCCTCGCATTAAAATCCATTAGTTATTGTGCATTATGGCATCCCTTGTTTTACAGTGACATGCATTCATTTCTCCTACAGATGCATTAACTATATATCACTGTAGTGTTTGTCCAAGGAATATGCTGTCTTAGTTTTATTGCACTGCCTTCAGCAGCAGTTGATAATTCACATGGTCCTTGACAGTTATGCTGTACACTGATAAATGGGTAGCTTTTGGTGAGCATGTATCAGTGCTATCAATGGAGAAGTCAGACCTTGGCTTTCCAGGCTATGTTTATGTTTGTACACATTGTTCCAATCCAGCGATCATTGTACACCACCACAGCTTTGATCGACCAGCAAGGCTATTTTTGTTGGCCTGTTGCTCCTGGGATTTCGAGGAGTTGGCAAAGAGTTTTGAAACTCATTCCAAGATGAGTTTATTTTTTATATTTTCTATTTTGAATGTTTGGTTTAACTTGATTTAAAATGGTCCCACGGTAACCAATGATAGATCTGCATGCCTAGAGTTCTCGGTATTGTATTCTGTACTTTGGCTGCTTAGGGCATGGTGTATTAGTGTGTCTGTTTGTTATATTTCGTGTTGGCCCTGTCTTTACAGTCATGTACA
>CAFUXE010000405.1:749948-802595 GCA_903364295.1 Serranus cabrilla
TGATATACACTTTATTAGCTAGTAAGGCATACCTAATGAAGTGGCGGTTTGGTCTTCTGCTGCTGTAACTCATCTGCTTCATGGTTGGAGATGTTGTGTGTTCAGAGATGGTCTTCTGCATTGTATCGAGTGGTTATTTGAGTTACTGTTCCCTTTCTATCATCTCGAACCAGTCTGGCCTTTCTCCTCTGACCTCTGACATCAACAAGGCATTTTGGCTCAGTGGATGAGATGGCTGTGCGTGGAAATCTCAAAAGATCAGCAGTTTCTGAAATACTCAGACCAGTCCGTCTGGCCCCAACAACCACGTTTAAAGTCCCTTTAAATCACCTTTCTTCCTCATTCTGACGCCTGGTTCCAGCAGGTCGTCTTCACCATGTCTACATGCCTAAATACATTGAGCTGCTGCCATGTGATTAGCTGATTAACAAGCAGTTGAACAGGTGTACACGATAACGTGGCCTGTGAGTGTATGTTCACCACCAGTAGAACAGAGAAAGACGTCCCCCACCTTCAGTTCAGATCACTTCTGTGGTCAGCACCCAGTGACGATGTCAGTCTTGGAACCATATCTGGATCAAATCCAACAATAATGTCGTCTCCGTCCTCATTAACCAAATAGTTTGTAGATGATTGTTATGAATGTCATCATGCTGTCTCCGTTTGTTGAATTTCTTTGTTTCTTTTTTCTTTCTTCCTCGGAGGCTTCAGCTCACTCATGTGGCTGTTTCCAGGGTAACCACATTCCCTTTTTGAAAATGTACCATGTCTGACATTGGATACTGTCCGTCTCCATGGCAACAAAGCCCCCAAAGTCCCAGTTAAATATAAGATTTGGTATCAAACTACAAGGGAAATAAATAGGATGTAACTTTTGAAACGTCCAGTTCCTTATCGATATCCGCTCTTCTCCTTAAAAGAAAAGAGTGTTGCTGAAATTGCTCGTTGTCTTCCCCACTCATGTTCAGTGACTGATAAAAATTGATTTCCGGGACAATGTCTTCAGGGGGATCTTAAACCAGGCAAGATGTTGCCTACCTGCAGCTCGTCCACGTGCCTCTATTGATCCATGTCTATAGTAGAGGCAGGCTTGATGTCACATCCATCCTCCCTCTCTAATGGCTTCAGTGTTTAATCTCTGTCGTTTCTACCGACCTGTCACTTTCTATCACACATGACTGCCTTTTCATTATGTTCCTCATGTCCGACACATTGAGACGCAGCTTCTGAGGACAGAGGCAGCGGTTTGTGCAGCTCTCTCAGCCATCACCATCACCACTTGCCAGATGACAAGTTTTCAAATGTATTGTTTTCACGGAAGAAAGCACAAATCTGCACATTCCAGCTTTCTGTAAAGAAAGTGAGAACTACAGCCCAATCCATACAGGATGTTTTAGATTGATGCCGTTACATATTTTAGAGGGAGAAATTAATCCATAATCGAAATAGTCGCTTACATAGCAATTATTTTGAGCTGGAATTAAAATAGACCTTTTTTATGTGTGTTCTGCACCGATTTTTCACCACTCTGCAACAGAGAGCTACTTTCTCAAACATATCACATTGTTATAGATTATTATACATTATACAAACAATGAGCTTCACTGTCAGCCACTTCTATAAGTGATAACTGATAATATAAAGAATACATTGGAATAAAATAAATAGCTAAATAGACATAGTTACTGTTCACTTTCAGTCAATTGTTACAAATAAGGAATAAAAGTATGAAAAGCTAACATCAATTTCTAGTCAAGTAACATTTTCTGCATTATATATTGGGCAAAAACAGTTTTCATAACTGCACATATCAGACAGCATAAACACGGATACTGACTGGTCTTTGATAGGCCAATAATATCTGTCATACATCTCCCGTGCTCGTGTGAGAACATGCAATCATTCATATGATTTTGATGCTTTGTAGCTTTAAATGACATTTGCATATGTTTGGCATATTAGTGGGGGGCATGACTTTCTCATTGATTGCTTCAAATCTTGGCTTGGTGTTGATTGTTACAGATGTAGCACCCTCACTCAAATTCTGCCAGGCTTTTTACAACTGCAGTGATTTCCCATTAGCACCTCTAATTGGAGGATTCATTATTGTGATGTGTGACCAATCAGACAAAATAGAGGACAGATTGAATGGGTAGATGAATAGATGTCGGGTAATGACATCAGGCTTTGAAATTTTCTGCTTTTCTGGAGCAGATGCAGACAGACGGCGCCAAGCTTCGGGCTGTACCCTTCCAGTGCTCATCTGTGGGTGTGTACACAGTTGATGTTAGGAACAGTGAGAGGTGCAGGTCTTTACATATCCGACAGCATTTTGGAGGGAGCTGACATGTGGCATCTAAGTTTTATTGTGTTATTTTTACTATCACTTGTTCTGAAATTCTAAAAAAAATGTTACCCATGTGGTTCAATTGTTTCTCATTTTATGAAAGCGCCACCAAAGTTCCCTTGATTTAATTTTTGTTCTTAATAATTAAAACTGTTTCATGAATTTGTAAAATGAATCGGGCTCCTCTGCTGTCAGCTCTCTATAATTTATTTACAGAAATGCAACAAAAAGAAAAGTAATGATTCTTTGTATTTAAATGGCAAAACAAACATGCTCGAACCTTAGACCCTGATTGGTTACTGTTTAATTCTGAGAATTTCCAGGTGTAGATCATAGAGAGGAATGTTCCAGATATTTTGGGCAGTAGGACCTCTCCGAAAAATAAAAAATAACCACAATCATAACAGCATTAAAATTCATCAAAAGGGTGGGAAATCCTTCAGGCTTTAAAGTGGATATTTTTGCTTAACTAAGCCAACAGCAGGGTGGGTTCTGTTTGCTATGTGATGATGACGATGATACATTTTTCATGCACTTAACCCTCCAGACAGGAAACAAAGAACTCACTTCTTTCCCTGCATGACTGGAGTAGTCATCTCTGTTCAGCATTTCTTAAGGAATTGTCTTCTCAGCACTACCTAAATGGCTAAATCTGCTGGCATTCTCTTGTTATTTGTTTCCTTTCTGTCAGTTGAAACAAACGGGTCTTTCTGCAGAGGAAGAAGATACAATTCACTCAGTTGTTTTGTTTTTATCAACTCTTCACACGGTATATCGCAGTTGAAGAACACATATGTCTAAATTTCTTGTTTGTGTAACCTACATTACCAGAATGTTACTGTTGCAGTGGTGATATGCAAAAGTAATAGTATTAGATAATATTTAGGCTATTGGTTGTATAATAATGCTTCCTGTGTGGTATGAATTTGGAGACGTGTAGCAGCCCCCAGGGGATACAGGCAACTGGTACAAAATATATGTGGTCAAAATATTTTGGTAGGCTGCTTTCTGTCAAAAAAAATAACAGAAAGATGGTCGGTAGCACTGCCTCAGCTGACCTACCTCATACCGATGTTTGTTTTTGTTGTTTATTTAGTTTTTATTAATATTACTTACTTTATTTCTTACCTCTCTTTAAAGCTGAACTTTTTTAAAGAACTGTTTTGTCTGAGTCCGACTACAAATAACCCACACAACATTTAGCTAGCACAAAATGTATCAACACATCAGACGCTGCTATCAGAGAATGTCATCTTATTTGTCAATGTTCCACAGATATATTGGTGCACCCCTAAAATATGCCCTATTAGATTACATCTCAGGATACAGTGCTGGAGGATGTGTCTCCACTCGGCTTAGTTTAGAAGACTGTGGCTGGGGAAGAACCACATGTCACCGTGGGCTGTAAAATGGAGGCCCTGTTAGCAAGTGTCGAACATAAGTTGTGTATATTGTACAGTGACACTGTCAGTGTCCAGTACAATGACCTTGGGAACCTCCAGGCGAGTTTTTAACTGGAGAAATATTTGTGCTGCACAGTGTTGTCCCGCCTGCAGCCCCCTGCTGATGTCCCAGACATCCCAGTGTTTTTTGCTGAGTTCAGTCTCACTCCAGATGTAGAGAAGCAGCAGGGCTGGCCGGTGTCCACTCAGATGGGCTAATGGCAAGAGTTTGTCCCATTTTAAACATTCTTTAAAACAGCACAATTACTGTATATATCTCAGTGAGATATCGAGAGAGTGAGAGTCGTTTTTTTATCTTAAGATATAGTGATCTCCACTTACAAACAAGGACTATCTTTAATGTGCCAGATTATGACATCATGGCACTTGTTTTTATAAAATAAGAAACCTGCACACTTTACTCAATACATGCAGAAGCCGTTTTGTTCTTTGCTTGGGTGTCATGTGTTGGCTGACCTTTTCCCCTGCCTGAAGGGCAGTCATCTCCAGCAGCTCCGGTGAAGGCAGGGAGCGAGTGCATATAATGTTAGAACCCCAATTAGCACAGATCAGCCAATCTAAGTAAATGCTCCTGGTCCATATTTACAGTCTCCTCATCTGCTGTCATTGATGGATCCCAACATGGCAAGCCTAAATATAGTTTGGCTTGGTTTATCACAATAACTGCTGTTGGCATGGATTAGCGGATGTAACTGCCCTCCTAAGGTTTTACCATCTGAAGGCCGGTTAGATAGTGGCACAGTGAGATGATATAAAAAGCCATTTAGGTATTTATGTAAATTAACACACAAATAAATATACCTCTGAAATGTTTTTAGAAATGAACTTCAATTATGAAATAAAGCTTTCCTAAAATGAATAAATGTAGCCCTTCATTTATATATTTATAGCCCCAGTTATTTATTTCTGCCTGTAATTCAAAGCTAATTAATGTGATTGGCATATTATTTGTATGATGTATGTATGTCTTTATTTTATTTTATTTCTTGATACATTTAAAGAGCCACAGAAAAAAGCTTTAGTGCAGCATTTCTTTGAAATTAGTTATAAAATAAGGTTGAATAACTATACGGTTAACAAACCAGGTAACCACAATGGTTGACCTCTGTGTCTTTATTATGTACAACAGCATCCTGAGTTTGTTTATGAACTGAAGTCATCGTTTCTCTCCATTGATTTTTAAATGGCACTGAATCATGGACTGTGGTCCAATGCACTTAGTGAATAGCAGTAATACGCATCCCACCAACCAACTCCACCTCTTTTGTTCATCATTCAGTGGTATTCAGCCTCATGCAAAAAACATGGTGCTCCCCCTGAGAATGTTAATAATGCATTATATACAGTAACTAATTAACTATAAATGCACTAAAAGTATTCAGATTTTCTTTTAACAAGTCTATTGTGATGAAAGTTTCTCGACGAAATAATTTGATACAGATGTATTTTCTGCAAAAAAAAAAAAAAATTAATACCTGAAGGTGTGATTAACCCAAACAGTTTGAATTTGGCCTTTTATTTCAGTTGATGAATAGATGAACAACCTGTAAACCCTGTTATCATGACGCAGAGGAATGTAATATTCCTCCGCTGCATCACTGTCAACATATGGTTACTGCATGTTCATTTAGTTTCCCATGTGTGTAATGGCCTCTCTTTGCTGACCCCAAACTCAATCCAACAGACCAGACACTAACAAATGAAATGGGATGCGGCAGCATGGGCCCCACCTCTGTGAGACTAAATGTGATTACAGTAATAACCACCTGCACCGTTAGACGTTTAATGGGATTATGCTAAATTGTCTCAATAGAACAGATTACAACACAGGGGACTGACCCTTATGTGTGTGTCTGTCTGTATATCCACTTACTGTCCATTAAGCGACAAGTCACATGTATTAGCGCTCCCTAAACTGCTAGTCTCTTGGCTCGTTTGCTTGCTGTCCTGTACAAATATTTACACTAAGAAAAGCAGGTTTTCCAATCATTATTAGCTGAAGCCTGTAGCATTTTCACTACATAAACTGATCTATAGATTTTTCCGCTACTCATTGCTTACTCTTAGCTCCTCTACTCTTATTTTGTACATAGTATAACAGTAATATTACTGCATCTAATGACAGAATACCGCTATAAATTGTAGCCTGCATGCATGTTTTTTTTGTTAAAACAGAGCTAGATAGAAAGATAGATAGATGGATAGATTACTTACTTACTTACTTACTCACTAGAGCTGCTGATTTTGGTAACAAGAGCAACAAGTTTGATATTGCATGTGTGTGAATGCTGTTTCGCTGCTTCAGTCTGAGCCATGCAGTGTGTGCGTGTACAAAGCCCTGTACTAGGTGAAACCAAGCAGTAACCACCAGGGCTGAAAAATTAACCAACCCGGAGGCTTAAAAAGACGCAAGAGCAAGTCAGATCCAGCTAGACACCCAAGTGAAAATAACCAAGTTTACACCAGAATTTGACCTGTTTGCAGCCTACAGTTTGTCTCGATAACTAGTTTCCCTGTTCATGCACAAAGGCTGCATTTCTATATGTGTATATTATATTGAGGTTTAATGTTATGCATGATAAAGGGTGTGGCTGCCAAGATGGCAGTCACACTGCCACCACACTGAGCTTCACAATGGCTCTTAGAAACCTTTGGGTGGCACTACAATATGTCCATGTTTTAAACAGTCTATGGGTGAAACTCAGCGATCAAAGAGGAGAAACCGGGCGACTGTAAATGACAACAAAAAGTATTAAGGAATCTCACAATGAGCTGAAATGAAACAAGTGCACAGATTGGGTAAATAAAATGTTTTTGTTTCGGATCGCCCCCCAGGGCAACGGCAGGGGAAACACTGAGGTTTTTACTACTTAGCTAAGGATCACAACCCTGTGTCTTGTGTCTTCTATTTTCTTATTTATTTCTCTCTCTCCATCTCTTCTTCTCCCACCAGTTGTCCGTTCCTGGCGCTGCAGTTGACCCCGGTCATCCCAGTCATAGGAGGTGTGCTCTTTATGTTTGTACTGGGGACACTCCTGAGAACGAGCTTCAGTGACCCAGGGGTGCTGCCCAGGGCCACCCCAGATGAAGCAGCTGATCTGGAGAGGCAAATAGGTAAGACTCTAAGCAATGTGTTCTGTGCTTTGGCATTTTTGTGCTTCTCCTGTCTTCTCTTCTCACTAGTATTCTCTGAACACTCCTGTTTATTCTTTTACCCGCTATTTCCAGTTATTGTGTTTTGTTTCTCCTGACTCTTTCTCTTTCTTCCTGTCTGAGACAGTGGTTACCTTTATCTTAGATACTGTATTTGTCTTTTTTGAAAACCTCTCTACATGGTGCTGATCCACAGGAGCTAGTGTGTGCCTTTACAGCCTCCTATAAAGACTGCCAGATTATCTTGCTGATGCATCAGGAGTTTGGCTGTGTAGCCAAAGAAATGGGGATCAAGCTTTCACTGATTTTACTGGCACTCTGCATTTACTGACTCTCTGAGGTGAAGTATTGGTGCTGCTACGACCAAATGGCCTTTGATCTGTTTATTTCACTCCACTTTCTCCAAGGGACCCCATCTGATGTATAACCCGAGTCATAAATTTCATCTGGATAACTTCTGAATCTAATTTGTGATGTGAAAGGTAAAACTGTTGGTGCATTAAGAGCTGCTTGATATGGCGTAAGTGAATTACCAGCATCACAGCACTGACAGTAGCTCACCATGAGTCAGGAACAGCTGAGACAACAGTTTGATGTGGATTCAGTCTGTTCATGAGATTCATAGTTACCTCACTGTTTGCAGTTTATTGCATCATATATAGAGAGATAAAAAAGCACTTAAATTTAAATACATTCATGCAAAAAACCTAGTATCTAAATCCAGCCATGGTTCAGATGTTGCTGAGTCTTTTATTACCAAAGGAACTTAATAACTAGTAAAAAAAAAATATGTGAAAATGGCCATTCAAGGCTTCCTTTTGTCTTCAATTTACACTATATTTAGGACATCTCATGGTTAATGGATATGCGCTGCATTCAGGATCAGAGTTAAAGATACACCCTGAAGATTTACGGTTAAATTAGAGCTGCTGAAGTATTGGTTGATAACCCAATTAATGAAAGAAAATGACAAGAAAGACGATATGAAAGCCGTGAAAAATGATGTACCTGTTCAGAAATTGTATGAGGCTGCCACATTAACGCAGGCATCAGCACTGATAGAATTTACTTCAAGTGTAATACTTTGGTTAGAGTGTTTCACTATGCAGGGTCTCTGTCAGAGGAGGTTAGGAGACAATCCAGGGCACTTCAGACTGGAATTTACATTGGAAACGATGTCTGTGTAGTAAGTTGTGGGACTGAATCTGTAGTCTCCAAAAGTGTCCTACTGCCCTGCAGCTAAATAGATTATCACCACTTTACTGAAGGTTTAACTTTTTAAACCCTCTTTCTAAAACCCTGTTTAAAGTTTTGGTCCTTTCTATTTGGAATGTGAAGCTACTATTTCCCAGCGATGGTCCTTTCCGTGCTTCAGGCCACTGGGGCCTCATTAAACAAACTCTGGACTGGCTTAATTAATCTCATTAGAAGACTTAAAAGCTTTTGGAAGGAAGGTAAAGTACAGAGAGCTTGGAGCGCTGGGCTGAAGCAGCACTGTGCAAAAGTACCATGCTATATTGGCAAGCATTTTTTCAGAGGATAAACAAATTAAAGGCTGGAAATATGAACAATGTTGACCCAAATACCACACTCTGCCCCCCTCTCTACCGTCATTTCATCCCAATTGGCTTTTGTGTGTTGTTCATTTCCATGCATAGCAATTGACTCTTTCTAAATTGGACTCTCTTGTTCACAGACTAAGGATTGTTGTCATGTTTTTATTGGTTTGTTGTTGTATTCACAGGTGGTGAAATGATAGAACAGACAAGACTTTTCGTAAAGGATTTTTTTACAGCTTGGTTCTTATTTTTGTAGCTTTGGCTGCCATTCCTTACGGTTGTCGTAACAGTATTCTCATCAGCTTGTATATCTGCAGAGACTCAACAATCCACTCTAACACATTACTGACAGTTGTCACACGAGTCCTAGGAATGGTGTAGGTTGTTAGGTGAAGCTTGTTTCACCTGTAGAACTAGAATGTCACTTTGAGAGCGCAGATCTAGGCCAAGGCATGGTGCATTCACACACTTACCAGAAGTCTGACTTCTGTGTTTCTATGAGCTTTAAGTTGTAATATGGAAAAAAAAGCATATATTCTACAAAAAAGATTATTTTGATAGCGGTTTCCAGTATTTGCTTCACAGCAAAGAGCAAAGGACATGGATCATATTAGCCATTTAATGTGATGATGATGATGATGATCTGTCCTGTGTTTCAGATGCGCTCCAAAATGTAATGAGTTCTTCCCTGGCCACCAAGTTTTATGAAATTCTGAACAGTCATTTTTATTCGTAATCGGGCTGACATAAGACAAACACACACAAAAAGAAAAAGAAAACATTACCCTACTTGCCCTACTGTAGCTTGTAGTTGTGATGCCCTTGGGTTTCTGTAGTCTTTCCCTGAAACATCCATATCCAATGCCATGGCTGCCAGTAAACTAATAGACTGCTTTAGTCTTGGTGCCATTATGGGTCCCATTATCTTCTTCTTGAAAGAACCTGGCTTGTAATAGCATGAGCATTTTATACACACACACACAAACACGCACACATAAATACTTCAGGTGGTTTGTATCCTTTAGCTAGGAATGTTAGACTTAAGCTACTGGTAAAGGTCACTGTTTTCTCACAGCTAATAAAAAGGTAGAAACACATCTTCTTTCTTCCTGTTTTCTCTTTCATGCAGCCAGTGTATTTCAGTCTGTGTAGCAGAGTGCCTCTGCTTACACTTCCCATCACTCTGTCTTTCTATTCAGACTACCTTCTCTGGTGTCTTGGTCCAGACCTTTGCAGTGCAACGCTGTGTGGTTTGAGCCATGGCGTGGCAGCTCGACATGCAAGACATTAGTAGCACATCTGGTAGCTCTTAGCCTCATCATCCAACCCCATCTAAAGCCCCGACACCAACTGGCCTCACAAGTTCTTCTCGGAAAAACACTCATGACTCTCACAGAAAGAGACATAAATTGCACAATAGAATATCCGCTTTCACTGCCCATATTAACACACTTATTTATCAATTTTGTGGATTTGTGTTATGCATGCATGCCATAACAGGACTTCTTAGCATTTTCTTAGCATCATTTTCTTTCTTGTCTGATTGAGACCACTCTTGTCCATTTACTCACAACTGTTTTTTTTTTTTTCATCCAAAATGTCATTATGTAACTGGAGACACAGATAATAAGGTAGCAGCTGACGGGCCTAGCGAGGACGTGTAGCTTTTTCACGTCAGCGCTGCCGAAATGTAATTGCTCTTTACCATTTCAGGCTTTGTTGCCCATATGCTCAATTGCTGATATTTTGATTTGCAGTTTGATGATGCAATTGCTTACTCCATTTATTTTATTGCAATACATTTGTCTCAAATAACAATGCCCATACAAAGTCCTACTTAATTAAGGCATAACCAACATTTCCTGAGTGCTGCAAATGACATACTGCCTGTTTATTACACTGTTATTTTTTACATTCATGCGTGTGCGTATGTATTTTATGCATGTAGCTGTTTTAAATCAAACAGAAATCCCCGTTTGCTTAAGCCATGAGTAGCCCAAGATTTTTTTGCATTTCACCAACAACCTCATAAATAAATTATTATGTTTTCAAGTCAAAGTGCTACAAGGCTTAAGTTCGACACCGCTCCTATTGATCAGTTGACTAAACAGGGGACAAAATTTCTGTACAATACGAGACATCATGGTCTCTCATGCTCCCTGTTCTTCAGGAGGGAAAGCTGAGAGCTCGTCCTCCGCTGTCATCATCGTGAGCTGATACCTCTGCTGCCTGCCAAATGTCTCTGAAAAGGAGGTTAGAGTGGGTGGTCTGAAGTAAAGCGTACCTCAAACCAAATCAAATATGGCATATTTGCCACATATGGAACATAGTACTGTTTGTGCCATCTTTATTCTCCGTATCTTGTCACTCTGAAGTGTACTCTTAATGCGGCAGAACTGTGTACACCGATAAAGGGCTGGGGGACAGTGTGGGGTCAGGAAAGGTAGCACAGCTTGTTGTTTATCTCTGCTTGAGATGGAGACAAGAGTTGATTTCTCTTCAGTGTGCTGCGTTTGATGTCTATGCATGTCTGCCTGCCTGCCCAATATGTCAGGACTAGACAGGCTGGCATCCGTTCAGCTACCACATGCCAAATCCAAAAGACTCTATGAAGCATTAATCAGAGTGAGAGATGGTCAGAGCTGCCTGTTTCCTTCCTTCCACCTAATATGGTCCAAGCGAGCTGGTGAATGTCAGGACAGCCACACTGTTTTTTTCCAAAGCTGCCAGCCAGACTCAAGGCCAGCAGAGGAAATAGATTTTGGAAGGCTTAGAACTCGTGCTGCTGGGGGAAGGATGGGCCATCAGTAGAGGATGCAGTGACATTTAGGCTTTTCATGACTGAAGGAGCAGTCAGTATGGGTGTTTGAAGGTGACGACATCAGTGCTCCGAACTGCATCTTCCTTTTTTATTTGTGCATGTTTCTGTATGAATGCACTGTATCGAAGTTAGTGCATGCCAAGTAGATTAAAGAATATGTACACGTAGTGGGATGAAAATGGGTTCTGCCTTGGGGCTGTAGTGGCACCCCTCGCTTTGTCTTTTGATTTATGCTTTGTGGTTGGCACCCCACCACTGTTGGTAGTGTACCCTCCCTGACTCTTTCCACTCTGCCAAAGTGTAATGTCATAACAAACTGAAAATTGCATAAGTGTGCTGCTTGTACGAAGCTTGAACCTCGCTGAGAGGACAAAAGCCAGACAGCCTGTTAATGATGCAATCGGAGATACTTGACCTGGTGATGGGATGACACTTGTAGGAATGATATCTTAATGTTAATGTTTTAAAATAAGCCATCGTCAGCCCAGCAACCCTGCCATAGTGTCAGCTGAGATCTGTTTGAGTGGCAAGTTTGCTGTGTTCTACACATTTTTAGGCCAGTGAATATGAAATAAATTTACAAAATGTCAAGCATATAAATAATCCTGACACCTATTTTCCTATTAATCAGAAAAACAAAACCATAAACTTTCTGAATTCATGTTTCTCTCTTTTACTGAACCTAAGACTAGCTTGGTTACCTAATTAATTCATTGTCATACACACTATAGTCTAAAGTATTGGTTAGTCCTTCCACTAATCCAACAATCAACCACTGCTGGCCTCTTTGTGCTGCAGGCTTGTGCTCTACATACATTCATATTAAGCAATAATTTAGAGTATCAGAGTATTAAATATTATATCCCTTAAATGATCCCTTTGAGTTACAGTTTGAACAGATAAATCATTTGTGATTAAGTAATGGACAATCATGTGATTAATCGCAGTTTATATTTTTATAGATTGACTGCCCTAATATTTTCATATTGTATTTATAGACTACTTATTTAGTGTTTCCATAACTGCCACCAATGAAACAGATTTGACTGCTGCAAGAAACAAAGTTTGATTCCAAATATAAATGGACAAAGGTAATTGACTCATCTCGATATGAAAAGGTACAAACCAGATGTATCAGGTTTTTAAACCAGATGATTTTTCTTACTTTTGTTGATCAGATGTTCATCTTTTTTACTTTATCTTTCAGGGGAAACTAATTTAATTAAACCAGTACACTTCCCTTGAATGCACCCGGTTTTAATTACTTTGTGTTTATGGTTTTAGTTGAAATGTTTGGTTGGGACTGCTTATGTCAATGTTCTTGCCAAAAACTAAATTCAGATGCCAAGTTAAAATACACAGCCCATCACCAGAGAGAGAGAGAGACCAGCTCAAGCCGTTCTCCAAGATGAGATCTAGTTTAATCACATTAGATACAGCTTCCTCTCCCTGTAGCGATGAGACACTGCGAACATGCTGGTTGGATTTTAACACCTTGTAGGTCTGCTTGTAGCACAGATTTTGCTTTGGCTTGAGCCAAATGTGAGACTGAATCATGCGTAATCTAAGCCTCGTTGCGTCGTGATCCGTGCCGTGAACATCACAAGATGTTAGAGGTGGCTACTTATTTACATCTTGGCATTTCTATCCTTTAAGTGCTGACCACTGCACTGTTACATGCCACTAAACATCAAAAAGCTGGCACCAGCTTGAATTTATCATCATAGATAGTGCAGTTCACAGGGCTGTATTGATTCTGACCTCCTGTTGGCCTCCAACTCTAGAAATTAAAAAAGTGAAATATATCAGCCAGAAGTCGGAGCCAGAAGTGGCTCCAAGATGCAGCCGCTCACAGTGACGAGGTATATCAGAAGTATAGTCTCTTTAACTCATGTTAAAGCCCCTCTTGCCCTTGCCACGACTCTATACTGTATGTCTGTGTGACATAGTGCTGAGACGCTCGTCCCGTTGCATTAAAGAGTGAATTAACACCTTGCTTTGAATGACAGGCCGATCGTAATTCATGCTGGTACTTAAAATTGCTACCGTGACTCTCTCCTCCCTCCTCTCCCCGGTCGGTGTAGCCAACCGCCTTAGGTCACATTCATGTTTGACTTCATTGTTATTGGCTGAATAATAACTAATAGGTGTGCAGCCTGTGGAAAGAGGTTCTATTACTAAACCACTTGACATCTCAACTTCTACATTTGTGAATTGCTCGTACACGGACCGCAGCCTATCCTCTCTTATTATGACTGACAAAGGCAGCATGTCGGCAGGGGAGAAAGAGTTTCACCAGAGTTCAGCATGACACAGAAACTGCTTTGAAGAGTGGATGAGAGAGTGTACGTTTCCAACAAGCAGAATGCTAAACATGCAGAAGATACGTAACCTTGCAGCGTCTCACTGGGGTTTACCAGTTGTTTTAATTCCCCATGGGTAATTAAAAGGTGCCAGTGTCGCGTGCTGCTTGTTTTCATCATTATGGAGCCGTGTCTTTGATTTCCTTCCTCAGCATCAGCTTGCAAAACCCGAAACATCCAGGACAGGGTTATGTAACGCAGTCACAAGTTTATCCACACCCCTTACTAGAGCCCGGCTGATATGGGACTTTTGAGACGGATGCCTATGTTGATTTAAGAAGGGGAAAATTCATCAATAACGGTTATGGTGGCTGATATTGTACATTTTTGAGCTGGAATTAAAATAAGCCCTTTTTCTGTGGATTCTGCACCAATTTTTCACAACTCTGCAAAGGTGCCCAGAGAGCTACTCTCTCAAACATAAAACTGTATTAAATCATTTTTGACATTGTTATACAATATTATACATTATACAAACAATGTATTATATTGCCAACCAATTCTATAACTGATAACTTAGAAATGAGGAATAAATAGGAATAAAATAAATAGCACTCCAAGCAACGTTTTCTACATTATGTATTGGGTAAAGAAGTTTTTGTAACAGCATGTATTGGACAACATACACAACGATACCAATAGGCCTTTGACAGGCCAATGCTAGTGGTTAAAATCTGCCAAGCCTATATCTCTCTGGCTCGACCCCTTACAACTTAAAGCTTCTCCTACAATCTTTCATTTATGTAATTTTGATCATGTGTGCTGTAAAGAGACATTTCACACTCTTTAAAGTCGCCTTAGGCAAAAATCTTGTATTCGTTCCTCTCAGTCTTGCTTCATTCTTGGCTAGTCCCCAGGCTTACAGTGACACGGACATGAAAAAGTCTGAGATAAAGAAGTGATTGTCAGACGGAGCTGCAGGGGGCATTGATGGAGGAATAGGAATGTACAGGAATAGAGCTGTCACTGTAGAGCTGTTTTATTGGAAATGGAGAAAAACAAACTTGTTGTTGAGTGATTACCCTGGCCTGGATTGACCCAGTATGTTGATCATTCCCTCTCTCTTGCTCCATCCATTATGCCTGCATTACACCAGCACACACACACAAACACCTTTTACCTTAATGCACTTCAGTACCATAAAATATATATGTGGGGAAGCTTACAGTGTTTGCTTTTGCACAAGGATCTGATAAGGTCATAGTAAAGACACTACCACATGAAAAATAATACCTTTTAGTGATCATTTTCTTTTAGTCATCTGTCTTTACAGCAGCTGTGCTGTGCCTCCCTGCACTGTGCTAACATATTGGCCTCATCCAACACCTGACCATGCCCTCACTTGTCATCCTTCACTCAGACAGATGGCACATTTCTGGATCCAGACTATTGAACTGATCCCTCACGGTCTTTGCCAAGGTCTCTGTCGCTTCAAAGTGGTACATGTGGGTCCAGAGTGACAAAATCTAACACGGAGGACGTTTAGCCCAAGATTGCCTCGTTGTGGAATAGAGCACAGCTGAGAGACGATAAGCATTTTTAATCCATGTCCTTCCCTTTTTTAATTTTAGTATAATTTATGATGATTTTTGTATATTACCCCCTTGTAGCTACCACAATGTACAGTGTGTGATCCAGTTATATTACTGCCACTCTGTTTTGGTGCTTTTTTGCCCTCTAAGTCAGTGGTAGCTCAAGATTATGGCTCTACTCAGTGAGACAGACTGTTCCACGTATTTTACTTATTGGCCAATTTTATTTGGCTTCGAAGAAACAGTCACGGTTGTAACTGCAAAGAGTTGGGAGATTTTAATATTTTTAGGGTACTCAACAGTAAAAAATCAGACTAGCAGAGCATTGGAAACACTGCAGGGTTTTGTTGGCCCTTACTAATGCATTGTGATGTGGCCACATCAGAAATTATGATCAGCAGCAAACCAAATTAAAAACACCAGTAATCCCATATTTTCTGCAAAGGCACTTTTCTATCTATTTAAATGGCACACAACAGCTTTGCATTGTAAAAAAACCCAAAGCATATATATATAGCACAATATATATGCACCATACAACAGCACATTTAAACAAAACATTTGCAGACACAATTATCTTATAATTACCACTCTTCGGTAGATGTTATCTACTGTTACATTGTCAGTGAAGAAATATAACCTGTAATGGGACAATTGTTTTTTTAAGCAATCAAGGTTAGGCTCTGTAGTTTGACTTCATACTCACCACAAAAGCTGCTTATTATGTTGGTAAACCAGTGATTAGCCTTGATTTAGCCATCGGCTAATCCATACTTAGTCACTGCTTTGAAAAACACGAGTGACATTAATATTAATTGGAGTGTACAAAGGTTTTTCTGTTTTATAGCCTAGATACGATAAGAATTACTATTATTTTGGCATTTAGAAACACTAAGCAAGACCAGAGGGAGATTAATAGCACAGGTATAAAGAAATGCCAGTGGCTGTATTTAAAGTTGGATGTAAGATGGATTGGAAGTAGCAGCTGATCCAGCATTACCGCTACTGGAGTTGTCCCTGAAATAACAGCATTTGCTTTAATCCATTCAAAGAAGAAGAAAGTCGTACTCAGTCATTTAAAAAAAGAACACCTCAGCATGTTGTGGCCATATATCTGTGATGTAAAACAGTGAATTAAAGCACTGAAGCCATGTGGGGAGAATCTGTTGTTTCTGAAATTAATTGCTGTAGCTTTGTTTGCTCTGGAGGGACTGACCTCCTATTCTTTTGGACTATTGACTTGGCTGTTCAGTGTCTTTGCATTAATTTTCCAATTTATGAAAAAATAAAAAAAATAAAGGCAGAGACACACAGTTTGGTGTGTTGAGAACCCTCATCATCTGAATTTTTCTCACATTTAACTCATGTGGCCTTATTTTTCACTGCGATAAATAAGTCTTTTGTGAAGTAATACACATTTATAATGCCATAAGAATTATTTACATTTTTACAGCCTGTATTTACAACCTAATTTTTCTTCTCCTCTCTGATCTGTGTAAACATCCTGCAGTTCACTCCAAGTTTCACTGTATTCTGTCACATGACTGTTGGTTTCAGCTGAATCAAGCATGGCTTCCCAGTTGCGCTGTTTTCTACAGGGTCTGGTTAGTCCAAATGCTTTTGGATTAAAGATTTTAAGGAGCATTTTTGCTGACTGATGCATTCATCACACATGATCTATTCAAGGACTATCAAATGTTTGGAAATCAACTGATAATTTCAGTTTTTACAGTTTCTGCCTATGATAAATGGTGTTTTTTTTTTAAAGAAACCATACCTTTAAAGCTTGTTGGAAGGTTTTGGGTTTTGATGGGTTTGCAGCAAATCTTTGTCATATTTATTCAAATATGTTTCTAACTTGGCTATCTAACATGGCACAAAACAACTCACCTTTAACTTTCCACTGGGGCTTTTCAAGAGGCATCATGTGATCATACGTTCCTTTTGTAATGGTTTGTAAGTCCCGCTCTGTAACACCAGCATCAGATATGCTTCTTGACCTGTGTGCTGTCAACATTTCAGGACAGAACTGTACTTTTAGTGTTAAAAAAATATTTAGTCTTTCTTTTTAATATTCTTAATTGGGAAATATGATATGGTATTTGAAAGAGGTTTAAGATGTTTCGTTTTATAATTGCTATTCACACTTTTTATAGTGTGTTTGAAACAGTTTTATGTCTAATCAGCGTTTTTATGTAACACCTTGAAAGCGCCGTTTGACAGAACAGAATTTGCTCGTGCCCCTCTGGCTTTAGTCCCACATCTTGGCAGACAGGTTGAGGTCAGTACTTCTGTATGTTAGCCATCATCATTGTTTTCTCGTACACCTTTCCATCTGTGAAGGTAAATGCTCCAGTTTTCTCTCCTCCACACACAGCAGGATAGCAATTAGTTTCCCTTTATACCTCAACAGGCAACGCCTCGCACAGTTTGGCTGACATTGAATCCTCATTTAGCTTTGTGTGTGAGGGTGTGAGTGGGTATTGAATGTGTGTGTGTGTATGTGTTCTGTTTACATCACTTCCTAGTCTACCTGGCCTTCTTTTGGAGCTCTAAGCTCTTAGGCCTGGCCTATCTCTCTGAGGGATCTCCCACCAGACAGTGATGCAAGACTAAGCTTGGGATGGCGGTGTACAAACGGCTTTGTTCAGCAGAAAAGCTACTTTGACACCCCTCCCCACTCACCCACTGCTTTACTGCAGGCATCTGTGAAGTGTAGTGAATGTTGATGTGCACTTTAGGTGTGACCACAGTTGATTTACAGGATGGTGCATGGAAGTACAGGTATTTAAGGCATGGCTGTAAAAGACAACTTTTGTGTCACTGAATGTCTGAAGAAGAGACTAAAGAAGCACTCTCTGTACTAGTTGAACAATTCCAACTTGGAAAACCTTTTTCAGACTGGTAATGTTTAAAATCATTAACCATTGCAAAAAGGTACAGTAATAGACTCACAAATAAAGTTGAAGAGCTGCTACTTTCTTTATGAACTGTGTCTGTAAACACAAAACATCTTGAAAATTAGTATGCAGTTAATAATCCTGCTAAGAGACGAGATCATCTCCATGGTCTTTGTCCAGTTCCCAACTGATATGGTACAGTACTGAACCATGCGCACCTGCAAAGGGCTTAATAGATTTGGAGAAACTGGACTCAACAACTGCAGCGTCTGCACAATATAATACAATACAATACAATAACAGTGCTGCAATGACTGCTTGCTTTGTTTTTTATTCATCCATCTGGGACTTAACATGTTTCCGTGCATATTTTCATGAGATTGTATATTGTACAATTGATATTTTTGTCCCCCCTGGGACCTTTGCAGAGGTAGTATAATCCATAATCAGTGTTGAGTCTATTAGGCCAACATTTGTAGTAAATACACAGCATGAGGTGTATATATATTTATTTGTATAGTGTGAAGCCCCCCATTCTTTTCCAATATTGGTAACACGTACTTTGAAGAAATTTCTATGTATAGATTATATTCTTTTCACTTTTTTGTAAAATAAATTATGAAAGAATGTGACGGGAGCAAAAAACACCTTGAAAATGGCTTGGGGTTCAGGTAGTTTAATGCATCATTATGTATATTTACTGACATGCTGGCAGAGATCTTAGAAATCTCTTAAAAAAGGTTTCCTCTATTGCTTCAGAAGGGACCCTACAGTTGGTTGTCATCGCTGTTTTATTTAACCAGACAGGAGCTAATATTACCAGAAACTTTTACTCCACTCTGAATACCTAAACAATGGGACTTGTGGTGGTTTAACACTCTGGTATCTGAATTGTGCTCCAAATTGTTCACAAACTCCCCTCATTTGTTGTCTCCCTCAGTGGAGACTGCTGAGAGGGCAGAGGAACAGAGGGAGGATGGAGGAGAGTGTAGAGCGCTCTGTAGGCATTGATCACAATAGAGACGAATTGAATACAGCAGAACTCGCTGCATGGCTGCATTTCCTCTGCTCTCCTTTGGAAATGTCAAACACCCACACAAGCCTCTCAGTCCCTATACAGCCCCCTCCCCACTAACCCACATATACCACTCTGTTAGAAATGCTACACGCTTCTGTGTAAATGATCTCAAAATGATCTTCCTACTCACACTATCTCTTACTCTCAGGGTGCATGAGAGCGCTCAAAGCGAGCTGAGCAATAATAGGATACAGGCTCTACCTTTTATGGCTTGAAAATCACTATCATTGCTCTCATCCTTACCGTTTAGCCTGTCATCACTGCTGTCTTACTCCACCAAAAGCCATTCAGAGCAGTTTTCCACCATTTTCTTTTTTTTTTTGTATTATAGTCTGAGGACTGTGGTGTTAAGTGCATGTTGAATTCCAGACTTGTTCATATTACCACGAAGTCTAGTCACTGTAGCAGCTGGCTTCATGCTATTCAGAGAAGCAGGGCTGCTAGTTTCAGGCTGCTAGTGTTTTATCAGCAGAACAAAAGCTCGGTTCTGGTTGGCAAGTTTGACACAGAATCTGCATAGCTTATACAAAGGAGCTAAAATGGTTGGGCTAATTAAATATAATGAGCTGTGTGGGTTGTCCATGTTCAAGCCTTTTCGAGCAACATGACATGTACTTTATCAGAGTTAAAATAATTGCAGATCAGTGAAGATCTAACTTCAATAGTAAGAGAGAGAGTTAAGTTATATATCACGTAACACATGCTATATATTAACATTTAAATATAATTAAAAGCTTCATTAAAGAGCCAAGACTGTAGAAAAATTAAACCAGACTACCTGAACACATTGCACATTGAATGCACAGAGAAAATATGCTAAATAATTTAGATACAAGCATACATTTTTTTTATGGATGATGTTTTCAGGTCTTGAAGGTAACATGACATTTATTCAAGTGGGACTCCATTGCTAATGTAAATTTGCTAGCTATTAGTAACCTGTAGCCTCCATATGGTGTGCTGCTCTCTGTGCTGTATGTAATGAAGAGGTTGTTATAGAAGCAGAGTAGTGCTGCACCAACTAAGGAGTAAAAAACATTTAAAACGCTGTAAGGTAAAGAGATTATAGAGTAAAACATCCTTTCTTTTAAAAATATTTTATAAAATAAACTTTGTCATATAAACGTTTTATGGTAATGTACTTTCTGTTCTTATCACCAGTGAGATTGGGGTAATTTTTTATTTTTTTATTTTAATTTTCTCTCTTTACACATTCAAGCCTTTTTTTTTTAAATGTATTGTCTGTGATGCTAGTTTTCAGTATAAACATTTTCAGTGTTGTAACAGTCAAACTAAGTCATGTTGGGTAATTGGATTTGAGGAAACTGGGCCTGGAAAATCCTTCTAAAGTTTGGTGTGAAAGAGTTTTTTTTCAACTGCATCATCAATACCACAAGAGCACTTTTGTACTGTGTATGGGGGTCCATGAGGGCCTGAGTGAAACTCAGAGGGAGCGCCATGCTGCAGTAAAGTTTTACCAGTCCTTTCACTTTGATGAATGTTTCTCTCTTTGATCTCTCCAAGATGTGGCTAATGGCAGCACAGGCTACAGGCCTCCGCCCAGGACCAAAGAGGTGGTCATCAACGGCCAGACAGTCAAACTGAAGTACTGCTTCACCTGCAAGATCTTCAGACCGCCACGTGCCTCCCACTGCAGCCTCTGTGACAACTGTGTGGGTGAGTGAAAATGATATTCACTGGCTGTGAGTTTGTATATTTGGCTGATATTTTCTGTTAGCACATTCATTTTGAGAAATTAGTATAATTAACACAAACAGCCGAGACCATCAACAAACCATCCTCTATTAGCGGGTTTAACTCTGTCCGCTTCATATCTGTTTATATTTATTTTAATGAAGTATCGTTGCAGATCTGATAAATGAATAATCTGCTGCATCACTTAAGTTTGTTGACCTATCAGGAGAAAATCACATTAGTTATCTTATTTCTCCTCAGAACAAACCTAGTGTTGATGCAAATGCAGACCCACACATATAAACACACAAACCACACACATTCACACAAACACACATAACAGGGTGAACAGGAAATTTAGAGACTACTTTGATTAAAAATGACCAGATATCCTGAAATGATCTGTTTTCCTAGAAAACTTCAGTTGTATTTTAGTCCCACTCTCTCTTACATAAAGTAAGGTGCAGATTTTTGGTAGGATAAGCTGTGAAGTATGACACTTTAAATGGAGTTTAACAGAAGCAAAGTGGAATGGAAAAATGCTCCCTTTTTCTTTTTTACTATTGCCACTTTGAAACACACTCTTCCCTTCTGTGAAGGTAGAAGAAGCCTTTTGTTTCCAATGCATTGCTATGTACTTGAGCTTAGGACTGGACCTAGGAGTAAATTGGATCAATATAGGTTTTTTTAAAAGAGAAGGCCTTATTGTACAGTTAGGAGTGATGCTGTAGTGTAGCTGCCTCCTGTAATAACCCTCAGGGTTACTATTCATCATGAACCCTGCATCATTAAAAAGGGAGTAATAGATTTAAATGGGTTAAATGTGTAAGTTATATTCCAATTTGTAGTAAGTGTAGTCGTGTATTGTCAAGAAACACTCCTGGAAAATGTCCTGTAAAATGATGTCTTGATCTCAAATATTTCAGATAAGTGGGACAATTCTCGTTTAACCTGATTCAGCTTGAATTGCATCTGTAGGTGGGATACAAACCAAGATGAATGTTTAGTTTATGGTATCTACAGGGAATTTACAGCACATCTGCTTAGAGGCATCCATGTCCACCCAGAGGAGAGGGAGAGAATAGTTACAATGAGAACAATAGAAAGAAAACAGCAGCATTATAGTTGATTTTTGCTGCTTCACAACCACATGCTCCGTCTCTGGAGACAAAGCGAAGAGCACAGCTAGGCAATTACTAAAAGATATACAGACAAAGACACAGAGACCTGTGTGTCTGTATCTTTCTCATCAGGGTTTTGTGCTGCTCACTCATCAGAGACAACTCTTTCTTTGATTGTCTATTTCCTTGTCAGAAGTGGGGCCGGCTGAAAACCTGGGAGAGAAAGATGAGGAAGTAGTAAACACAGGGGAAAAAAAGATGAGGTGGTAATTAGATGCGGCAGATGCACGCTGGCAGGAAGGAAGACTGGCAGCTGAACAAAAAGATGGGAGGGCAGTGATTTTCACACACAGGATGTGTCCACAAAGGTGCATATTGTGTACATTTTAAGTGGATTTTTAAAATTCAAAATGAGGCTGGTGGAGCTTATTTTCTGAATATGGCACAAAAAAACAGATAGTAAATGAGTGACAGATTTTCAATCACAGAAGATGCTTTAAAGCTTTTTCAGGCCAAACATGGACACAGTGTAGTGTGATCTTCTAAATCCAAATCCCTGGGTATGATGTTTAAAGAGTGTTTGGATTGTAGTTGTGAGCCTCAGATGGGAAGGAAATGATGAATGGCACTGAGCTGGACTGTCCACGGGCTGGGAGAGAGATAAACCGTGATGAAAGTCCAATGTAACTGGTGTCTCTTTCATAAGAACTACTTTTCTTTCTGTGCTCAAAGCCCCCAGGTCTCCACCCAACACGGCACCATGTCCCTAAAGTGAAATCTGGAGTCGGTCAGCTCAAGGTTCATTATGAAGCTTCAGAGATAAACTGTAGGAATAACGGCCCAGGGAATTTAGGAATTATTTGAGATGTAAGGATACATCGATTAATCTGTGAACTTCATTGATGCATATCGCCGTTGTTTATATACACTTTTATTCTGACACTCTCCCTGTTTTGTTTTCACAAAAGAGACCTTAACTGAGCGCACAGAGATACAACCTTGGGAATCTTGGGAATGGTTTGTGATTGAATAATTGAAAGATCATCACAGGCTCTTTAAGGTAACCCATAAAGTTGTATAAAATTGTGGCACTTTTTTATAGCATGTAACACATGCTTTAACACATTTTTTTTCTTTATATTTAAAAAACAATGGATTGTTTGTCAGTTAGATATGAGGAGAAATATGGAAGAGCTTGGAAATAAAATCATATTTCGTTTTTTGTAAATTGATAGAAATGCAACGGGTTGTGTGATGAATGAGCATATGATATCGTCTCATATTGATCGCAGGCCTCTTAATCGCCCCGAATCAAAGTCGTACTGCTGCAGACTTTGTAATATCTGCAAAAATAATTTTGTTGTGTAATGAATCAATTTACACCCCTAGTAATTATCCTGGGGGAGAAAATAAAACACTGGCATATATAATGAGTTTTCTCATCATTTTCAAACATTATTAGTAGCCCAACTGTGTAATGATCGATATTAGCAACACGTTGGATTAGCACTCGCTCTTAACCGGGAAATGCGGGTCACGTTGGCAATGAAAAAAGTGGTGCAAGTGTTTTCCCGTCTCTTGACTTCTCTGTCTCCTCATGTCTGCCTCTGGTGCTTTAAACGCCAGGGGGCTAACAAGCTCTTAAATAAGTTAGCAGCCAGAATGGATAGGGCCTCCCTTGTGGAAGTGCAGGATAGGAATACGTTAGAGTCACTTCCTTTTTAAGAGGGTTATCCCCGTGGGAGTGATAGAAGAAGCTTATAAGAGCGCAGAATTATGATGCACACAAACACACAGACCGCATCACTTTACACTCACACTATAAACTGTGCAGATGTCTGACAGGGTCTCACTGTTTTCATTTATTTCTAGTTGTAGCGTTCATAAATATTGATTGTTCACGTGTGGGCAGAGAGTTTTTGGAGTGACTCGCTCTGATTTGATTAATTAAAGGATTTTAGATGATTATACGGCACTCTTGGGGGGAAATTACATTGTTATGAAATCAAAGAATTAAATGCTTCACATGAATATTGGCACGTAAATAAGATCATATTGAATCATTATGAATTTGTCAGAGTTTGTTGCAAGCTTTTGGTTTAACTTTGAAGTAGAAGTTTTAAAAGCCAATGACATAACAACAGTTTGAAAAAAGCCCATATCACTTGTCAGCCTTGTTGTCAGCAGTTGTTTCCACTATCTCCACTTCTTACTGATTATTGTTGGAAGTTGATCTGAAACTTTGAATCAGCAAATGTAAACAGATTACATATGAGAAGAGGAGTGTATGGACACATAGAGAAGTCTCCTTTCCCTCTCCTGGCATTGTTGGTCACTTAATATTAATGATCATTATGGAAAGGTTGTGATAATCAGATTTGACTAGACCCCTTTTATCCTGTCTGACTAGAGGCTGTGTTTCCCGCACACACTTCAGCCAGGCATTGATTAATGAAGACAAAAACAGGTCATTTCACTCCACTAAACAAATAATTGCTCTGATTAATAAGTTAAGTAGCTACCACTGTGCACAGCTAGCAGTCTACCATCAGAGATAGGATTTTAAAGACTGATTGAATAACCACGCTACCAATCAGCCCTCCACTCTTGAAGCAATCAGTAAAAAGATAAGTACACTATCTTTGATGAAAACACCACAGAGTCATTTTCATCTGAAAGCATTTCACATTCAACTCATAAAGCAGCTGAACTCCTCAGGCTGCATTTGGATACTTATTATGTGTTTGATTTCATTGCAGCAAGTATTTAAAGAGTTGTTTGGCTAAAAACATGATTCATCAAAGTAAATAGTAAACTGAAATATCTGAGTTTTGCAGTTGAACCCTTCATTCCTGAATTCCAGACACGCTATTGACTTAAACAACACAGATATTCAGATGAGAAGAGGCTCCTCTGTGCAACACAATAACACTTTGTTCAGCTGCGCAATCTGTACCAAGGTGGCTGTCAGGCTCGCGTCAGTGTTAACATATTGGAAAACCCCAGTTGTTCCTATCTGCATGATCTCTTGAAGGAACTTGGCAGTCTGGACAAATCTTTTTACTTTACTTCCTCTCCTTTGTCTTCATCTACAATTCCTCAAGTGTTTCCTCAGATATTCCTAAATTGAGGTCTTACTTGAGGCATTTTATCTGTCGACCCAGCAAAGTGCTTGTTTCACCGTCTCACCCTCAGACAGACCAACAGTGATGGAGTTTTTCAGCCATACACAGTCATGCTGGCCTGCAACTTTTATTAGCCACTTGATATAAATAGCCAGTTTGCGCTATGTGAAAAATGTGCATATTTGTATTCCTGAAACCCAGAGGGACAGTTCCCCTTTCCCCTAATTTCCCACAGATCACAACTTTTAGTTTGAGTTTACACATCCTGAAGTAACCTGGTTATTTTTTGGAATGTCCCGTAAATGAGAATCCTGGTTTTGCTAATTTGGGCGTTAATAAAGAAAAATCTTCTAGAGAAACCAGATGTCTAAGCTTGGTAAACATAACATGGTTTCTGGTTTCGACAAGAGCACATGTACATGACGAAGACTTCAGACTGGAGAAATGTCACCGTGGCATCATTGCGGTGCTAAAGGAAAGACTTGTAGGTGTGAGTGCTCGCATTCAAAATAAACTTTTCTCACTGTGTCTCTCTGTGTCCCTGCAGAGCGTTTTGACCACCACTGTCCCTGGGTGGGGAACTGCGTGGGAAGGAGGAACTACCGTTTCTTCTACATGTTCATCCTCTCCCTCTCCTTCCTCACCATCTTCATCTTCGCCTTCGTCATCACACACATCATTTTACGTAAGTAGCTGAGGGGAGAAGGAGAAAGGCATGTTCCCAGGCATGGTACACACACATACACACACATACATACATACATACATACACACATACGCACATACTCTCCTCCTGGCTGTGTTCTTGGTGTGTTTTGAGCCAGCAGGTTGTAAGTGGGCGTTGTGAGAAGCTGCAGTGTTCTGGCTTGTTACCATCTTTCCAGCTGGGAGCAAGCAGCGGACTGTTGAGCTCCCCATTAGTGCATGTGTGTGTGTGTGTGTGTGCATAAATGACAGGCAGTGCACTGGGAAAGAAATATGGGCTAAGATTAGCTGCTAGAAAATTGTATTGCTCATTAACATGCTTTCTTTGATTGTAGGCATGCTGTCAGAAATGTTGATTCTTTGATTTGTTGTTGGGTTTTTTTTCTCCAATTGGAGCTCAGAGCAAGTTAGAGAACATCACTAACTTAATCTGTTCATGTTTTGAGCTATAGTATAGTCGACATACCATGCAGTAATGGTAAAACCTGCTGCTCCCAGTGCTAAATTAGGTTAAACATAGAAATTATTATTTTTTTGTTTTTAATATACATTTAAATTACACAATGATAAACATAGTTTGCACAAAAATGTCATGTCAAATGCTGCAGATCTGTTAGCTACTCGTGTCAACAATAACAGCAATATAAATCTAATAATAATACTAATAAAATGCCATGCTAACTTCCCAACTTGAGGGGAAATCACATGAATTTGCCCAGTCGGGAACTCTAATTTCTGATTACTTCCTAATGCAGCACTAATGTCCTATCTCGCGATGTTAACAGCAGTAAAAAATAATTTGTGCATCCGCCTTGTGATTCGGATTGGCTCCAAAATTTCATGGGTGCTTCCTTGACCAATGCTGCATTCTGAAAATAGTGCCAGTATTTTTTATAGTCCTGCAGACAAACAAACGGAAAATTAGCCAAAAACATAAGTACAAAAGACAGATTTGACTGTGATGGATTTTGAGTGCTTTTCTCTTCTTCTTCCTTTAGTAGTAATTAGTTGTTTGGACCAATCCTGTCTAAAATCACAGTCACGATAGTTAATATGTTCTATAAAACATCTCTCTTCCTGAACCCATTTGTTAAATTTTGCACGATGCAATTAAAAGGCAAAGTAAACGATCTGCCTGGCTGATCGGAGCCACTGAGATCTATCCTACAGACACATATAACTGGTCTTCACCAACTTTTTGCTCTTTCTTCTGGCTCTGTCCTCTTTACACGTGGAAGTTAAATTGGAATGCCAATTTAATTGTGCACACTCGGCCCGGCTCAGTTCATCTTGATTACACTTAAAGTTAAACTGAGAAAGGGTCTGCAGCCAGTTAATGGCTCAGGAGTTTGTGATAGGACCTGATATCTAAAGCACACATTCAGTGTGTGTTGTCTAATGCTGATATTGTGTGAGATGTTGTTTATGAAATGGCAAATGCAGCTGTATAGTGGTTTAATGGAGACTCCTTCTCTCTCTGTTCACAGGCTCGCATCGAAGTGGGTTCCTCAACGCACTTAAAGATAGTCCTGCCAGATATCCTTTAAGTGAAATTAGCTTTTTGACATTTACTGGAATATATGTCTGTTAAGCTTGATTATCTGATTTTTGTTGCTGTCTGTCCATGATTTCCCTGTATGTTTCTCTGTCCACAGTGACACTAGCACCACACTAACTCTCAACAGGTCATTCAGTAGGTCAGTATTTGCATAACATGCCTTTTTAAAGCGTTCCCATCAGTTATAGTACTTGCATAACTGGCGTACGTCCGATTAGTTCTGTTCCATCAGGGTAACGCAGCACGCAAGGCAGCTCCTCACTCTGTCTCTGTCGATTGACTTAGTGGGTCTTTGATTTCATCTGGCTCCGACTTGCCCCCACTCCCTCCACAGAGATGTCGTGTGACCGAGATTTGATATGAGCGCGGGTATGTTGGCCTGTGTGATAGATGCCAAGTGTGTGCGAGACGTCTTAAGCTGCAGCTGTTACAAATACCCTGAAAGTCAGCTTATTGTCTCAGTACAACATCAGTGATAATCATGTGGACTGTGGTAAATCCTGGCGAGTCATACATTTTATTTTGACATGGCAGTGGAGTCACACCATTTGACCTCAGTTTTTTGCTGTAAATCTAAAGTCTAATTTACAAATTTACTTCCATCTTTTGACTTTAATGACATCATAAATCTGCTGAACATAAAGATGTTTTAGTTTTTACTATTTAGATTTTTCTCTGACTTAAAATAATACAAGAATCTAGACCAGGATCCGATAATAATTTGAATCAATAAGCAAGTTTAGAGAATCAGAAATGATGTGTTCAGACCTTTAACATGCACCAACATGCATGCTGGGTTCGATCACATGTGGGCAGCTCTAAGTACAGGTGTGAATGCACCCAAGATGCATTGAGGTCCGATCGAAAAGACACAGTCAGGAGTGGTCTTGACCGGATTTGGACATGTTCTTTAGCAGTGTGAGGGCACATTAGTTGTGTTTCCATCAAGACATTTTTATGTGCATTTTCAAGATTTGCATGACAAACGCTAGTTGGAAACCGGCCTACTTTCATTTAATATTAAATGTACCTGCTTTCACAAATATGTAGGATATTGCTACAGACATTCCTGTATTCTTACAATCTAACGGCTGCTATACTAGCCATGTGTTTACTACTAGCAGGGAAGTGAGATCCAACTGAGGGTCACTCAAAGACGTACATGAAGACGCGTGCTACTGTGAACTGAAGTACTTAGGCCTAATGATACTCAACCCTACTCCTAAGCCCCAAATCTAGTTGAGAGCACAGGGCTGTGACACTGCCCCCCTCTGCCCTTCTCTCTATGGCTGAGTGAGATAACTGTTTCCTTGGCAGAGAAATGTGTGCCAAGCCGAGCTGATAACGGCCTGTGTCCTACAGGACTTTAATAAAGGGGAATTGCAGTCGATAGTATCGTAGCAGTCCTTTGTACTAGGTGAATGATGACATGTTTTGCCCTTGCTAAGGAGGAAGAGAGGAAAAGAAGAGGGAGATTAAGAGACAGAAAAGGGGAGAGCGAGGGCATTTAGTTTTTACAGTACAGTTTCACAGACTGACTCATGGCCTTACAGTATGTAATATCATACTGACCTGACAATATCTGCCCACAGGGACGTATCTGTACCGAATTAATAAAGTCAAGTGTCTTATTTTAAAAGCAAGATATTCTTTAAGCCCAGCGAAAGTCTAGCGACCCACCCAGGGTGTACCCCGCCTGTTGCCCCATATATCTCTCCAATGAAGGAATGATAGACTGTATCGTAAGAGGTAGTTCATTCCCAGTGTAGTTTCTTTTACCCCATAAAGGCAAAAGGCATTCATCTTGGTCAGTGTCTGTGTTTTTGTGCTTTAAGTGGAGCAGAGAAAATGAGCAGTGTTCTGCTATCCCAGCCAAATGAACTGGTAACTAGGAACTATTGGCAGCAGGAGGACAGCCCCGAGGCTGTAGGTCAATATGCTAGCTGTTAGAACTCCTACTGTATTCTGCCCATGCTGGCTCCATATGGGTCTGTCATGTGAGTGTGTGTTAGTGAGAATGGGCTTTCACATTAGTGTCCATGTGCTACAATTTTTATTTAGTCCATTATTACATTTAGTGAACATGTTTTTCCTTGATTGAACTGTCACTGTGCTGGAGGTGGTGGTGTGTTTCTTCTCTGTCTGGTCCATAGTGGGCCTCTCAGGCTTCCATACCTACTTGATCAGCTCCAACCAGACCACCAATGAAGATGTGAGTATGAAATAAACATCAGTATGCCACATTAACTACAAAATATTGTCACCCTCTAAATAAAGCATGCAGCACTGCTATATGTTGTGTATTTTTCTATATCTGCTACCAACTATGTTTGTGTATTTGTTCATATTTACCGGTAATTCTTTGAAATAGAAGAACCGTTAGTACTCTTCTTAGTCACAGTTGTTGGTGCGGGTGGTGTCTTTTAAAGCCGCAATTACACAATTTTTTCATAACACATATCTGAACACATATTGTGTAATATAAGCCAAAAAAGACAAAATGAAATGTTTCACAACTGTTTCAATTGTTTGCTAGAATTTGGGCAAAATAGCTAAAGATTGAATTTCCCCTGCATATTTACAGGGAAAAGAAAAACACTTTCTATTGTTTTAATTGTTGTGGTTTAATAAGTAGTCACATTTAATTCAAACATTTGCTTATTTATTTGATAACTTTGTGTTTTATGCTATTTTCACTTTACAGCTTTGGCCTTCAGCGCCCTGTCAGATAGATATTTAAGGTAGACAGACGGACAGGAAAGAGTCCTGCATCCTGTTAGAGCGCGGTGTTAATAACGCCAAGGTCGCTGGGTTCTATCTCTGTACGGACCATAAACATTTTAAGCTCCAAACTAGACAAAATACACAAACATAGACTGTCTTACACAAAGTCGTGATTTGTCTTCCAATAACACTTGAGATAAGAATCTGTGATATGTGGTCTCCTCCAGATAAAAGGTTCATGGTCTTCTAAAAGAGGGAAGGACAACTATAACCCCTACAGCCATGGCAATATATTCACCAACTGCTGTGCAGCACTGTGTGGACCCCTGCCACCGAGGTATGACATGTGTGAATGTGTTTTATGAGCTGACTTGTGCAGTCCCAGATGCCGTTATGATGACATATAACCCCTATCATTCACTGCTCTGATAAAAACCCATTCAGTGATTTTTCACCTTCACTGTAATAGGTCACAGCACCTGTTATTTCCCTCCTCGTTGTAGTATTGCGTTTTGTCCAGAGGCTAAAATTGAACTGTTAGTCGAGGCTCCTTTTGATGTGAAGAGCTGCTTTGAAACAAGCCGGCCTGCAGCCTTTTCTCTATACATAGCTGCTAAGATACTGCAAGAGTGGAAAGGATTTCAAGCCCACTTTAACCAAATCCAAGATCAAAGTTGGCTCGATATATTAGATTTCACACTTCTGCTGTTCATGTGATTTAGCAAAAATACAGGCCGACTGTCACAGCCACGTTCTCATGTCCATGTGACTGTAAATGTCAGTACACATTGCACATTCCCTCCCAGCTTCTTTCACTTCAGCATTTTGCCCAACAATTCTCATTACTCATCGGTGAAGCTGTGGTTCTTGATTCCTGCGACTGAAACTGCTCTTTCTTTCTGTCATCGTGGTTAGACATGTGTCCGTGCTTATCCACTGCAAAGAGATACCTACTATCTGCTCTTATCTTTACTGACCACGCTACCCACTTTTTAGATACGGCGCTCACGATGACGCTCTGAAGACGTCACATGCATCTCTTAGCCTTTGGAACTTGCAGGCTTTAAAGAGATAGTGAGGTTATATGAGGTACTCATCCATAGTAAGTGTATTACCTACAGTAGATGGCGATTGGCACGTCCCCAGGTTTGGAGAAGCAGGCAGGAGTACTAGCACAGAAGCTAATCAATGCTCTGCTGTAGATATTGGTGTAGAACTGTATGGCAAGGTAAAGCAGTCGAAATGCTCTAAATGCAGCATAGACTCAAAGTTTATAGGTGGACCCCTTTTTTTAAAGTGGCAGTCTCCGTGCTGATACTCATGCCTGCTTCTCCAAAGTCGGGGTATGCCAACTACGAGAACCTCATATAAAATTTAAGCTCATTTAAGTGTATAACAGGAAGTTGAACAAACAGAGTCTGTGTTTAAGCATGATGCATTATCTTCAAGTTACTAAATACAGTGGCAAGAAAAAGTATGTGAACCCTTTGAAATTACCTAGTTTTCTGCATTAATTTGTCATAAAACGTGATCTGATCTGTATCCAAGTATAGACAAACACAGTGTGCTTAACCGAATACCACATGGACAATTATAATATTTCATGTCTTTGTCAAACACATCCATTAAGCATTCATAATGCTGGTGGAAAACTAACACATAGTAAGGGGTTTTGCCAGTGTACATATATTTAGAGGCACATACACTCACACAATGTATGAGGAAGCAGTGATGGAGGCTTTTGGCAACATTTTGTCAGTGTTTCTGGCTGTGCTGTGCTCTGGCCATCACAAGCCATAAGTCAACAATAATGATTCCAGTGGGTGGCAAAGGAGAGTCCTCAGTGCACAGGTGGCTGCCATCTGGGCATGTGTTTGTGTGTGTTTGTGGCGAGCCACAGGCACTGCACAGCTGGGTCCACCAGTAAGAAAGGAATGTTTCACCTCATCCTCGGACTATGCAAGCGACGCTGCCTCTCACACACACAGACACGCACAGAGACAACAGCCTCTCGCATTTTATTCCCTGCTGAGACTTTGACTCACATTCTCTACTGCATCAGCCGACATGTTCCTGTGCTCATTTTCTCTTAAGTGCATTTGCAGACGTCCCGGTATTCGTTACCGGCAATACCAGTCACAGCTCTAGGTTCCCGGAGAGAGTCTCTGTCATTCTTGCAAACCATTTCCACCTGCATCCAGCACAGTCCCACTGGAACACGCTGTCAGCACACTTTCTGTTAAATGATTAGCCTGCTCGCATGGTTTAACACCTCAACCGACTCTGTGTGTGTTTATGGTAGAGACTGCTCTGTGTCATATCAACCTTTATCTGACAGATTAATAGCCGTTATAACATACATCTGGCCCACGACCACACACGTACAAACACATACCAAGAGGTCAGCTGGTTGCTGTCTAACCAGCTGTGTCAGCAGCATTAATGATGGGACAGAAAGTCGGATCCTCTCCAGTGCTCGACTGGGATTTATTACCAAGTTCTGATTTAATGTGTCTGTGTGTGTGTTTGTGTGTTAGTGGAAGATTTAAGTTTTCAGACTGTGAATGTGGAGGCTTATACACAAGAATAAAGCACAAATCCACTTTCAAGCTATGGTACAGTGTGGTTCCTATCCGGACCTGAGCGGTTTGGGATTCTTGAGGCTGATACAGATTGTAGAGGGGCAGAATTCACTAATTACCAATAGGGCGGCCAATATATATGAAATCAAAATAGACCTTTTCTATGTGGATTGTGCCACGATAAAATTATACAGTTTCAAACTATGATAATGACACCATTTCATTTCAAGCATAATTTTCTGCATTTTATGTTCTATAAAAAAGAAAAGAACATACAATGTTTCACTCGATCCCAACAGATATGAGATTTTTGAGACTGCTACCAATACTGATTTTAAACGAGAAAATTCATCACACACAGTATCTGGAGGCTCATATAGTCATTTTTTTGAGCTGGAATAAAAATAGACCTTTTTCATGTTGACTGTGCACTGATTTTGAACCACTCTGCAAAGGTACCCAGAGAGCTGCTTTCTCAAACATTAAACTTTAGGGAATAATATTTCACATTGTTATACATTATCCAAACAATGTATTACGTTTTTAGCCAATTCTATAAATGATAACTGAGAAAATGAAGAATAAATTGGAATAAAAATAAATGGCTAAATAAACATTTCTGACTATTTAAAAAAAAATAAGAATAAAATTTTTTACATCATCATTTACTGCATCATATATTGTGTAAAATGTTTTCATAACGGCACATATTGGACAGTAATATCCTGATCTATCTGTCAGACTCCAGTTTCCACAGGGGTGCGTGTAAACAACATATATGTTGTGATGGATATTGAATAATGGGCCAGTATCGGCCCATAATAACGCCCGTGGTCATTTGTTCAGAAGAAAATGTCAATTGTTGTTATTTGTTACGGTGACAGCACACATCGGCTGGGATGTAAATTTTGACTTCCCAATAGAACTATTAAGACATTAAATTCAGCAATCCTTAATTCTTCTCCAGCAGCAAGGCAACGGAGATGTTGCGCAAAAGACTCAGCGAGTCTGTGACCTGCCACAAGTTGATTTATATGGACGTATTTTTGGAAGAAAACCTGCTGCAACAGTTCTTTGCAGTGGCAGCGGTTCACATAAAAATGGCCACCACAATGACCATCCTGCTATGTTGATTTGAACGGGAAGTCTGTTCTACTTTTATTCAATTTCTGTGGTTTTACCACTGACACACAGTCATTTGTACTCTGCTGATCCTTCCCACCTAACATTGAGTCAGTCTGGCTGTAGATACAGTATAATCCTGCTGTTTCAGTCAGTAAAAGAGTCTGTTTCATGTACATGTCTCCTTCAAGGCTTTGAGATGCCACAATTACATTGTTCTACTGTATTTAATGTGTTAATGTGTAATGCCAACATTTGTTAATGAATGCCCACAAACAATTGTTTTCTCCCTTCTTTGTTTCTCTCTTACTAGTCTTATTGACAGGCGAGGATTTATCCAATCAGACATGCCGCAGCTGGCACCACCAACCAATGGCATCACCATGTATGGCGCCACCCAGTCCCAGCAGAGCCACATGGTAAGACTCTTCACTTTTCCAAGATACTACTATTAAGTTGCTCGAAGTCTACACATCTATTTCATGGATAAGTGTGTATGAAGGGGTGAAACAATGTGCAGGAGTGTTCTTTGTAACTTTAAAGAAGTAAAAGTTCAGCCTGAGTTGTAACGAGTTGCCTGGATGTTCATAGTCACTCTGTGTTTCGATGATGGATGAAGTTTTAGGAATAGAATAGTTATTGATTAAAGGAACTGGATTCTTTGTTATCTGGCTCTGTTCTTAAAAAGCAAACTGGTATTGCCCCACAACCTTTTAACGTTATAATCCTGAAGATTTCAGTTCTGATTCATACCTGGTGGTAACATTCAGTGTGGTTAAATATGAGAGGAAACACGCCTTGAGCTGCGACTTTGTCTGAATTAACACTGAAGAGCAACAGATGTATCTGTTCACAGTTCAGGCAAATAAACTTTAATAACCCTGCATGTGAATGCTGGACCCGGCCACATGTAGACCCTAAATACTTTTAAAAAGTGGATCTGATGAAGTACCACGGGATCATAACCTTAAAAAATAGTGAATCATCTAAATACACCAGTCCTCAATTCCTTGGCTGCACTTCTTTTTGGCCCCGTCTCACCCGGGACACACTGACTCCTACAGGGCGAGACCTTGGTGAGAGACAAAGCACCTTTCACAGCAGCCTGTCTGACTCCAGCTGTTGTCTTTTGTTCATTGGCCAAAAATAGAAAATCAGCTGTTATAAATAATACTTATTAATAATAATTACAAATGTCACATGTTATTTTGTTTCCAGTTGTGACGATGAGCATTTGCTATTGGCCTTGATAACGTGGTCTGAGCCTGGAGGGTAAAGATCAGATGAGGTCTTGCATTCCAAATAAAATCAGTCCAGTTATAGACCTGCATGCATAATAAAAATAAATGGATACATTTTACACAGTGTTGACAAGGCAGCTTAGGTCACACCCACAAAGCTTGCAAACGAGAAGGAGAGTTTGAAGACTGGTCGGGTAGGCTGCCAAATGTCCTCTCTGAGGACGGTCCAGCCCAGTTGACAGTTGCTGGGTGCAGGGAGATAGGGAGTGCCGAACACTAAGTCCATGGCTCCGGGTGCTTCACAGCTCACTGCCAGACCCGCAAACCTCTCTCATCCTGGTCCGGGCCTTTCCAAACCACCATGACCCACCGACTTGAATCATAGGGCAGACCTGTATGCAGACCCCATCGGTTTAGAAGGGCAGTTTCACACAGTCTGTTCAGTACAAAACTGTTGGCAAAACAAATTTTCCCACTCAAAAATCTACAATTCCCAAACGACGGACTCCCAGCTGCTAAAGCAAACCCAGCTTGTCTTTCTTATCCCACCAAATTGAAAACTGATGAAATTGCTCTGGATTGCAAAGAGCGAGTCAGTGATGTTTTCAATATTGCATGTGTCGCTCCATGTCGTCTGTAAATTAGGTCAGTGAGGTGGCATCGCAGTCTGAGCTGTATGATTTAACTCTCCCTGATTTCAGTCCCTTTCCCATCTTACAGTTTGTTCAGTCAGAATACTATTTGCAAAACCCCAATTCCCAAAAAGTTGACATGCTGTCTAAAGTATAAATAAAACAGAATGTGATCATTTGCACATCCTTTTTGACATATATTCTATTAAAAGCTGCAAAAAGGTAATATATTTAATGTTCAAACTGATAAACGATAAATTTGATGCATTGTGTTTTTATTTATATTTTACACCATGTCCCAACTTTTTTGCAATCAGTGTTGCACGTTTAAAGGTTTCCTCATCAGGCTGGTAGTCCAAACTTACAGTGGGCCCGAGACAAACAATAAGCTGGCATCAGAGAAAGAGATAATATATAATGCATCAGACCATTTTGTACAAGCTCACAAACTCACAAAGTGAACAACACCGCAGTCAGTAAACAGCTACCTCCTGTAATGTCCAACTGTCCTGGGGAGAATAGCTGGTGTTGTGAAGAGGACATTGTTCTGACCTCCCGGACCAGTTTGCCTGAAGAGAAGCAACAAGTCTACTGTTGTTCAGTGTAGCCGTTAACCTCACTCATTACATGCCAGATTTAAGGCCCATTCACACACGGCTACTAAACGTCTTTCACTGGTGCCCTCCCTCTGTGCCACAGTCGTCCCGTTGTTCTCATCCATACTCGACCTCATCCTGTCAGCTCTCATTGAGACGCTCCAACCTGAATGTCATCTGTCTTCAGGTCGTGGATGTGTGGAGTAAGTTTAATGGGCTGAGAGCCATAGGAACATTCCCTTACGTTAGCACATTCAGAAATAACTGCCATCTGTTTTCTGTAGCGGTCATTATCAGCCAGCGTTGTCCCATTGTGCCGGCTGCTGCCCATTTATCTGCTGATACAGAGTCAGCTGTTTACTTAATGTCCATTTGTAACATGCCACATTGGTTACACATCGGGATTTGTGAGTATTCTCATCATGTCGTCACGCCTACTGATGCAACTCAGTTCATTGCTGCAAAAATCATTGTTTGCATTAAAAAATCCAATGCGGACGAAACCACTCAGTTTTGTGAGAGAGGCTGCTGGAGGCTTGATTTAGTTAAATCGTTCAAATCACAATGTGTAAAAGTCACCCTTCACTTTTGTCTGTTTACTACAGAGGTGTGTGGGCGGGTGCTATTCGGAGAAAGTGTGTGAATACATGAAGTGTGTGTGAGAGAGATGGAGGTGACAAAGAGACGGCACAAAAGTGAAGTATAAAATATAAATGTATTACACTTGATTCATAATTTTATTGTAGTTATTTTAACCTTTTCATGTCAGGTTACACAGACTGTGTGAAACAGTAGAGTCCTGTGAACCACATGAAAAAGATGTGAGGGAAGATATAAAGTATTTCTTTTACAGTGCTTTTCACTTTTTTTGATTATAAATTGAGAACTTAAAGAGTAACTTGACCCCTTTAAATCTGCTCCACCATGGATTTACACTCACCGGCAACTTTATTAGCTAGCAAGGTGTGCCTAATAAATTGTCAGTCCTCTCCCAGACATGTTGCATTCATGCTCTGTGTACATCTCACAAAATGCCCACAGTCTGCTGTGTGTCGGTTCATTTCCTGTAGTTGGGTCAGATTACGTTCACGGTGCAGTCGAACCGCGCCAGACTTCAACTGAAACACTAAACTTTGAGTTGTGAAAGCAAACTAAATCATCTTTCTTCTCCATTCTGATGCTCTGTTTGAACTTCAGCAGGTCTTTTTCACCGTGTCTACGTACCTAAATGCATTGAGCTGCTGTCATGTGATTGGCTGATTGGATATTTGTGTTAACGAGCAGTTGAACAGGTGAACTTATAAAGTGGCTGGTGAGTGTAACTTCTCATCTGTGACCCAGTGACATCACTATCGGCTGGTCAAGTCTCTGATTAACGTGTCAGACAGAATGGTGACTTGTTTTCCCGTATGGACCTGTCATTTGACATCATACATGGTGTGGAGTCGTGCAGGACAGATTAAACAAAGTAAATGTTTGTGTCTGCAGTCATATTGTTGCCTTCACACTTTAAGGCTGTCTGTGTGGGGTTAATGCTCTGATGTTGCATTTGCATTTAAGCCGTAAAAGCCTCGTTTCTCTGTGAGGTACTTTTGTCTGTGCCTAAAATGCGACGGCGCGATACTGTATGCAGAAGCCTTGTAAGTTGTTGCCATGGTAACGGTATGACCTCTATAACATAAAAACCTCCATTTGGGAATTGGCTGGGTGTGGGAGTGGGCACAGTTTGATTGTCAGTAGTCATAACAGCCTTCAGTTAAACGGTCGGTTCACCCAAATGACATAAAAAAAAACCCACAAAAGAATATGAATGGCAGATATTTTCTGGTCTCAGCGTCTCAAATGTGAGAATTTTTTGATTTTCTAGATTTGATATTATTGTAGAGTGCTGCAAGGGTTATTGTAAGCCAACTTGAAAGTTTACATCGCCCCAGTTCCCTTGACAAAAAGCTGAAGGGATTTTTAGGTTATTGCAGAAAATAAGACATTTTGTTTAACAAGATAGTCACCGCAAATAAAAACCACTTGAATGCTTTTGAAGCGTTTAAGTTTAAGTTAACCTTAAATAACAGTGTCATGACTTCAACATCACCACTAAGACACATGAAAATTCACAAGTGGGGGATTTACTGACATATTCTATGTCGTACATGTGAAACAAAAACATTGCATAAGCCTGCGTTACCTTTCAGACATCTGACTGAAAACCCAATTTAAAAAGAAACGTAACTTTAAGAGGAAACATGAAGTGAACAAATGCTGACTGATTTCTGGGTTTTAGCATTCCTTCCTTTCATAAACATATCATTTATATACATCTTGGGCCCTTGGAATATAATTTTTTTTTATAATTACTAATATTTTCTGGATGAAATGATCAATCAAAACAAATTTTTTTATTTGTATTCCAGTTTAAAAGGCACTCACCCTTTACATTGTAAAAACAAAAGCAAGAAACAGTGTAAACAAAATGAAAACTGTCAACTTAGTGTGACACAACAATCTCTGCAACAACGTGTGTATAAATGTTCGAACTACAAACAAAACAGTTAACAGTAAAAAGAATCAACTACAACAAGAAAAGTTGGTTTGTGATCATTTGGATGAACCATCCTTTGACCTCATGGCACACAATTGGCTTTGGCCTTGGAAATATTTCTATTTTTGGCCTTGTCTCCCTTCCTTTCCTTCTTCCTCTAAGTCTTTTTCCTTTGTGGTCTATTTTTGTACAATACACACACACACACACAGAGCAACTTGATCAAGCAACATTTCCTTGTTGACAGCTGCACAGTGAGTGATGAGGGACTGACAGCCCACAGAACAGGCGACGCTGCTACAGTCACTGACCAATAATCGATTATTGTTCAGTCAGTTTAAAGCTGAAATAATGAACAGAAAGATTGAGCTTTCTTATTCTTTTTGTTTATTTGCTCAGGCCACTTCAACTAAATGTAGTTGGTGGTGACAGATTGTTGTCATTAATAACACAGACAGCCAGAATGTCTCAACTTGTTGCTGGATTCAACCATCTCATCTCGAGACGTGTTGAGAACTGGAACATAAATGCTGTCAGCTCTGGGACGTATTTCATTTTATTTGAGTGAGGTCTTTGTTATCCTCCTCTCTAACTCCTTATTGTGGCTGGTAAATTATAGGATCCCCTCGTTAACTGTGAGAAAATTCTTGAAAATCTAAATTTTTAAACAAACTGGGTAACTTAAAAAGAAGTAATAGTGTAAAAAGTCTATTGTAATCTATTGAAATAGGATGTCTTTAAATTACTTGTTTGGCCCATCTGACCCTCCCAAACTTAAAGATGTTTAGGAAATACAAAAAGCATCAAAACTGAGTAGCTGGAAGAAGGAAATGTTTGGTACTTTTGTATTGAAGATGTATGATTAATAATCAAAAATGTTTGTTTTTTTAAAAATGACGGTAGTCGTCACTGAAATATAAAAGTCTAAAGGTAGGGAGAACTCACAAAAATATGTTTTATGCAGTTTATCATTGTAGAATTGTCATAAATCATAAAAGGGGAAAAATGCAAAAATCTTTCAATTTATCTTTACATTATCTTTATCTTTTGTCAAACGCCCAAGAGTGTTAGCTTAAAAAATGGGAGCCCTGATTGTATACATATTGAATATTTGCAACCTTTATTTATAACCTCTCTTGACCCCTCCTCTCTGCTCTGTGTAAAGCCTGCAGATCAGTCGAAAGTCACTGAATTTTAGTTTTTATCAGGATCTGATTAGTGCAACAGTGTATTTTTTTCAAAAGATCTGTCGTATAAAGTGATGAAATATTGCTATTGAAAACAATAATTTCTGTTTTTACCCTCTCTAGCTATGATAAATGGTGTAAAAAAAATCAGATAAGCGTCGGGTTAATCGATTAATCATTTCTTCTCTGCCGTAAGATATTTCTTTCTCACACATTTATATGACCATTTTGTGTTTTATAGTTTCCTTTCAACTGTCCACCACGAGTGATGTAATCTTGAAATCGAGGTATAAAATGTAAATGTGGGATTGAGAGAAAAAGCCGTCTTATCCTTGTTTTGTCATCACTGCCACGTGTGAAAGCCAACCAAAACACGGTTAGTCCAAGGTTAGTCTATCAGAGTCTACGTACACATTGTTTCTTGTACTTCTGTGTGTGTGTGTGTGTGTGTGTGTGTGTGTGCTGTGGGGGATGGATGGTGCTGAGTCAGTCTAGCTATGACTGTTTATAAAACATGAGTGGGCCTGAAAGTAGAAAGAAAAGGACAAAGCGCCGTATCCCTTTTTCCCCTCGCTCCTTCTTATGTTCCATCTAACACGTAGCTGATGATGTAGCTCGGCGCTAACGTGGCTGTGAGCGAGGTTTCTGTGTCACCTCAGTCCAATAACCCTCGCTGGAGAGAGGTTGAGCTTGTAAAGGTGATAACTCAAGAGCAGTTGATACGTGCAGCCGATAAGAGCATTGATAACACTTCGAATCACATCTCTTCTACTGTCAAAGGTAGCTCGATTTCTGTTTAAATTACATCTGTAATCTGCTCTTTTTAGGTCAGTGAGAGTGAGACAGAAAGGTGAGACATCCACGACAAATCTTTGTGAATTTCTCATCGGTCACACTTTGGGAGTGGTGTTGCATGGAGGGAGGCATCAAAGTACTCGTTTGTCTTTATGGCTTTTTAACTCCTGCACAATTAGTGATCTTTCATCTGTAACTGGGCTCTAATACACACAATGATCGCTCTGTGGTGATAAAGGGCTAATAGGGTTAAAGTTAATCTCCCTGTAGCTAATGTGTGATATTGACGGCTCTTTCTGTGTCCTAACCCAGTTTACTGTGCTCCAGTTATAGACGTGTGATTTCCACTCTAAAGCAAGGCAGCAGAGATCAATAGGTCACGAGGCGGTGACTTCAATGGTTCTGTTTTCTAAACTCTGTCGACCGACCTTAGCTCTGATTTTACTGAGCTGCTGCAGGTTCTTTCTGCATTCTAACACGGGTACTAACATCTTTTTTCTTCCTCTTTCTCTCCCTTATCCAATCATCTGCCCTCTCCTCCTGTCTTTCCACTTGTCCTCGCATGTCGCTTCTTCTTCCCTCCATCTAATTTTCAACCCGGCGTCACTCGCTGTTGTTTGACTTCCATTCTTTATCCCTCTCTCTGACTTCTGCATCCCCTCCTTTACTCTTCTCCTTTCCCTGCTTTCCGCTGCTTTCTCTCAGTGTGACCAAGACCAGTGCATTCAGAGCACCAAATTCGTTTTGCAGGCCGCCGCCACCCCCCTCCTCCAGCAGCAGAGCAGCGAGCCAGTCATCCTGACGACCTCACCTGAAAACGGAGGCACTCTGCCCGGACGCACCTCCCTCACCCTCGGCGGCCCGTGCACGTCGCTCCCCCTCGGCCAGCCCACCCCTCCGACGTCCACCCCCAGCCTCAGCTGCCACGAGGCCACCGACATGCTACCAATCCACGGACACGGCCACACACTCAACCACAGCCACCCCCTCCAGGAGCCGGTGGCCCACCACCACTTCCTCACCCCGGAGGAAGTGCCCTCGCCACCAGGGATGCTTCCCTGCGGCAGCCCCCTGGGTCACAGCCACACTATGCAGGCCGGCTTCTACAACCCAGCCAGCCAGGACTCGCTGCACGAGGACTCTGTGCGAGGATTGGTGAAGCTCAGCTCAGTCTGACGACGGGATTTACACCCCCTCCTCAAAACATGCATCCAGCCCATGAAACTCTCCTGTGCCACGTCTGGAATGGCTCGCTCTCACCACGATTTCCTTTCTCTCCTCAGCAGAGCTTGAGAACTGAAAAAGGCTGCGGTTTAAATTCAGCTGCTAGAAACTGAATGGAATTTAACTGACGCGAAGTGAAACCAGTTGTCCTCACTCAGACAATGTCTTGCCAAATCTCTCCGGCGGAACAAGGAGAGATGTTTTCTAGTCTTTTGACCCGGTGACAACATCAGTTCTCTTTTTTGTTTTTCTTTTTTTTTTTCACTTCAAGGGAAGCATAATCCATTAGTCTCTGGAAACTGGACAGGAGGGTTTCTCTGGTGTGGTGGAAGCAAAAAGAAGAAGACATGTTTTGACAGTACGTGACATTTTTGGTGAAAATGATGAAGTTCTGTCAAAGGATCACAGGTCCAACAGGTTTTTTTTTGTAAAACAAACTTTAGCCTATCTGCCTGTTGCTGATTGGACCATGTCTTTCGCCTTTTTTTCTTGGACATTCTCAGCAGTGCGATGGTTGATGTCATCATGTTGCATATCATCCTGCTTTTTCTATGTTAAAAAAATAAGAGACTGTTGTACTGTACCATGGTTATTACAGATCTTACAAATTATTATATTTCCTGTGGATATTAATAAAACACAAACTTTTTATCAAACGATTGCATTAATACTGAAGTTTACAAGCCATAATTTGTGTAAATGTGAGAGTCAATTCCTTTAGAGTTCATCCTGTGAACGTGAGGCCTGTGGCTGTTGGGCATAAATGACGGGTTTGAAGAGAAAACATGGCTGATGAATGCTGAGGAAAACTTTCTGGAAGCCACAGAGTCTCTCCTCCTCATCCTGACAGAAGTCCCAGTAAGGCCTCCAGCACCAACCTCTGAAGAGAGATACAGACTAAAACAGGTACTCCGTTTACATAAATAATTATTCAAAGTAATTCCTTTACAGAAGGATCTAAGAGGTGAAGGTGTCGGGGTAAGTAATCGACCTTTAATTATCTTCTACCACCTTGTGGCTGAGCAGGAGTACTGCAGTTGGAAGTGCATTCTGGCTAATGTATCTCTGAGCTGCAATAATCAATATTCCTTCATTGAAAACAAATGAATTGACTGTAATTTAAAAGGTTGTTCTGGGCCATTTGCATGGTATAACGTTTCAAAAATTAATCTATATTTTTTCAGCACTAATTCCACTATTCTGCAGATTATTTACTTAGTTAATAGTAAGTAGTAATAATAATTATTGTTTGTCAGAAATGTGAAGATATTCAGTTTCATGAGATGTAAAACGGAGAAAAGCAATATGAACGAATCTCCATATTTGAGAGCCTGAACAGTTTTTCCTGCAAATTATGCATAAAAAAATACTTTTACAATTGATTATCAAAATGGTCTGCAGTTATTTTTCTGTTGGACTAATTGTTGTAGCTCTAAATAACATGTTCAACTACTGTAATGGTGAGTCTCAGGCCATTTGATAGCTTGTGTGCATTGTTTGTAAAAGACATACACTTCATACGAGTAACAGCACTCAAATAAGTGGATTCAAATTGATAATAGTAACACATTTATTTGTTATTAAATCATTTATGATACATATAGGGAAGATTTTCATACATATTTTACAACAATTACAACAGACAACAAAAGAAATCCATTAACATTGGAAAAGAAAAATCCCAGATTTTTAGTTTCTTTTCATTTTGGAGCGTTGCTCATTGCAGAGCAATGAGTGGGAGAGCAGTGAGACGAGAGAAAGTCACAGATGCAGGTTTCTACTATATTCTACGGCTTGCATAAAGATTGCACAATGTCATTCGTTAGGTTATTGAAATATTTTAAACAGACCCTGTACTGCACTGTGCTTGAGTTCTGCTGCACCATGACATGTTAAATTGACACGCATGGGATGCTCTGAAGTGTGAAAGAATCCTGAGGATCACAACCTTTTGTAGCAGACTGAATTTGGAAATAAATGGAAAAACAACTGGACATGTAGGCCCATTAACATTTTTAAAAAAAGACTGATAAATTATTTTGAACGCGCATTAAAATAAATTTCTAAAAAGAAAAAAAACGAATCTAGCAATTATGAGAAAAATGTTTCAAAGCTTTTTAATTCGACTGTACAATAAACCTTCGCTTTTTTGTATTTGCTGACCGTCCTGGCATTTAAACAAAGCCAAGTGCTTTTTAACATTTACACATATTTCCTGTTTTAATTAAACAGTGCACTAAGGGCGTATCACAGCAGAGATGCACTAGAGACAGTAGAAGAGTTGAACCAAGGCAAACCTAACTTGTAAACAGTCATGGCGGCTCACAGCCTGATGCTCCAGCACAGCTAACTCTCATGCATCAGTCGTCTAGCCAGGGCTGGAAACACGGAACGTTAGCGCTCCATGTCAGGGCCTGTCCAGGCTCCGTGGTCACCAAAAATGCTAGACTAGCTTAAAGTCAGTGGATGCTGCATGACCTGCAGTCAGCACAGGGTTTGCAGCTTCCAGCTCCCACTGTCATGGTCATTGCAGCTAAGCTAATTTAGCATCGATAACCAGAACACAACAGTATGTGTAACGCTGGCGTCCGTGGAAGTCCCGAGTCACCACAGTTTCACATCATTCAGCTCCAGGTCCCCCATGATCTCCAGCTGGTCGATGCTGCTCAGGTCCTGCACCCGATGTCTGAACTCGAACAAGTGTGAGCCGTTCACCGCCAGCTTGAACTGATGAGGCTGACAGAGGAGGAGAATCTGACAAAACAAAACAGTCGTTACAGACAAATATTACAGAAACATCCAATTCAGTGGCAGCAGACGTTCTCAGCTGGAGGCGGTTCCTACCTCAAAGTACTCCCCTGAGGAGAAGGGAAAGAAGGGCAGCTCCCGCTCCTCCTGACCCCACGACTCACTCAGGTACGAGTTCCTGATGAACGCGCCCGACTTCATGCGAGGGTTCAGATGGAGAGCGATGTTCTCGGTCCTGCTGTTGCGGAGGTTCACTGTAAAACTGGAAGAAACGTGGATTAAAGGTAAATCTTTTTTTTTTTTTTCAAGAAAAGTTGCATTAATGGTTGAAACATTATCAGAGAGCCATGCACATCAGATTGCAGTTATGTGTTGTATTGAGGTAAATTTACCTGTGAGGATACATGCTGACCTGTCCTTTGATGGTGATGTGCTGTCCAGGGCTCAGTCCTTTGAGTATACTGCCTTTGTAAGGGAGGCTCTGGAAAGAGAAGGAACTGTTTAAATTATTATTTTCTCAGCTTTTGCATGATAAAAATAGTAAACAGAAGCAATAAAAATTCCTACAGCCCAAGGTGAGGCAGACAATAACGGTGCTAAATAAATATTAATTTAGGCTGAGAAAAGTGTTTTATCAGATGCTAAAAATAAAAAGATATATGCATTATATATCAGCCATCAGCCGCCCTGCTTTCTAAATTTTGGCATTGTCAATTGAAAAACCCAAATTGGTCTAAAACTGACAACTAATTCTTAACTATTTGATTCTTCTGCAAGTTTTAGATACTATAGTGGGGAAAGTTTAGGCCTCCTGACAGATTTAAGTATTAAAAAAAGCTTGCATAAGCGTATATTGAAGTGCTATATTTATGGGGAAAGGAGGGGTATTAAGTGGTGTAAAAATTGTGGATAGTTTGCTTTTTATTTTCATAGTTTTGGCCATTCTTCTACCAGTAATAATAATATTGTACTCATCATTTAATTACTAAGACCTGGGAACGCCACAACAGGAAGCTAACATTTGGGGGATGTCTCGCTTTGGTTTAGAAAATCTAAGCTAATATTTTTTTGCCCCATTTGGACTTGCTGCAGTGTTCCCAAATTTCCCTGAAAAGTCTGAGGGCTTCATGCTGAATTAAACTGTCTACAGTGCACAAACAAAGGCATCATTTAGGAAATGTGATCCAGTTTTAGCCGCATCACAAGATACTATTAATAGATCGATTTTATGTTGAATGACGCAGAAGGAAAAACTCACCAAGTCACCTGATTCTGAATATATTGCCTAAGAGAAAGAAAAGGCAAATGTAGAACTGATTAATCAGATATGTCAATAAAAGAAACACACATCTGACCAGCTTGTGAGTAAAAAACAAACCAAACAAGTAACGTTGGTGTACTTACTGAGTTTGGGATGTAGCCTATAGCGTTCACTCTGACTTTCCCAGAAATGGAGAACGTGTCGACCCTGTTTAGTGGGATTTTGTGCTTGAATTCCAGCAGGTGGGTGCCATTTACTGCCACCTATGGGTGGAGACAAGCATTCAGGATCAGATTTTTCTATTCATCAAAATGCTTCTTTTTTTTTAATGTACTACACAGGTGTGTGGATGCCTTCACACTGTCTCACACTGACCTTGAAGACGTCTTCGTGCACCAGGACGATGGTCTCGAAGGGGGCTCCGCGTTTGTAGGGCAGCTGATGCAGCGTCTCCTCTGTGCCCCAGCTCTCCTGCTGCAGGGAGTTGCACACCACACAGGGCGAGCCTTTGAAGCGAGGGCTGAAGTGGAGGGCGACGTCAGAGCGCGGCTTGGTGCTGCAGCCGCTCGACAGGTCGATCTGAAACCTACAGAGAGGGCTGGGTTATTTCCTGGCAGAAACTTCAAACCAGGGGCTTCTGAGTTCACTTCATGCCAAAAGTTTGGAAGTTTGCCCCTCTTAAAGGGACAAATTGTGCAATTTATCAGTCCAAAATAACATTATTATACTTCATTAGAGAATAAGTCTCACACCTTACTGTCCGTTCCCTGTAGGAACATTTTATTTAACAACCATCAACATAAATACTCCGTTATATCGCTGCAACCCTACAACGTGATATAAAATGCCCCAGTGCAAGGTGCATCCTCACTCATCTGTCCTCCAACAAATTTTCTCTCTCCTTGAGAAAACTTTTACAAATCCAAGACGATGCTGATCAGTTACAGCGTCACAGACAGGTGGTGGAAAAAGTATTCAGATCCTTTGAGTAAAAGTAATAATACCACACTGTGAAATGACTCCATTACAAATAAAAGTCCTGCATTTTAAGTTAAAGTACAGCATCAAAATGTACTTAAAGTATCAAAAGTAAAAGTACTCATTATGGAGAATGGGCCCACTCAGTTTGTTTATATATTCTAAATATGTTATTAAATATATAGAGTAAAAAGTACAATATTTGCCTCAAAATGTAGTAGAGTAGAAGTATAAAGTTAAATAAAATGGAAATACGCAAGTAAAAGTACCTCAAATTTGCACTTAAATACAGAACTTGAGTAAATGTACTAAGTTACATTCCACTACTGAATGCATTTGAGTTTCTGCAGACAAACCTGACCTTTGACCTCCAGATGGAAGAGCAAGAAAATACATTATTATCTGAACTTAAATTAATACAAACTGATTCTGAAGTGGATATTGTAAAGTATTTTATAATCCACATCTCATAGAGTGTTTCAACAACTGACAACATTTACATGAAATAAAATAAATATATTTAACAAAGAGTGTATTTGAGCTACAGAAAAATAATCAGCTGATTTCCTTGTGTGTGTGTGTGATGGAGGACACACCCTCATATTTGAGTTAATAATAATAATGCATAGGTTTTATTTATTGTAGGAGTTTGGTCAATTCAATTAATAACACAGATGGAAATTAGCCCCTGAATATGTGTTAATGGTTTTAAAAACATGTGTTAGTTTATTCAGACACATCCATAAAGGTGGCACTTAATCTGTATATTCCTCCCGTTTATTGCATATTACCTGTCAGCATCTGGGGGCACAGTGCCCTGGATGATGATGATCTCCCCAGGGTGCAGGCCTCCAGGTATGGGCCCTGTGTATGGGATCACCTGAGGTGGAGAGTTGACGTTAAAGCACTGACAGCAGCTGAAGACATGCTGCCAGAAACGATGCAGCGAAATCTAATGTTTCGGGTATTAGCTGGACTAAACTGACCGTCTGATATTTTGGGTTAGTTTGCTTCCGGTGTGCAGGCCGTTTAAAGACAGCAGCTGCTGCACAGTGTTTGGCTGTATTATCAGCTACATGAGGGTCTATTGATCATGGCATGATGGCATCTGAGGGCTGACACAGATGATAATAATAATAATAATGATAAGCCTCTTACCGGATTCAGGACAGTGTGTTTCGCATTTGCCACCGACATCGGGCTTCTTGTGTCAGACTACAACATGCAGCCGCGCTGAGAGACAACAGAGTCTGCGGTAAATATGACCGGTCTGTAGCTCTCCTGCACTACACGGGGATGATGGCAGTGGGCATCTTCTCTCCATAAGCCCCAACACGGCGCGCATGCGCAAATCCTACCACGTGATCAGGGCCGCTGAATTTCTTTTCTCTTTTTTTTTTTAAAAATGTCTTTATTGTTGAAAACAAATGTGCACATACATCATACATATTTTAATATTTATTTTAAAATGTGACGGATTCAAAGTTATATTTCATCGGACAGTAAAAATATAAAAAATACAGTTTCACGCTTTCACATTAACTTTTAAATATTTATAAGTTGGCTTTCACTTTCCTTACGATAACACACTGTACATTTTCCCCTGGGAGTGTTGTGACTCACACAATAAAAAAAACATTTATTTATTTGCGGCCAAAGATCAACAACAATAATAATCATAATAATAATACAATTAAACCTGCTAGTATTAGTACGTTTTTTGTTTAGTTTTTTACTTTCGGCACTTAAGAAATATTAATAAGTTGACTTTCACTTTCTGTTTGATTACACACACTGTACATTTTCCCTCAGGAGTGTCATGACTCACAGCAAGGTGTTTTGTCTAGTCCCGCCCCTGCTGTGCCGTGATTGGCTCACACATGATACTTTGGACTTTGGCTTTGGACGGTCAGTTTCATTTTCCAAACAGCTGAGAATAAACGCAGGACATTTTCAGGCACGTCAGAGAAGAGAAACAGACATGGGCCCGAGTGAGTATCACTGTTTAACTTTTCCACAAATATTTAAAAAATAATTTAATAATAAATGTCTCATGTCGTTATAATTATTGAGGTTTTTGTCTTGTGTTTCAGTGAAAGCTGTCGCCATTGGAGTAGGAGCAGGAGCACGTAAGACTTTAAAAGCCATTTTTAAACCCTTTAATGTAGAAAAGTAGCATTAGCAACAATAAGTTCTCTGCTGTGTTGTTGTTGTTAGAGATGGGGCTCTTAAGACTTCCTTATCCATCATTGTCCATGTTCAGTAGTTGCCACGGTCGGGGTTCCTGTTGTTCTGGGGGCCGTAGGTTTCACCTCAGCAGGGATAGCGGCGGGCTCCTATGCTGCCAGCATGATGTCAACTGCTGCCGTCGCTAACGGAGGAGCAGTGGCAACCGGAAGTGCAGTGGCTGTTTTTCAGTCCATAGGTAAACACCAATATTGATTTTAAATTAGTTTTAGGGTTCGTTATTGAACTGATAATGAGATGCATGAACAGTAATAAAAGGAGGATTGTGTGCGATGGGACTTTTAATGTCTTGTTAAACTGCAACAACATTAAATCCTGCAAACCTGAACTAATGTAGCATTGACATTGTCGGAGAATTTAAAGCTTGAATGTCATAAACTAAGAGCAATATGGAATTGTCTCAGTTCAAACTGGTTTCATTGCATGCACGTACACAGGAAGTTACAGGGTGGTGCACACGATGTGTTAGTTTATTCAGACACATCCATAAATAATTCCTGTTATTGGGACCACGATGGTCCCAATAACAGGAAACTCAGTTGTCCTGAACTGAGGTCGGGACAACCGAGGTAAGCGTTTGGAAGTCTGTCAAAAGTCCCACATACACACACACACACACACACACACACTTGAGTCTGACGCACAGGAAGTCAAGGTATAAATGTTTCTGACAGAGACAGAGCGTGCCAATTGAATCTGAATAAGTCTAATTAAATCCCGCATAAGGCTGAATTGAGAACTCGTGTCGTCTCTAAGTTTTTCCACAACATACAGATTAATATGGATATATGGAGCAGTGTGTCAAGGAATAAAGTGATGAGGTGCAGTTCAGTGATACTTTACAATGTGATGACAATAGTGCAACTGTTTCATTTACACAAAACCAACTCAGCTTCTCTGCCGCTCCATCCATCACTTCATATTAAACCTGTGTGATCTTCCTGCAGGAGCAGCTGGACTGTCGGGAGCTGCCACTGCAGCCATATCCGGGGCCGGAGCAGCTGTGGGGTGGCTCGTCAGCCTCATGAGTAAGAAACCAGAAAATGATGAAGATAATGATGAAGATGAAGATTAGATAATGACATTTCTGGAGTCTTCTGGGGAAAAGAAGACATCGCCACCCCAGCCCGTACAACATCAAACTCTTCATTGTCTGACACTTTATTGTGAATATTATAACACTTTATTTGGTGTATAATGGTGTCAATTAAGACACCATTAAGTGTTAAAGGAGAAGGAGGAGAAGTCTGTAGGCTTACCTTTGGACTGAATATTTATATTAGATTAAATGGAAATCCATCCAGTATATGTTGAGATATTTCAGTCTGATCTGTATTTTTGCGTGTGATGATCCATCATGGATATGTTACCATGGCAAAACTGCCTCTCACTCTGTAAAAACAGAAGATGAGCCTTAATTTTGACCCAAATACCGAAAGAGACTTTAAAGTGATGAAGCGTTGCAGCCTCTGGCAGCAGAGAAACACTGCCATCTGCTGGTCAGAGTTTAGTATTACATCAAGGGGCTTTCACAGAGTTGCTCATCATTTAAACTACAGAATGATGTATTGGATGATGTGTTTGGTCGTTTGATATGTCTCAAGTCAAATTGCAAATGTCCTGGAATTTCCCTTTTTACTGCAATAAACTGTTGGTATACATAAACATAAGTGGTGCTTGCATTTTATCCTTAAAGTAGCTCAAGGAAGACAAGAGAATAATCATAATAATACTGATAATAATAATAATACTCTTTAATGATCCAATCTTTTGTTTTTTCTCATTATGTTCCACATATAGAGATGACTGACCAGCCAGCATGTTGTTTACTTGAGTAAAACAAAGAGGACGTCCTTCTGAATAGATTCTAACAGTTTCATTTTCGGAGAAACGAAACCCAACCCTCTGTTTATTAAACTCAGCCCAGTTCAGGACTCATCATAACAAGGACAGACATGGACCCTGGTGAGTATCATCGCGTCTATGACTGGTGTTATTTATATATGTGCTTTATAATTCGATATAATTAATGTCAGTTTTTATTTGTGTTTCAGGAACAGCTGCTGTCGTTGGAGGAGGTAAGACTTTGTACCTGTTTACTTTTCAACTAATTTTAACGGACGACATTACAATTTGTTTAAACTGTTTATCACGATGAAACTTCACCGGTATTTTTTGCATTGCAAGTTTTCTGAAATGTTATGTATAGATGTGCAAAAGAGGCGTGAACTCATTAAATACTAAATGCGTATAATCCCAGGATTTAAATCTGAGTTTAAAAAAACCTTCAGAATACAGTTGGAAATAAAACTGTGAAGTTTGTTGTTTGTGAGTGCAGCTGAAGTTTTATGGCTCAGAGCATGAGAGAAAACTCATTTTAAAGAAAAGGAATTTAAAGATTTCAGAGATTCTTAATGGAAATGACTATTTGAAGACGAAATATTGGATCTAATTCACATCAACAACAATAAAGAACATGTAAAACACGTGATATTGTGCAGGAGAGTGGGAGCTTCCTAACGACACCTGTGATAAAGAGGTTTATACTTAATCTGAAAGAAGACATGTTATGGGAGGAAAAATGGCCCAAAACCTCAAAATTGACATCTGTGTTCTTGTTGTCCACGTGCAGTCGTTGCTGTGGTTGGAGCTCCTGTTGCTCTCGGTGCTGCAGGTTTCACTGCAGGCGGAATCGCTGCAGGCTCCATTGCTGCTAAACTGATGTCGGTCGCTGCAGTCGCTAACGGAGGAGGAGTGGCAGCAGGAGGCTTGGTGGCTGGTCTGCAGGCAGCAGGTAAACAGTCACCTGATGTTTGTTTTTTAAAGCTATTTTTAAATATCGTGTGGTTTTAACTGTTGAATCTTTATGGTGAGATGAGTATTGTCATGGTAATAATCACAGGGGCAGCACAACAACAACAACAACAACAAATCCTACACAGGTGTTTGACAAACATGGAACTGTAAGAAAAAAAATCACATATTTAAAAATGACGTATTAGTAGCTTTGGGTTTACAATACACCGTTTATAATATGACACAACTGTGTAACAATGATACTGTTTTACCTTGAAAACTAGACTCTCAGCTTCTCTATAGCTCCATCACTTCATATTAAACCTGTGTGATCTTCCTGCAGGAGCAGCTGGTCTGTCAGGAGCTGCCACTGCAGCCGTGGCTGGTACCGGAGCAGCTGTGGGCTGGCTGACGAGCTTCTTCGTCTGAAAACTATGAAGGAGCAGTTACAACACTTTATACGTCTGACAAAAATAAGGAGACAGTTAAAAATAATATCAATTTCCTTAGAAAAAAAGACGGCTTCTCACTCTGTAAAAACAGAAGGTGGGCCTT
>CAFUXE010000406.1:18212-61110 GCA_903364295.1 Serranus cabrilla
AGCTTACAGTTTAGGAAAAAAGAACAAACTTAAGCTTTATCCTATATATAAGAACATGAATTATTACACACTGCAGCCTTATATAGACAAACAAGTTATTCTCTGTTCAAAATCTCCCACAACAGTCATAACACCTCGATATCTCAGGAACGACCCACACATTTTATTGTGTGGTGTAGTAGTTTGGCGGCGTGTTTTGATGTAGCTAGTAAAGGAACAAATACGCATTGTGTGTGTGTGTGTGTGTGTGTGTGAGCATAAATGTTGACATTGGACTCTGAACCTCCACGTTGGATGCTGGCACTGTCACCAGAGGGAGGACAAGGCTTTGTGTCGTGTATTTACAACAATAAGAGATTAGATTTTTATGACGGAGAGAAGTCTGAGGTTTTCATGGTTCCCCACTGAAACAAAAATAGTATAAGGTTTGTTTATGCAGCGCATATTTATGTGTCAATAACTGACTTGTCTCCGCCTCTCTCTCATGTTTTTCACAGCCTCTTGTCGATTTTAGTGAAGGTGCAGCTTCGTGACAAGCGTTGACAAGTAGCAGTAAGAACAACAGTCCGCCTCTGGATAAAGGAGGCGAAACTGTGACAGGAGCCAGGACGTGTTAAGACACGGGAGGAATAGTCGTTGCCTCCTGGGAAAAAACACGTCCCACTGTGGTTTGTGACCACAGTCTGCCTCTATAAGTTTATGGAATAATCATACTTCAGTTCTGTGTGCTTTCAGAATGCTGCATCAAAACCCTGTGTGCTCTAAAACCGATGGTATATTTATCATGATTTGATTGATCATATTCTGTAAAAGACTGCAAATACAAATGCATATTTTCCAGATTCCTCTATTTATTTTTTGATAACTTACAGAGATTACAAACAAGTTTCCAACCTCACAACATACAATAAAAACTTAGTATTTACATTTCTGGCAAGTGCAGAGGTCTGCTTTGCACTTTGCAATAAATATTAGTTTAATTTGATTTACAGTACAATTCATATTTTTCATGCAGAGGTAAGACCGTAAGGCCAACGTCATGAGAGGTGTTGGAGCAGGTGTTGAGGTTCACTTAGTTGCCTTTCATGAAGGAGTCGTAGAGAGACATCAGCTGGGCCTGGAGGTCCTGAGCGTAGGGGTCCAGCTTTTCCCTCAGGTCCTCAGCGTAGGGGGCCACCATCTGTTTTACAAGATTGGCTCTCTGACTCAGCTCGACCTGGACCTTCTCGGTCATGGGGGCGACGCTATCCTGGAAGTTCTGCATGTGCTGGTCCACCTTCACCTTCAGGTCATCGGTGTAGGGCCCCAGCTGGGCCTGCAGATCCTTCACACTCAGCTCCAGGTTGGCCTTCAGCTCCTCTGTCTTCTGCAGCAGGGCGGCCCTCAGGCTCTCAGCATCCATGGATTCTGCGTAGGGGGCCAGCTCCTGTTTGAGCTGCTCCACTCTCTGCTGGATCTGGGCCTTCATGTCCTCGGTGTAGGGCTCCAGCTTCTCCCTGACCGTGCTCATCTCCTGGGTCAGCACATTTCTGAGAACATCAGCCTCTGCGGTGATCTTGGTCATCAGGTCCTGGGCTGCAGGGGGGAGCTGCTCCTGCAGGGTGACAGCATACTGGCTGGCCATGTCGGAGCTTTCTGCCAGGCGGGCACTAGATAAAGAGACAAAGTGATGGTTGAATCATTAGAGGTTTGTGCAGCATTATACCAATCTCAACCGTCATGTCACAAATAGGCCCGGTCACCACTGTCTTGGGTGTCATACAACTTACTTCACTTCCTGTCCAAACTGTGATTTCCTGATCATCTGGAGGGTGTCATCAGCTGTCTGGGTGGCCTTACCAATGTAGTCCCAGAAAGCATCAGTCAGGACCTCCAGCTGAGGCTTTGGTGCATCAGCATAGAAGAGGTTGGCGTGACAGCCTGTTGGATGGACACAAGAACAGCTTGAGAACTGGACAGATTTTCAGTTCCTCATAATATTGACAGCTCTGCATTAAAAGCTAAAGATTTGATTATGAAATTATTATTATTATTAAAAAAAAAAGCTTGAAACTTACCAGAGAGCACTGCAACAGCTAGCACAACGAACACCTTCATGACTGTGTCGGGCTGAAAAAACATATAATGATCTCGTTAACTTTCAGTCTGCATAAAACAAGTGGTGACATTTATATTTGTTGCTTAAGTTTGTTTGAAATGAAGTGTAGTTCTCACCTGGTTTGGCTTGTGTGTCTTTCAGAGTTCAGTGTGTTGTAAGTGTGTCAGACTGGTGCTTCCATGTATATATACTGAAGCCACATGACAGTTGTAGTCAAGAGCCCAAAGTCCAGAAGTCCCTTCCATGTTGTCACTATGACTCTCTTCCTGCCTCTCCGGGCTATTATCACCTGACGCCGAGGCTGTGATGCAGACACACTGACACAATCTTTACAGTGTAAAGATGACATGTGGCTTCCTCACTATAAAACATATTTTACTATACAATGAATAATGAACGTATTCTCCTCTGGCCCTTCTCTAGAAAGCTTTTAGGAAATCGTAATTAACTATTCATGAAGTCCAGTGCTAACCGCCTGCAGATAACTCCAGATAACCTTTGTTTACACTGCTGGACTTTGTATGACGGTCAAGCAACGCAATTAAAATCACACCAGGCACTAACGTGTCAAGTGACAAAAGCTCAACACAATCACACATGATGTAAAAACGTGGAATCCAGGAATATAATTTATGTCTGGAATCAATGAGTAATGCACTTTGACCTAACCTGCTTTCAAAAGTGCAACATTTTCCAGCTAGTTGTCAAAATTTTACTTTATTTCTTTGACATGTTTAATTTTCAGGATTCATATTGGAACTCATGGCAGATTCTAAGTCCTATTCAGACGGGAAAATAGGAGAGAAGTTTTTAAAAACACTTTCTGTTTGAGGAGGGGAATGAATGAGTAACCAGTAAGAGGATAGTTTTTTCAACTATCCTCTTACTGTGTTGAAGTAACACACATGGATAAGGACATTTAGGTATTACTGATATTGGAAACTCTGCAACACAAAGTGACTGAACACAAAAGTGCTTTTTTTTTACTTTATATTTTTAAAGTCTGTCAATAAACTGTATACTTGACTGTTAGAAAAGAAAAGAAAAACTGCTCCGTTTTTAGTCTTCTGTTGGAGATTTGATGTCATTGTATTGCAGTAAAAAGGTCAGAAAGTTCAAGTCTTATAGGAAATGGAAACAAGTCATTATCAGTAACAAGTCGGCCATTTATGGAGCATAAGAGTAAGAGTGCCATCCACTGGCTGTTTACAGAAAGTGTTACAAGGAATAAGATTCAAAACACGAAATGTAATATACATAATATACAATCAGCATAATATCGACTTAGGGTTATATTTCAAATGCCAACACAGTAATTATTCATAATAACCTGTCAATTTGTTTGGCATTCAGTTAGCATAACATTAGCTGACTTACCTTTGTCTGGAGGGTAGTTGGTATCATTCTTGTAGCTTTAAAGATCCGACCTGTTTGTGAACTGGAAATGGATCTAGAAAGATTCATTATTCCAAGTTGCCGACAGATGTGTATATATATAAATTGCTCCTTTGCCTCCTTTGTTGAGAGCTTATCTTCATATATTCATTTACCTTTGCCACATACGTATACACTTCTAATGAGGAACTTTTGACAGATGATTAGACCGATGACATATACTAACAGCTGCTGTATTTAAACAGGAAAATGCTATTCCTGTAAAAATGACATCAATATGATTCCCATTCCCCATCTATGATAGATTTAATGAAGCACTTGCACAATGTAGTGTGTTTAATATACATATGTTTTACGAACAGCATGTCTGTTTTCTTCCTGTCTCGTGAAGCCTGATTTTCTTAGCTAACGTTAGCTTCTTAGCAAACGTTAGCTTCTTAGCTAACCTCAGCATTTAAGTCACAATGGTGGCTATAAAAATTATCAAAAATATGTAATAATAAAGGAAGGGTAAATACTATATATAAAGCTTACTGTGAAAGTAAACTTAAGGATAAAAAGCATTGTATTGTGACCACCATCACTGTATAATGGACAGGAAGTAAAAAAATGTGCCGTTTGTACAGCGGATATATACGTCACACTACATTGTGTAAGTCGTCCGTAGGGCTGTGAAACATCAGGGTGAAACTTTTGGGAAAAACTACATTCTGATGCTGGTAGCAATTAACCACTGGTCGAATTATGTAGAAAATGCTGCTCAAACATGGAGGTGTTGCTAGAGCCTTATACTAGTCCCAAAGATGGCGCCTAGTCGGTCCAAGAATTACTTTATACTTTTCATTGCGATGTGACATTCAGTCAAACATTATTAAATCACTTTTCTCCGCTAAAGGAAAGTTTTACACCATCATGGATAAAAAATAATGGTAGTTTCACTCCTGCTTATAGCTGTTGTGTTTAGCTTGCTGGGCAGCTCTAAATATTTAGTGAGGGCAGCAGAGCATCCAAATTACTCAAAGTCATGGTAATATCAATTTTCATTGGTAATACTTTTAAAGTGTTTTATGTCAGCATTATATCAAATAGATTGGTCATTTGAAAACTGCTTTAACCTTCAGATTGTTAACCTGTACAATTTATCACTGAGAGGTAATTGGGATAGGTCATCTATCAAACTCCTTAAATTGCCTTTTTTTTAATACCAAAAGAAGCAGGAGATAAATAAAAAGTTCAGCACTCGTGTATTAGTCTTGAGGGACTCTCCGGGCAAAAGGATCAAAATCTTTGTAATAAAATGCTCTGATTGCACTCTCAGAAACTGTGTAGGCTTTCATGCTATCTCGGGAAAAATAAATGAAACTAAAATGCTGCCCTTCCAAAGTGGTTTCAGAGAGATGACCTACGGTGTGTCTGGTGTGAAACAGCAGCTACTTTGGCCTTCAATAGCTGACGGTGTCTGACTCGGCCAACCTTTGGCCAAAGTGACACATAGGAATGAGCATGACACAGAAACTAGAAGCATAAATGACTGTGATGTCGACTGGCATAAAATCAAGTTAATAGAGACAATAAAACATCCACGGTTTATCTAATCAAAGCCAGACATCAAAGAAATGAAGGAGAGGGTTTTTTGTCTGTCTGGCATAAATGTATCAGTGGCTAAGCTACCAGCGAGGTGATTACAGGCAGGCTTGTGAGGACACGGTTCATTTAAGGTTAAACTTGAAGATGGATGATAACTGATGAAACTGCAGAAAATGTACTCTGTGTTTATTTGCATTGGTGTAACAGTATTGGCTGCTGCGTGGATGCTCTTGCACAAGGTCTCAGTGAGGTTACCTGGGTGAGGCAAGGTGACAGCAAGGCACTGGGCCCTGGACTTTGGGATCATTATGGTCTGGCTGGCTATATAAGCTGGAGAAATTGACCAGCTCAACACAAGCGCTTCCCAGTGGACTTGCAGATACACTTGCAAACTCAGGTGAGCCGACGAAGACTTGGCTCGGTGTCACGGCTGAGCTTTTCTTTTCAGAAATACTTCTCAGTGACTTCATGCTGTGCTAACCAGCTTTGTATCTCTTTGTTTCAAGGTCTAAGAACCATGAAGGTCCTCGCTGTGCTCGTCCTTGCCGTTTTTACTGGTGAGTAAAATGGAAAAATACCATTATTCTTTGTTTTTAGAGCATGAAACAATATCTACTGGTTTGTTTAGTAAAGAATTGTCAGCCCTGTTAATGGGCAGATCTCCATCAGGCTAAAAGAAGTCTAACTGTTCTTGTGTCCATCCAACAGGCTGTCAAGCCAACATCTTCTATGCTGATGCACCCAAGCCTCAGCTGGAGGTGATGACTGATGCTTTCTGGGACTATGTTGGCAAGGCAACCCAGACAGCTGATGACACCCTCCAGATGATCAGGAAGTCTCAGTTTGGACAGGATGTCAGGTAGGTCAAACAACACCAGAGTTGCCATTGTTGGCATCCCAATTCCTCCTGAGTAGACTGTAAACTAAAGGCAAAACTCATTCTCTGTTCTAGTGCCCGTCTGACAGAGAGTGCCGACATGGCCAACCAGTATGCCGCCACCCTGCAGGAGCAGCTTCCCCCTGCAGCCCAGGACCTGATCACCAAAGTCACCACTGAGACCGACGTGCTGAGAGAGCGTGTGAACCAGGAGCTGAGCACTGCCAGGGAGAAGCTGGGGCCCTACACCGAGGACATGAAGGCCCAGATCCAGCAGAGAGTGGAGCAGCTCAGACAGGAGCTGGCCCCCCTCGCAGAATCCGTGGATGCTGAGAGCCTGAGGGCCGCCCTGCTGCAGAAGACAGAGGAGCTGAGGGCCAACCTGGACAAGAGTGTGATGGATCTGCAGACTCAGCTGGGGCCCTACACCGATGACCTGAAGGTGAAGGTGGACCAGCACCTGCAGGAATTCAGGGAAAAAATGATACCCGTGACCGAGAAGGTTCAAGGTGAGCTGAGTCAGAGAGCCCAGCAGGTGAAGGAAATGGCCGCCCCCTATGTTGATAGAGTGAGGGAACAGCTGGACCCCTACGCCGCTGACCTCCAGACCCGCCTCACCGAGCTCTATGACTCCTACGTCAAAACCAACTAAGTCAACATCCACCTCACCTTGCACAAAAAAAACTGAATCCAAAGAAATTCTCTGATTCCAGGAGCATGTCAGTGTTAATGTGAGAACACAAGCTCACCTGTATTGAAAGCTAAAGATGTCTTTAGATATTTAAAGTATTGAAAGAAACATAAATATTAAGAGCTGGTCTGTGACCATACAATCTGTTCTCTTCCTATATTATGGAAATAAAAGTCAAAACCAAAACTAAACTTCTGCTGTGTGCTGTGTTATTTAAGTCCTGTTGAAATTGTAAATGTTGTTGCAGCTGTTTTTTATGCAAACTAAGGTTTAGTTATTGCAGTATATCTTTCACATATACATGAAAAAAAGACAAAACAACCAAAAAAGAACAGTTACAATGTGGTAATGGAAACTGTATTTTTAAAATGCTCACTCACATGTATGTGATTAAGTAGTTTTATCACCTCAATCCACTTTAAAGCTAGTATAATTGGTTTTCCATGTCAGTATAAACAATTTTTTTTTAACATAATTTTCTTTTTTTCATAAATGTCCAGTACATTAAAACTTAAAAAAAAAAGAAAAAAGTAATTTTTTGGGTTGGCACAATAATCTAAGGGAGGAATTAGTGCCATCTAGTGAACATAAAGAGTCACTTCATCATATATATTCTTGTGAAACCAGCCATTTTCAATGTATAGATTTCACTTCTGACAGTTAGATGAAAGCCACAGACTTTTTTATATAAACTCCACATAAAATAATCCCATCCTGTTTGTTCAGTTCAGGTTGCAAAATCTCGCCACCCCTCCACGCCCCTGTCAGACTCAGTTGTGGGTCTTGGGGCATGTTCAGGTTTGTCCCTGCAAGTCTGAGAGTTCACATAAACACATCCCGTTTCCACCTTGTTTTTTAGTTTTCCTTTTGTGCCTCCATCCCCGCTGCCAGATCGCTCCCACGCTGCCTTACCCAGTGGCAAACAACATTCCTCTGTTCTGCCCCCAGCTGTCACAGACTACGCTCACCATTAACCCTCCGAGCACACACACACACGGGGCTCTGACTCCTTGTAACCTTTTTGGTTATATTCAGAAGCTGCATCCTGATGTATTCATGTAAAAACTTACTAAGTGCAACCGGATTCAGGACCCTCGTTTTCCCCTTTCTTCTACTTTTCTTGTCCCAGCCAATTAAAATTATTAGTCTTGATATGAGCTTGCACTTCTGTAATCCACATCTCTAGTATATATATAATTTGGATATAAACCCAGGTATTATGTCATAATTATTAAAGTATAAGTAATTAATAACAAAGAAAAAATAACTTGATAGATTCTGAAAGTTATTTCAAAGCATTGTGAAACCAGACAGGAAATAACGGACAGAAAAAAGGAAGACAGACGAGTGAAAACACATAATGAAACACAATGAAATCCATGTATGTATTGCAGATAACTTCAAGTTACTTGTGATGGCAGAACGGATGAAAATGTTTGAATGAATAAAGCGTACTGAAGTGTTATGTAATGTGCATTTTATATATCAAAGTCATAAACTTATAAAAAAGAAAAGAATCTACTGTTAATTCTTTGTCACATATCATTTCACTGGAAGATAATTTGTTATATTATGTATTTATTGGAGCACACCGACGTGTTTTCGTGAGTTACGTAACACTGTATCCCTATATTAATGAGTCAAGTTTTAACAAATATTTTCAGCTGTTAGAACATATATAATATTTCCCTTCTGAACATGTTTAAAGTTTAAAAATACTCTGCTGTGATTAATAATTAGTTTAACATGCTTTCCCAAAATAAAGAGTAAATAAAATGAATAAAATGAAGAGGCTGGAAGCACCTCTACTCGGTCAACCATGCTGTCTCATCTTAGGTTGACCGGTTAAAGAGTGGTGCAGCCTGTTTAATTAGCACGCTTTAGGGGTGCTGACAGGCTTTCTCTAAAAAAACAAAACTTCTAGACAGTGACAAGCTGGCTGTTAGCTTTCAGTCTTTATTTTAAAACAGGCATTAGAGAGGTTTTGATTGTGTCAATCACTGCTAACTCTCAGTAAGAAAGCGAACAAAGCTATTTTTTAAAATGCCAATCTAATACTTGGACAAATAAAAGAACTGTGAATATTAAGGGACATGTTTCTGCTCCTCTTGAACTCCTTGGAGTCTTTTGTCCTTTGGCCTGAAAGGTAACCATCACACACACTCAGCTATGTGACTCAAGGTAACTTTTGTTGATGGACACACAGAACAAAAGTGCATGAATCAAACTTGCGACCCCCTTAATTACAGTGACTCTGTGCTATAAACACAGACATCTGTCTCTGTCAACACATCTCTCCCATCAGCTGATAGCTCTCTGACTCAGAACTAGAGGATGGGGGATTTGCTGCAGCAAAAACACTCGATTGTGAACTTGAGCGTGCAGTTCAACAACTTTTCACCCAGAGTCGTTAACTGCGGTGACCTCGCTGACTCGTCTAAACAGATGTTTGGAGGGGTGAGATCATCCAGACTTAACCAAAAACCAAATTCTTCCAGTGAACAACACCGACAGGCTGGGGTTACTCTGGTACACACCACCCGAAGATCACAGATAAACATCGGACATGGCCTCTGTTGTTGTGTAAAAGGAGAAGCTACTGGAGTTTAGATGGCTGTGTAAGATGTTTTACTGTATTACCTCATAGTTCTTCTTGAATCCCTGTTTCACTTCCCCGTCTGGCTTCTGCATCTTTGTCCCGGAGCAAAGAAAGGCACGACATCTGGGGTTTGCGCGGTCAGGCCTGTGACGGTTGTTGTGTGCAGTTTGGCCACTGTGGTCCATCATGTCTGCATAATATAAACACAGAACATCTAGTTTATGTCTGTTATCTGCATACTGGAAACACATCTAAGTAGCTGATGTAGGGGAATGTTTCATACAGGAGATTAAAAAAAAAGCCCTGAAAACAAAACAAAAAAGCCATTGCGTGACAATGTTTAACACAGAAAGGTGGGATTATATTACTGATCTTGATTTGTTTGTGTGTTTGAACTGGAATGGACTTGTTATCTCGCTGAACACGCTGTATCTCCCTGTATGTGACACACCTCCCGCAGTGACACACACGGCACACTATTGTCGTGGACTATCAAGGTCAAAGGTCTTTTGTTTTTTAACAGAATAAATGCAACACGTTTAAACTGGACGCTTTTATCCAGCTATTTTATCTCACTGTTGATTGAATACAACTTGATCACAGAAAAGCACATTTTGATCAGTAACTAGAAAGTCTTCCAATCACTTAACACGTAGTTGACCCCGAGGTTATCACACACTGCAGTTATCATGTCCTCACACTAATTATCTGACCAAGCCAACCAGTTTAAACTTTGTTCCCGTGTAAAGTTGGTTTTCAGTGAAAAAAAGATTGTTTGGCTGACAACAAAGAGGCCAAGTACTAAAGGGAAAAGGTCCTTACACATGGACAGTGATGATATCAGAGCAGAAAAGTTTGTTTTATCATAATTAACAGCAGCAAAACAAACACTGATATGCCCTGGCTGGTCGGGTGAAGCCTAGAAATGTGGTGTTACACATTTGTCTCGTCTTCTTTCACAGGTTTTTTCTTAACTGATGCTTTTTATTGAACCTGTATAGTGTATTTATCCTGATTTTATCCTTTAGCTTTATTATCACTGTGCAGCTTTGTTTTGAAAGATGTTATATAACTTATTATTATTTCAATAAAGGCAGAGGCTGTTATCTGATGGTGGTAAAATACACTGAGACAGATTAAAATCTTTGCTGCTAGGATCTTAAACTTTTTTCTATGAAACATAAAACCTTCAAACGTATTCAACAGAGACTTGAAATAAATATTTTAAACTTTAATATGCAGCAGAAGCAAGATAGCAGTACTCCTTATTCACCAATTCACTGACATCCTCTCAATGACTGATAAATAATTCCACTTTTGTGTATTTTAGTTTTTGGGACCAGTGCTTTTTCTGAGAATAGGGAAGTATGTGTTTGATTTCAAGCCAATGCAACAACAATCTTTGTCATAACTGGAAAATAACGTCTCGATCTGCTGGAAACGCATCTTTGTGACAAATATATACACACGGCCCCACTGAACAAACATGTGTTGCTTAACAAACTGGGGTAAACACTTTCTTTCTGAATCAAACATCCCCTGATTACTAAATCCTGGAAATGTCTTGTCCTCTGTGCAAACCCACAACATAAACAGATATGATTTCAGTTTTTATCTTCCGTGTTTCCTGTATAATTTACTTCTTTTGTTCAGTGTCCAGTTTACAGGTGAAGGTTTATGTTCTCTGTAATATTACCTGTAATCCTTCTTTTGTAAAGTGGGCCTGTTGTACCCGAGTGTCCCCCAAGCCTGAACATGCCCACCTTGTAGTGCTGACACCTTATTTGTACTTGAGGCACTTACTAGTAATTTATAGCTCGAAGTTATGAAGCAGTACAGCAAGTACAGGACATAGAAATCTGCTGCATGAGATCCTCAAACAGGAAAGCCACATGTGTTGATATCCACAAACTTAAAAAGTGTGAGTGGGATTGAAATGCAAAGATGAAGTATGTGTCCATGGGGGGTGGAAAGGTGGGTGTCAATGGTCAGTGCCAGCTTTTAGATTTCAGGGGAAGTGTGAATGGCTTTTTTACATCCTGTTGCCAGGCGGATTTATATTCAGATGAGACCAATTTGGTCAAAGTGATCAAAGGGAAACCTGCAAAGTTGTGGCCACTCAACACCTCAGCTGCAAGCACCAGATTAAAACTGAGTAAAGTAAAGAAATGTTAATGTAAACCCCCCTAAATTTCAAGCCTTTACTTGTAGTGTGGTTACACTGTAAAAAATACAAATAAAAAAGGTAAAAAGTCAGCCAAACACTTACTATCAGAAAACAATCAAGAGATAATTTCTTTTAAAATATTGTAGTATACAGTGAATCTGTATTGAAAATACACATTTGTTTTTTTTACTTTTATATTTTTTCTTTTTACATTTTAAAAATATTAAATTTAAAGTTTTACTGTGTAAAAAAAACAACAGAAAGTTTCCTTAATTTTACATTGAGCAATATGATGTGTAGTTTGTTTTATTTTTACACAGACTTCACTGTAATTTAACATTCAAGACCACTAAAATATCTAATAATACCGTATATATATATTTATGATAAAGTAATTCACTTATTTGTGGCATTTTCACCTGGAAAATAACTTTTAACATTGTACTTTTAATTAAGTAAAACAGATTCTGAACGATTTCAACTTCTAAGTGCGGAATAAATCATAAATAAAGTAGTTAACTTCGTGAGGAAAAAGATGAAGAACAGATAAATAATTTCATGACACTGGAGCTGAAACTTTCCCCCCGTTATTCTCGTGACAGTCTGATTGCTCAATCCTCCCATTAAACAATGCAAACCTGTGAGAACTTCGGACGCGGTGTTGTTGGCACGTTGCGTGGAGGGGAAACAGGAATCTGTGCAGACAAATCATCATCACCACGTGAACGCGTGCGCGTGCGTAATCCCCACCCCCCCGCGCGCAACACGCGCAGCAGCAGCGGCGGCGGCAGCCTCCTGCCACTGTATAAAAGCCCGCAGTCACCGTTCAGGGAGCACGGAGGAAGCTCGACCTCTCAGGTGAGTGAAGGGCTGCAGAGACGGCATGTCTTCTGATTTAACACAAGCTTGTAGAAACGTAGTTTTACTGCATGTGTTTTTCAGACTCAGTTATATGCTGATACTATATTTGTTCTAGTTAAAATGTTTTTTCTGAGGAAGTTTAATATCTACATGGTATAACTTCAGCTTCATGTGTTTGTATCATTGTTGCTAACTTTCCTTTCCCCCCTTTGCCTCACAGGTGTATCTGTCTCTACAACAACCATGAAGGCTGTAGCTCTGATCTTTGCCCTGGCCGTCATCGGTAAGTGCCCCTGGATTTGCTAACATATTGTTCTTTTTAAATTTTGGATCTGATGTTTGTATTATGTCTAATCTTTTCCCTCTGTGCCTGTATTAGGCTGCAATGCCCGTGCCGTGCGCCAGGCTGATGTCACCCCCAACGCCTGGGAGTCCACCGTGGATCGTTTCTGGCAGTACATCGCTCAGCTGAACACAAAAGCTGATGAAGTCGTGCAGGATCTCAAGGCCTCTCAGCTGAGCAGAGAGCTAGAGTAAGTTACCTTGATCCGTCCCATCCCCAGACCTCACATCTCCCTAACCTCTCCTTCCTTTTCATGCTGAAATCTGTCCTAATGCCTGCTCCTTTTCTTCCAGCACTCTGATCACTGACAGCATGGCAGAGCTGGCCACATACAAAGACGACATCCAGACCAAGCTGGTCCCCTACACCGACGCCTCCACCGGCCAGCTGACCCAGGACCTGCAGCTCCTGACCACCAAACTCCAGAAAGACATGGTTGATGCCAAGGAGCGCAGCGTTGAGTACCTGGGTGAGCTCAAGACCATGATGGAGCAGAACAGCGACGACGTTCGCAACCGCGTCAGCACCTACACCCACAAGCTGCAGAAGCGCCTGAACAAGGACACTGAGGAGATTCGCAAGTAAGTGGGGTGGAGGCCTTCACACTTAAACTGTCTCTGTCTTTTGTTATTTAAAAAATCTAAACCTTCCTTTCCTTCTTTCCTCCCGCAGCACCGTGACCACCTACCTGGGTGAGCTCCAGTCCCGCACCTCCCAGAACCTGGACACCGTGAAGGAGAACGTTGAGCCCTACGTCCAGCAGGTCAGCGACACCGCCAACAAGAAGATGAGCGACATCACCACCATGCTGCAGACCCAGGCTGAGGGTCTGGGCAAGCAGCTGGAGAGCCAGGCCGAGGGCATCAAGACCCAGATGGAGGCCGTCGCAGAGGAGCTGCGCACCTCCCTGGAGGGCAGGATCGACGAGCTCACCGAGCTGATCTCCCCCTACGCCACCAAGGTCCGCGAGCAGATCGAGACCGTCATGGACAAGGTCAAGCAGACCACCACCACCTCTTAAAGACTGTTTTCTTGATACCCTGGAAAGAGGGGGAAAGGGGGGGTGAGAGTTACTGATATCTTCATTACGGTGCTCTGGTGTTCAGTGTGAGAGGGTTGAGGAGGTGAAGGAGGGAGGATGAGGTGCGTTTTTTTACAGTACAGCCAGCAGATAAATGTCTGTTTAGGTTTTTCTGCACAGTCACCCTTTCTTCTCTTCTCAGCTTCCTCGATCACTGAACACAGACACCCCAGTTAACAATGGCCTTTAAACAAACCGGAGACAATTATTTGTAATATGCTTTGCTTTTTCACTGTCAATTCACTGTTAGCTGTCTAACCCCCCTCCCAAGGATTTGTATTGAGTTTCCTACATTTTTGTTTGGTTGTAAATATAACTGCTGAGCCTCACAGGCGAGTATAGGTAATCCTTAAATGCACCAAACACAAGTGTCTATCATTTCAATAAATGCACTGAGTTATGACGATCAAAAGATGGGGACACACGCAGTAATGTGTCCGCTTGTTTCTCTCGAGGTGAACCACAGAGTGCCCTTCTGTTGTCTGCATTTTTTTCATGACTTTAAGAGAGGAATGTAAAGTGACTTAATGCATTTCAATCTGAGTGTTTTGCTGCCTGTCTGTTCTTCAGCCCCACTTATGTGTCACATGTCACATGCCCACCATGCTGCTCACTGTAAGTGCACTGTCAGTGTGCTAAACAGTGCTGAGTGAATAAAGAAACTAGAAAAGAAATCTTGCTTCCACTGTTGGTTTCTCTGATCAAGTGTGTAATCTATTATTTAAGACAAGGTTCAGTTACACTTACAAGTTATTCCTGCAATTACTCTCTACAGCAGTTCAAATATTATGTTAAAGATGTAATATTATCATTGAATAGGCTTAAATTTAATCTTTAAAGCTTGGGAAATGTTTAATTTTAGCCCTGATTTTTTCAGAGTTTGAAAACTGACAGAAAAAACATCCTATACTCCTAAAAATGCTTGATTTACAACAAAATGTAAAGCTTTGACGACACAATCATGTAAACAAAAAATCTTATGATATTTGAGTCTTGTACCAGCTGAGATAGATCAAAGCTCAATAAGACTGAAGAGATGAAGCATTAATTAATCATGAAAATACAATATAAATAAACTGATTGCTCTCGATTTAAATGTGATGATAAAGACTTTAAAAGTCTGGAAATATTCCTTATTTAGGTGCCTTGAAAGTGCTTGAAATGCACTAAAATTGAACTCTTAAAAGCCGATCATTACAGAACACATTTAGCTGTTGAAGCATAAAACTACAGGACATATTTTAGACATATATCTGAAGCCTCTGTCCTATTTGAGCACTTTTCCAAACCCAACCACCTCCTGACACACACACACATGAACACATGCATCTCCTCCTTTGCTTATTAGTCCTAAATATACTGGACTTCAGAATAAAATAATAATAAAAAAAGTTTTATTTACTCTATCTGCACCTGTACTCCACCCCAATCCTCTCCCTTTCTCCGTTTACTCTCCCCACACAGCCGCCCCTCCACACAACGTTTTTTCTCGTCCAGACTTGTAAAGATCTGTTCCCAGATTCCTTTGTCCTGATCCATGCAGGCATTTGGGAACACGCCGTGCCCTGGATTGAATTCTCTTTATTGTGACATTATCATTTCCACCTTTATCTTGGCTCAGCTTGTATTATAAACCACACATCAGTGCATTTGTAAACACATATTTCATCAGATATGGCAATAAGAGAAACTCATACTGACACTGATTACAGTGTCTCTGCAAGCACTTTATGTTTGCAGGCATCCTGGTGGCCAAGTGGTTAAGCTGCATATCGATACTGCAGTGTTTGTCTCTGGCAGGGGATCATTTGTTGCATGTTTCACTCCCCAATGTCAATGTTTTCAATTTCATATTAAATCTAGTAGTATTACAGCTGTTAAGAAACACATATGTCTCTCTATAGTACTGGTTTCACAGTATATAAATCCCCAGTTAGCAGATTTTAACTTGCTACACATCTGGACCTGCCTGAGGGCCAAAGATGGCCGTGATTGTCCTAAACTCAAATCACCCAGTTAAAAAAAGTTCTGCTTATGCAGCTCAGCGGGGGTTTCCCTTTGAAGTGCAGAGCAGAGGCCAGCAGAGGACACCATTTGTTCCTTGTTCATCTCCTCGCTGCTCCTCTGACCCCTCTGCTTGAATCCACGCCGCACCAAGATGCAGCTGTGTTTTCTTTTTTGGGAAGATAAAGTAAACTACATTTGCTTCATAGATTAACACAAACTCAGAGAGTTGCAAGAGCAGAACAGATGAAGAATATCTTGGAGATGTGGGGAATTAAGATAAAATACTAAGATAATAATTCAAAAAGGTAACATAAACTGACAACTACAGAATCAAAGTGATATAACTGATGGTTGCAATATGCAATGACAGCTAATTTCAATAATCTGAGAGGCCGAACGATGGTTGTGTTGGATGTTGGCCTCCTTCTCTCTGTCCTTGCTTTTCCTGTTTAAAGCGACAGTTCATGCTAAAATCAAAAAACGTATTTGTTCTCTCACCTGAAAAGATATTATTATTATTAAATTAGATTACTTGGGTTTGGGCGATATCGGCTGTAGAGATGTCTGCCTACTCCTGAAAAAAATAATGTAATATGATGGCACTTTGTTTATGGTGCTCAAAGCTAAAAAAAATCAATATCAAGTCAAATTAACTTTATTTGTCAATGCTATCATATGTACAGGACATGGTCTCCTTCAGGCAATCATGACCTGATTATTCAGGATAAGTTGTATGTTGTAACTACACTATAGAGGAAATAATAAAGGCAGAAGCCTGAAAAGTAATCTTAGGAAAAGATGGATTGGAAATGTATGCAGATATAGTGATGGAAAGTTATTTTTTTAAAATAATTTCACTCTTTAATATCTGCAAAACAACCTCACTGTTAGAAGAAAACATGTTTACCCGTTTTCTATCTGTGTTAAAGGGCATTGCATGTAAAGTGAAAGAATGACTAATGCCATGACTCGGTGTTTGTTCCCTATGATATCACTCCTTTCAGGAACTGGTGCTTATTTAGAAAACAGACAAGTGAAACTCCTCCATGTAACTGTCCGCTGTCGCGAGGATCAGTCATGGATTGTAAAAACAGGAAAACCACAAGCATCCTGCCAGTTCAGCACTTCTGCTCCGTCTGCTCCTATAGGGTGTCTGCACTCTGAGTACTGCCCAGCAACTAGAAAAAGAAAAAAGTCCCAGCAAACTTGCAGGTGCTGGCTAGCCCATGACTGCAAGTAACCCTCCAAAAACACCCCATGCAGAGATTTTACCTCCTATTACAGCCCCCTCTCCTCTTTCCATCCTCTCCCTCCCCCTCAGTGCTGGCACACAGAATCTCTCACCACAGGAGCCCTCGGCCAAACACAAAAACAGCTTTTTGTAAGCTTGTTATTGCAAATTGGGAGCACGCAAGACGTGCACTTTCACGCCCTATGCCTCCTACAATTATTCAAGAGGAGCTTATATGCACGCAAGCACAAGCTCATACATAAACCCACTGGCCACTTCATGACAAAAGAGATGGAGATTTAGGCTTTTAGAGGTAACGTGTGGGTGCTGAGGCATGTGAAGGCTTATTTAACCCTATTGTCGGCCGTTCATCATAGCAATAGCACCTAAAGGCCAAGTCATCAGCACCAAATGGGCATTTGGCCCTTTGCAGCAGACCTCTTGGTGTGAAAACAGATCCGTCCAGCAGTGATGAAGCCTTCAGACCGTCTCACACAGACTTCCTGGCTCTAACTCAGGTCACAGTTGTAATGAGGGGTTACTGCAGTTCAAGCGACTGTACTGTTTTCCTGTTGCATGCTAACTCACAAGATGGACCACATAAGGCTCGTCTCACTCACTTCCCTTTTAAGAAAAGGAAGGTCTGGATAAAATAGCATCAAATGAGGCAACGAGATTCTTAGGAGTTCAGTAAATGGAAAAATACACTGAAACAGAAAAGGATAATGGAAAAAAAACAGTCTGCTGTCACTGATTTCTGCTGCATAGACTAAATACATTTAGAAATGTAGGTCAGGGATGATGTTCAAAGACAAAAGTCAAAGTGCAAAAGTCAAAGAGAATACACGTTACAAACAGTAAGTAAGGGACAGTAACTATGTGCACTTTGGGGTACTTGTAGATATAGTTGTAGTATTTTGTGCAATTAGACTTTTACTCCACAACATATCAGAGAAAAATATATGACTTTTTACTACTTTTTCCAGTTATTTGAAAGCAAAAGTTACCTTTCTAATATTGAACACAAAAAATATTATGTCATCTTAACACATTGTTATAGATTGAACTACCCATCAATATAAAAACAGTTCCACCGTCATCAAATACAACATACTTACATGTGGATGCATTCATTATAATGACAGAAAAATATAATAATATAATACGGAAACTTGCTGTTGTGTATAATGACTACAGATGCTTTAAGGAAATGTGGTTGCTAATGCTTTTATTTTGTTAATGAAGTTGTTTTATTTATATTGGAGTACTTTTAGTGGCTTTGCAACTTTAAAATAAGTAAAATATTAGAGTATTTATCAATGTACTGCAAATGTTTGTAGTATTTAACATAACCGTTTATACAGTCTAAATATGTATTACATAATAATAATAATAATAATAATAATAATTATTATTATTATTATTATTATTATTATTATTATTATTATTATTATTATTATACACCACATTAGTGTTAATGTTCAGTTTATTCATTACAACTACTGGCTTATTTGTATTACTTTAATTAATATTTTATCCATCTTACATTTTATCCCATATTTTAACTTATACTATTTTATGTGAAGCTTCCAGTTTGTTTTTACGTGTGTAATCTTTCTCCTTTCAGCATTGTGATGTTTGCCAATGACTGCTTCAGTTGAGCGTATGATAAATAAATTTGAACTTGAAGCTGTAACACAAAAAAAAAAATCTGTATTTGTCAAATAGGAACTTAGAAGTAAAAAAAATCTTGAAAATCTACATGCTATGAAAGCTGTGCATCACTAACACACCTCTGACAGTCCGTCCTATCTGGTTGCTTGATATCAAAAATCTTTATTAGCCACAACCAATGAATATATAAGCTGTTTGGCACTGAGTTCATGCTTGGCCAACACTTTAGGTCCAAAGGAGCTTCCAAATAGTTCAGGTCCACTGAAAATACTGCTATCAGCTGAACTCTGTTCCTCCTGCATCACATCTCAGTTTATCTGTTGACAGCACAGCTGCTGCGGGATCAACTCTGATCACATCATCGCCTTATTTTACACTAAAAGTGCAACAGGGACACAGTGCTGATAACACAATGACCCCTCTGCTCCATTTATTCACATTCCTTTCTGTGTAAATGAAGTGAGATCCTGCACACAGAGGACTTTAATAAAGATTAAGGCTGCATATGACACAATCTCACAGCATTATGCAATTCGGCACTTTTCCATCTGCATCACAATCAACAGCTATCTTTCATTAATGCAATTACGTCTGTGCTGGTCAATAAAGGGGGCAGTGGCACCTCAAGGTCTCCACGTGTACATGTTGACTGAAGTCTGGTGATGCGCGCCACCCTCTCTCGCGCGCTTATATAGAGCAACACACTTCGAAGCTCAAACACACTCGATTTTTTTTCCTCCTCTGAAACGACCAACAGGTATGTTTACTTTTTAATATGCATCAATCCTAGAACTAAATAAAAATAATAAATCTGTTTCTCTCTCAAGCTGCAGGACGATGAGATTTATAGCTTAAAAACAAATTATGCTGAAGTATTGTCTTTATCCAAAAGTAAAACCTAAAGTTATTTTTTTTTATTGATATTGCGGCGGTAGAAGGAGGAATTATGGTAGAGACACAGCTGAGAAACTGCAACTAATAGTAATCTATAAGTTCATAAACAGTAACGTAAAGGGAGCTGTCCAGTCGCAGTGGTGCTGACTTAAGGGGGCGCTACTTTTAATATTTCTCCCTTTTGATCTTTGTGCCACGAAAGCGCCACAATTAACCCGCAACCTGTGTCTGTCCTCCCTCCTCAGAGACTCGCAGCCAAGATGAGACTGTTCCTTGCAGTTGCCGTGCTGATGCTGGCTTTTGTCGCATACACAGGTAGGTCTGGTGTAACACGCGCACGTCCCAGCCGCACTTGTGTCCCTCTCCCTCCTCCATAACTCTGTCTGTCTCTATCCATCACACCTGCAGAGGCTCAGGAGGAAACCTTCGAGCAGAAGTTCGCCGCCTTCACCAACCAGATGACCGAGGGCATGAAGAACCTGGGTGAAAGGGTCAAGACCGGCTTTGAAGAGTTTAAGAACAGCGAAACAGCACAGAAATCCACGTAAGCGCGCGCACTGACGAGAAATGAGAACACGCGCCGAGATTCACATGAACTGTTTCACTCTGTAACACACGATGTTTTTTGTCTTTTCTGCTACAGGAACTGGATGAACGAAAGGCTTGAGAGTATTAAGGGATACTTCAATCCACAGTAAATGGCTTGCACCCCCCCACCCCCACCCCCCCAACACACACACACACACACACACACACCAACAACCAACCCAAGTATCACATATTGTTCTGCTGACCAGGCACAATGGTTATGTTTCCTCTCTGTAAAGAGATGTATCTTTTTCATAATTTGAATGTAATCTTCCAAAGAAAAAATGTCAAAAAGTGCAATAAAGACTTCAAACTATGAAACTGTTTGTTTTTAATGTGTATGGCATCAGATTTCTCCATGGAACTCTAAATATAAAAAACATGATCTCTGTATGTTATATAAGGACTAATTAATGTTGTTTCAAACTGTTTAAACTATTGAAGAGTTTTAGAATCATTAACATGAATGATAACTGAAAAGAAACCAAAGTGATAGGTCAAGATTATTAAATGAGGTACATTTTCTTCAAGAAATAAGTCTCTTAAATACAATTTTTTAGTAATATCTAATATATGGAAAAGCAGGAGGAAGTGCAAAAGGGATGAGCCACTTCACAGATTCATTTAGTTTTTATACATTACAAGCAGAAAAGCTATATTCTGAAGTTTAAATAGAGAGAGACATTGAAGAGATATTTTCTTGAAATAATAATTCCACATTTAAAAGATATCAAGCAAAAACGTCATCTGACATTTTTATGAAACTGGATAGAAGAATCTAATCCGAGGCCGATATGAAAACAAATTAAAAGAGGCCTTTGCTCGATTCAGACATAATCACTTTTTTCCAGATTGCAATTCATCATTTAAACACGTCCCCTCATGCAACCAGAGGACAATCAGTGCTTTATTAAACTGAGATGCATCTGCTTTGCATTTCCTAAAACCTCATAAAGGTGTTTTCTTCTTTTTTCCCTGAGGAAAGTACTGAAGAACAGACCTGTAAAATATTGAAAAAATGCTGTGAATGAAAGTAGAAAGTGCGCAGCTAAAGTTCTGTTGATGCTGTATTTGTTTGTAACATCTAAAGACATTAAATGATAAACTATAAATTCCTAAATTAAAAAAAACTGGTTGATTAGTTCATTAAATAACCAATCCACAGCTGACTGATCACAGCTTGATAAATGGATTTAAAGCGCTTTGACCAAATGATTAATGAACTGAATATTACATGAATGCACTAAAGCTGATCAGTTAACTAAAGATTATCCAGCAGTTTATTTGTGTCAGTCACTGGTACCAAAGGGCAAGTGCCAACATGGCTTCTAGTGTTTCACAACCCCCGGGCTAAAGTCACTGTTTATGCTGGGTTAATGATCCACTAGCGGTCCCAGTTCAATGAAATCTGGCTCAGTAAGGAGAACAGCAGGACAGCAGCTAATGTGCAGAGGTCACACATTATCATCAGGTTGCATCACTTGAGTGGGCTGAATTTAACTTTAAGTCACTTTTAATTCGATTAGTTAATGAAGAGAAAACTGCTGCTTCTTGGTCGGTTACTGAGCTCCTTTTCAGCCGTTACACACATCAGAGAAAGAGACGTCTGTGCTACTTCCTGTTGTTTTAAACTAAAAGCCACTTGACCCCGAGGTCAAAGATGTTGTGTTTTGTCTCGTCTGCGACCACTCCTGACTAAAAGAAAATAAAAAATGCTACAAAGCTGTTAAATGGAAATTAAGAATTAGTATTATAATATTTAAGATATGCAGTATGCAGTATATGCAAACATACTTTATATTTTGACCTTTAACACAATTGAATCCAAGCAAAACTGGACACCTGATAATTATCACTAATTAAGAAAAAAAAAGCAGATTTAAAATTAATTAAAAAATTTGGGAATTATCTCAGAATCCAGAGAAAAACGTCTTTTTATTTCGATATTTATCTCAAAAAGGCAGATAGAAGAAAAAAAAGTACTTTTCTAGGTATTCTAAAAAAGTTTTGAAAAATATTTACAGTTTTTCTGAATTAATGAGATAATTCAGAAAAACACATTTTTTACAATATTTTTTGAAATTAATAAACTAATTAATTAATGAGATAATAATCTCTTTTTAAAAAGGCTTTAATGGAAAAATATTATTTTTTTCAGAATGAATGAGATTATCATCTTTTTAATTCAGAAAAAAGAACATTTGGAAAAATTGAAAAAAGCTGATTTTTTATTTGTATCTTAATGCATTGGTTTATTAGGGGAACATTTTTAATAGAAAAATATTTGCAATGTTTTTTTCTGAATTAGTGAGATAATTATTTCAATGATTAAGAAAAACAAAAGCAGATTGAAAAAATAGATCATTCTACGAAATTCTAAGAAAAGGTTTAAAAATTGTTACCATTTTTCTGAATTAATGAGATCATTCAGAAAAACAAATGTGACTCAAAAAATAATGAATGGAACTAAAAAGAAAAGAAGAGGAGATTTTTTCACTTCATAAACTAATTAACCAATTAGATAATAATCTCAAAATTCTGAGAAAGGCTTTAATGGAAAAAACATTGACCTTGACTTTTCTGAATTAATGAGCTAATTATCTCTCAAATTATGAAAAATAATAATAAATAAAAAAATGTGATTCAGAAAAACAGGACAAATATTTTTTTTCCTCAAGTGATTTTGTTATGCTTACGTAAATACGACTTTTAAAGAAGTTCATATGTTGTTTTGTATTATGAAATGTATTTATGTTATAATAAATATAACTTTTCTGATGCTGCAGTAATATTAGGGACACACACTCATATTAACACACAACTACAGGACAGAACAGATGTTTCAAAGCAAGAAAAAATCTCATTGTATCTGTTTGGACACGTGTGAGCTCAGGTTTGTACGTTTTGATGCAGTTAAAAACTCATCAACAAAAATATGTTCCCATTCAGAACATGCAACAAACACAGAGGATAAGAACTGACTTGATTCAATTGATTTTGCGGTGGACTCTGCCCACAGAAACGCTCTGCGTGGTTGAAAAGGTTTATCTAATTTGACCCCCACCCTCACACTCTCCAGTAAAACCCATATCTCTGCTGCCAGAACAGAGACTTTGATTACTTGTATACACATCAGCATCCGCCAAGTGGGTTGAGATATCTGATCCAAAGGGCGCCGGGTAAGTTAGTGAACTCAGCTAATGTTGATCTTGGAAAGATATCAGGAGTTCAGGATTTAACATGAACACTGCAAGACAAGTAAAATGTACCAGAGAAAAGAGGAATAATCACAGTGAACGAAGAAACCAATGATCAGTGTGTGACTAAATCAAGAAAAGATTTCACATGAAACAAACACCTTCAAGTTCTGTGTTTTAGAATAATTATATGATATAAAAAAAAAACCTTGATCTAATCTCTTTTTCTCATTTACTGTCTATGCACGTCTATGTAGAATGTCAAAACAGTCCACGGTGACACGTGAAGAGAGAAAAATCCATACTTTGTGGTTGTTTGTAACATTTTTTGTCAAAGACACGTTGCTTTGCTCAGATTATTGTCAATAAAATGATGGCAAACAACATGTTGAATTGTCATCCGATGTGGACCAATGTACACGCAGTTGCGGTCACCTAATACAAATAAGGTGTCTCGATAACACTTGTTAGATTCAACGTCTGTTGACCAGAGCTGGAGGAAAAGGTAAAAACACCCTCTGTCACTCCTTCATTCGTGGTGATGTTAATGAATAATTATTTTTGGAATCAGGGATTATAGTTAATATTGTGATTTATAATTGTTGAAAAGAGTTCTTAGTAATCTGCTTCTGATAAATAAACTGTTTCTCATGACAGATGCGTATGAAGGGGCTTGTTCTCGTTCTCATCTTAATGCAAGGTACGACCTATTTATTTTTTTTACATTTTCGGTCTCAGTTCCTTTCTTTCTCTGTCCTTCCTGTCTGATTAACTTCCTCTCCTGCAGCATGTGGCCCACTTTTGGCCCAGACTGACTCTCCAGGAATACTGCAGCGACTGGCAGAGAAAACCAGGTGCCATTATCAGCATCATCATCGTTAATGCAAACATGTTAGACGTCTCTGTAAATGATTGCCACTTATCAGAATTTTTAAAATATTTGGATACCTTGTTGTTCATTCATGTGTGTACTCGTCCACCTCACAGGGAGGCCAAAGATAAAGTCCAGGGGTTTGGGGGAACGGTGCTGGGCTTTTTCGGCGCTTACTATGAAGATCACATCCAACCGGTGACTGGCGGCTACGTCGAATGGGCCTCGGACATCAAAAGCTCTGTGGTGGAGAAGATCAAGACAACATTTGGCAGCTACATGCCGCTGAAAGCAGCTAATCCAACGCCTGAGCCAACTCTAAACTAAAAAGAAGTCAATAAAAGCATATTCTTACAACTCAGTGCTGAAGTGGTCATGTTTTACCAGGCAGAAAGAATCTATAATAAACCTTGTTCGTGTATGTTGCTGCATGAGAGGCAGACGGATCATACGAGGGAATATTCGAAGGCAGCAATTATGTTATTGGAATGAAATCACACTAGCAAACAGTGCTATACACAATATATGACAAGCACAATTTCCTGTTTATTAGTATAAGCATGCACTTTTGCTGACTGTAACTCTCCCCTGGAGAGATTTGGAATGAGCTGCATTCAATTCAATTACTGCCCAGAAATGTTGACCTTTTTTTAGTGGCTGTCGCTGTCATTAATGTTTGCTTTTTGCATAAATGAAGACAGAAAGTAGAGAAAATGAATGCAGAAAAAAAAGATCAATTCTCCTGCACGGAGTCTGCCTCAGGGAATCAGGGTGAAAGTTGAAGGCAGGAATCCCATCATGCACTGCTCTGGTTACAGTACAGTGTGTCTAGACATGGTCCTGGTTGATTGACCTGCTGACCATCTGACTCTGATCTCCCTCTGAACACCATAAAGTGATTCTCACTTATAGTCAAAGAAATGTTGATTAGCCTGATTAGTTCATCTACTCAAACTTTTTCCAGCTAACAACACACGAGCTGCTTTAAAAGTTGCTTTTTTTCTTGCCATGTGAGACGTGACAATTTGACATATATGGACATTTTGCAAGCTCTCCGCTCAGGCAGCATTATCAGGAGGGCTCCAAGTGCATCGACATACGAATGCAGATAAACCTACATTTGAGGAACGTTGCATAACCACAGAGTCATATTTCAACATGCATTATTTAAAGTGAATATCATGTACACTGGACTTTGTGTAGGAGAACATGTGTATGTGAGCGTGCATGTGCACGCACGTGTGTGTGTGTAGGTGTGTGTATGCTCATCAGATGACGTTTGTTTGCAGTCCCCCCCTATATCATCCTGTCCAGATGTGAGCTCCGAGTTACAGACAACTCGCTTTCAGAGAAGACTGTCACTTCTTGGATCTGTACATCCAACACAACAGCAGGTAATCCCTTCTTACTGAATCTCTTACTTCTGAATAACTTTCACTAAAACATCTCTTTTGTGCAACATTAGGGGATTCGTTGCTGCATTCAGTTGTTTGCAGTTTTAACTTGTTTATCGTCTCCTGAGCTTGAACTGTCAAATGTGGAAAGGAATGTTGATTCACAGAACGGAGAGTTTGATTCAAAGTGTTTTTCTGCTTTCCTTTTGTTTCAGACATGAATGCAAAATTTGCCTTGGCACTGATCCTCACTCTGCAGGGTAAGACAGCATACCACTCGGAACAAGTGCAGGATATGGATGAGATTTTTTAACTGAAGCTAAACTTGGGACTGAAAAAACAGAGAATAGCATTTCTGCAAAATGTTATTATTGCATTTATATGATGGACACTGTTGCAGGGCTGGCCTCTACTCTGATTTATCTGTTGTTGGAATGCAGGATTGAGACTGATTATTAAATGCCACACTGAATACTGGTCACAGAAATCTGAGATGGAAACATAGTGAGAAGCAAAACAGCTTTCCTCTGGTTCTTTCTTCCAAAGCAAGAATTTAAACGATAGCTTTTTCCGTTCCACATATCTGACTTATTCTCATCTGTTTTCAGTTTCACAACACTGGTTCTGTTATAACAACCCCACTTTTTCCATTTCCCTCCAGTCTCCATGTGCCTGTGTGAAGCACCCACACCATCTGCGGAGCTTGTTGAAAAGTATGATGGCATGAAAGCTACTTTCCTGAAGAGGCTGACAAATGCTCTCGCTAAGTTGCAGCTCGCCGCCGCTCCCTTGGTTGAGAAAGCTGCTGAGAATGAACAAGGAACTGCAGCCAAAGCGTTCGTTGAGAACCTGTCTGCCAAGCCTGAGTTCCAAGCTCTCGTCAAGGTTGCCGGGTGAGTGTTCAACGATCACTATCCTGTACCAATGACCCAGACACTGACAGAAAACCTTTCTTAACTGCTTATGTTAAAATTTGGTGTCAAATCAGAATTAAAATGACAGCATATGCATAAAAGATGTTGGCACTTTAGGTGATGAATTTTCAGTTATGGAGATTTCTTTAAATAATCTCTCCTTCCTGATCGTTGCAGGAACGTTGTCAACGAGGCCGCTCCCCTTATTGACAAGGCCCGTACAGCAGCCCTGGGTTTGTACGAACAGAACGTGCGCCCCCGCTTTGGCAACTACTTCAGCGATGCCATCGACAGCATCAAGGTCTACCTGGACAAGTACCTGCCCGCCGAGTAAAGAACACACACTGGAGCAGCAGCCTATAATAGATGATAGATCATAGAAAGTACACCAATTTAGGCTGAGAAGAGCGATGCACAATGCAAATACAATCCTTTGCCTCTTTTTCAAATGAATATCTTTGCCAAATAACGCAGAGTTAAAAGAAGTGCGAACAACACCTATGCAAATTGTGCATGTACAGTATTTTGTGTTTGATACACTAACCAACGTCTGTGTGATTGTGTATGTATATGTGTGAGTGTGTTCATTAAAATGAACTGGAAACTATTTGAATGATGCTTCTTCATCCGGAGACTTATGGGTTGATTTCATAAAGCTTCCTTTTTTTGTAGCATAAGTTGTCCAACCAAAGTATTTTATGAGCAGAACAGAAATGGCTCCATAATCCATGAATCACAGTGTTCATTAGAGCTGAATCACAACTAAAATAACCACAAACACATCTTAATATCTGACCACATGCAAAAACAAAAGCAGTCTGATTTATGAGATTAGCTGTCATTTAAAATGAATCTTTTACATGACAGACACTACTGATGACACATATTTAACAAGTGTATTTTCATCAGAGCTCTTGAAGTTCAGTTTGTGCCTGTTAAACCCAACTGTGTCCCCAGAATGGTGACTGGCAGCTACATGCATATTCATATGCAGAGTGATTAATGTGGCTCACTGATCAGACTACAAAACCACATGGATTATTCCTCCGAGAGTATTATTTGTTTAAAAAGAAGGCAATGAAGATAAATGCTCAGTGTCGTTGCAGTGATCTCAATAAATCACAACTCCCTGAAGCATTTCTTTTATTTAGTGTTAATAGATATTCCCAGCTGGCCGAGCCTGAGGTCGCTTTAAAGGACGCCATGTTGTGTGAGAGCTGCAGGATGCGCTAGTTCTTCATTTCTGCCTCATTTCAGACATTCTGGTAATTGTAACTTTCAAATAAATATACAAATATCACTCCTGTGTTACTGCAGCGTTCAAGACATGAAAGAGCAGAGCTGGTAGAAAATCGGCGTCACTGATGCTTCAGTTATACGGCTCAAAGTCGTCCAAGGCAGAGACGAGTCATCACAGCACTGAATCGTCTGATTTGAATAAAAAAACAGCGAGATTTCTGATAGTTTGACAGCCACAGCTGTCCTCAGAGTGACCTGTCCTCGGGTCACAGGCAACATGACATGTGAGGCCGGATCACGTTTAGCTCGGACTCAACCGGAGAAAATGACTTTAAAACCCCAAAATATGAGACTAAAACAGGAGGAGTAGCAGGAGAGTAAATAAACGTATAATAATAAGAAGAATAAAGATATACCATAAAAATGTTCTTACTATTTGCTGATCACTGAAGAACACGACTCCCAGTTTTGGTTTCCAGTAAACTTCAAAAAAGGACTATTTCCAATCTATGAAACACAGATAGAAGAGTTAAAATGATTGATAAAAGTTACTGAGAATAACTGCTCTCAATCATTTTTCAACAAAGACAGTATTTGTTAGCAACCTTGTTTACATGTCACCTTATAGAATGTCAAACATTTTACTGGACTAATAATGTAAATACTATCAGCCTGAATAAAGTTTTCTGCATCTAAAATGAGTTCTTCAGCTCTCTTGGTTATGATCTTATGATTATTATAGGTCAAAGTTATGTCTTAATTAATATTATGCCTGTGTTCAGTAGGTTAGAGTTTCCTCTGTGACAAAGAACACAAACACAACTTCAAAAACAAGCATGTGATTTTTGTTTTGCAAAATTGCAAACACACCTTCTGCCATCGCAAACAAAAGTATTTGCACTTCTTAACCAGAACCAAAATATTTACCATTAATATCTAACCGAAGCCTCAAGGCTAAAAAGACAAAACAAATAAACAAAAATAAACAAAAAGATTTGGGGATAAAAGTTAAAATTAGATAAAAAAGAATACAATTTTGTTATATTACAATATATTACAATTACAATATTTTTTATATATAAAATAAATAAAGCTTATATATGGACACCACAAATAACAGAAAATTCACCTGCAGTCTGGGGGCCTGTCAGGATGATCAACATTGTGACACAAATACTGAAACATTCCAACCTGCATTTGCATCGACATGATAAAATGATGTCAAAAGGGGGATTTTTATATTAATTCGACTCTTAGTGTTTGATATGTGTTAAAATATTCCACTATACGATCATTAAGTTTAATCTCTAAATTTGACTATTGATGTGTTGGATATGTTCTTGTAATATGCCGCTATATGATGTTTTGTTTAACCTTGTTGAGTAGGTGGTATATTGTTAAAATAAAAGTACAAATAAATGAAAAAGTATGCATCAAACTGTGTATATTTTCCAGTTTGAACATTCATAATATTGTCTTTGTACAATTTTCAATTGATTATGCGCCAAAAAAGATAATCTATATTCATTTTATTTACATTTTAGTTCATGCCTGATTTTTTGGGGGGGGATTGGAGCTGAAAGGGATCTTTTATCACTTTTACTTGCTGCTCCATGGCCTTAATATTTCCTAACCTGAATTACCCCGATGACGTGTTCGACACACTCTAGACTGTGTGCCATCTTCACAGGACTTAGGACTATTGCAGTGTGACATGAACGCATCACCACCATTATGCAAGTAACAAGTGCGTCCTCATGGAGGGCTGTGAACAGGGCAAGGTGTAAGTGTGTGCTGCATTAATGAACTACCGACCCAATCAATGGAAAATATTTGATCACAGTGTAATCAAAGTCAGCATCACATGTGCAGAGTTAGTGGGAAACGAAGCCCCCCATCGCCCCCTGTGCTGCTAAAATCCAATCAGTGGCCGTTGATGATGTCTGAAGCCCCTTATGATGCTTTCTTCACATCATAATGTGCGTTTAATCAAGACGCAATGTCACACATGCTCCCACAGACACACACGCCGGGCCACAGTGCAGGTTTATCTACCACGGAGTGCACTTTGGCTCTGGGAGCGACAAGTCAACACATCCACGCTCCTATATAAACAGGCAGGGCCAGTGGTGCCTCTTACTTTGTTTTCTGGAGGGGAATACAGTGAGTACTGGCATTTTTACTTCAATTTGTAAACTAGACGGAGTGCATCAGTCTTAGAAATATATGAATGTGTAACAGATATGAAAAATATTGAAGGAAAATGTAGATTTTGAGCTGTACGTTAACCAGAAATGCAAAAATAATTTGTTTTTATGATAGAAAAGCATTTAAAAAAAGACTTCATGCACAGACAGTAAACATCAAGACAAATGTATCTGCTACATACATGTGGAGAAGTGTGTGACAATATCTCACCCTAGTGGATGGAGTGAGGAAAGCTTCAGATGTCTCTTGTTCTCTCTGCACACAGATACAGGTGACACCATGAATAAGCTGCTGATTATCACCGTGCTGGTTGCACTCCTCGCTCTCAGTAAGTGCGTTCTCACATCCTGAAATTAAATTCAGAATGAGACAAATCAGTGATGGTGAATGTTGTTTTCCTGATAAAAAAGTGGAGCCTCTGACCTGTTTGTGCAGGCGCCGAGAGCTTCCGTATGCCGAGGCAGGTTGAGGAGGAGAAGGGGACCATGACCAGATTCGCAGATGGCATCAGGTCCTACTATGACGGCGCTGTCGACACGGCCAAGGGATATATGGATAGCATCAAGGGCCTGAAGGTGGAGGAGAAAATAAAGTAAGAGATCTTTGATGCAGATTCTGTTTAAAGTGATGCAGTATTAAAAAAGTGGGGATCCATCGTTAACTTCCTCTTTTTTCTGTTTTGCCCACAGGAATGCTTACACCGAGGTTTCCTCAGTCATTAGCACCTACGCCGGCATTATGCAGGACCAGCTTTACCACACCATCTACCAGCAGTAAACAAAGACTGATTCCCAGCAACATTTTCTATCAGTTCTGAGAACTTCAAACTCCACAAAAAAAGACCCAGATGCCATTTGACATTTTGAATCTCACCTCATCCAAGCCTCAAAACCTACAGACAGCATTTTCACATAATGATGGACCGCCTGCTCTTTGGTGCGCTGGTGGTAAATGATGATAACAGGATGGAGTCTGCAATCCTTTGGAGAAACAGGACAGAAAGTTGGCGGACACACACACACAACACCCCAACCATGAAAATAATGCAAATAATCCTATAATCTGTCGCCACCTACTGGTGTGTTTTCATCCATCCCACTTTTAAATAAATTTAAATATTTGTGTCATAACTTGAAATAAAAATATTTATACAAAAAAAACTTGTGTCTTTGATTTAGAAATGTGGATTTAGTGAACTATTTGATATGGTGAATTGCTCCTATTCCTCTCGTCTCTGTGTGTCAGACATGCGTTTCCTTTTATCTCACTGATGCAAAGGATCACATGTTTACGTCTGCACGAATCTGCAATGAGGCGCCGCGCTTTTATCAGCAGAGGCAGAACAGAACAGAGGCTTCTGTTGCAATTAATAATGGATGAAAAGAAACAACATGTAAAATGTGAGCACAGAGAGACGGGCAGAGATGAATCAACAACAAAGACTGCGAGGTTTGTTTTGGAGAGTTCTGACAAGCAGCCATGCAAGAATGTTGTGGTTTTTAATTAGTGGATGAATCTACAACATGTGGCCTCTTCTGAAGCCACAACCAACACAAACAAAGAGATGAATCTGCTTTCAAGCATCATCGTGTTTAGTTGTATGTGAAACCAGACAGATGCAAATTACATCTTACTTAGTTTGTTACTACACGGCTTTAAATATATTATTAAGATTGTGCCACATGCAGATGTTTGTGTCGGTTTTTAGGATCTGAATCAGTTTGACTAGAGCTGCACTTTGTGTTTGATATCAGACTTTGTGTTCAAATGTTTTCTCTCACCTGCCACCTGTGATCAGATCCGGCTTTGACACTGATATGATTTCATCTGTGGGCATCTGCAGCTGCAGCGAAACAGAAAAAATAGAAACTTTCAACATCACAAAGCAACAGAGGAGAACAAGTGACGAAGACATGAATCCCCTGTCTTCTTAAAAAAAGTGGTTTGATTAATTAGATTATAATATCAGCTGACATTTGGCTGCCAATTCTATCACTTGTAGTGTCCACACATAAAGGGATGATGCTTTAAAGTTAGAGGACGTTAGAGGGATTTCATATAGGTGAGAGAGAGAAATGTTGTCCATTCTCTAAGTTTGATCTTAATTTTTTCCATCCTGTTTTCAAGACTTCTTCCAGCATCATTTTTCTGCCAGTTAATTGATTTTTCTTTGAAAAAAGGGGGAAAATGTCAGGTGTTTGTTGTTGTAATACTTATTTCAGCCACAAGAGGCTGAGGAGCACCACTACACTGAACAGGAGTAAAAGCATTTTAGCAAAAAGAAAGATTCAGTTTTCCTGGCACACACACACACACACACTGAAACAGCAAGCAGTGACTTTGTCCACAGCATTTAACCTATAACACACCAGTGAACACACCATGCTTAGGAGCAGTGGAGAGTCTAAGAGCATATTGACCTGTCCGTCCTGGGATTCAAACTGGCGATCCTCCATCTGCAAGCCTGATTCCTAACCTAAGAGATCAACACTGAATTAGTGCTTTTAGTTTAAACAAACACACAAAAACAGCACAAAAGCACAAACAAACAAAATAAAAAAATAAGCAATTTCACACATTATATTTTTATGGAACTATTACCTAACAAACGCTTTTTTTGTAGTGCCCAATTTCTATTTTTGACCTGAGTGCAGCTGCAGCTAAGCAAAGTTAAACTCCGATAAACTGAGCAGTTAAACTCTTTCTGAACTTGGTTGATTGTGCCACTTGTACACTGTGCCAATATGCTGCTTTGGTGATTTGTGTTGAACCGGATGAGTCCAGAAGACGGTACTTTGGATCTGTTGTATTGCTATAAATCTGTTATGGGGACATTGGAAAATAAGGTCACAGGCTACTGGATGTGACATAAGACTGTTATTATGGTTCACTTTCATTTCTATGGTTGGACAAAGGACTCTTCACATGCCTTCCTATACAAGAGGCTGTGTGACTCAGTTGTATATAGCTTAATGTTTCTCCTTCGATACATTTTGAGTAAAATATTGTACTTTTTACTCTTTTAGTTACTTTTCAGTTTGAGATTTAACATAAAAAACATGATTAGACATTTTAAAAATAAATTGAACCTCATAACAGTGTATAAAGTAGTTCAAATGATCTCACTTATCTTTGCAAAATTAAAACACTCACATAAATGCATCAAAAATAATAATACAATAATATATTTATATAAAACAATCACTTGTGATATTTCAAGTATATTTTGATGCTGTTACTTTTGTACTTTTACTTAAGTAAGATTTGGAGTGATTTCACAGTGTGGTATTAATACTTTAATCTAAATACTTTTTCCACCACTGTTCTAAAGCCATAAACATGGAAAGAACGCAATTTTGAGACTCAACATGGATTACTAGAATACAAACTGCTGCTTTTCTGATTGTAGAAATATTTGTTTAGATTATTTGAGATGTCAGAGACAAACCATCGAGCCGTCTCCTGTTGAAATCAGACCTCCTTCCTATTCACAGTTGTGCAGACTTTGATTGGAAATCCTCTCTTTTTTTGCATGGGAAAGTTATTTTTAGGAGACCACACTGGGACATCTTTCAATGCGTGGACCCCAGACCGATTAGTAACTGCTACCACAGAAGCTAATGAATAAAATAATAAAATAATAAAATAAAGACAGTACATAAACAGATGGTGCTCTCTATGCAAAAAGAAAACAACAAAAGAAGGAAATAATTGGCTTTGCATAAAGTTTTGGGAGGTGTTTGGGGACATAATTTGTTAACGAGCAAACCAGATAATTCTACCAGAATAATAATTTTAAAGGTCATAATATATCAGATAATATATCAACAACAATTATTTTCTATCATGTTTTCAGAAGCTCCAGGGGGAATATAATAGTTTTAGTAAATAACTTGGTTTCCCAGAAGGGGCAGCGGGACGATCTGTGATATTAAAAGATAAACCTTTTAACATTGCATCATAGTAAATTATTAACTTTATAAACAGCAATGGGACTAATATATCCACTCTTATCTCCTGTGTTATTACTTCTTGTGGTGCAACAAAAGCTTTGTTCATTTATCTATGACACCATTATTCATTTTAGAGTGCACTTAGCACAGACAAGCCATAAAGAATGGCTTTAATACATCCCGCTAAGCAAAAAGAATCTGTGCACAGAAGATTTTTTTGCGATGAAAAATTCACCAAAACAGAACAAATTCAACTGGAATCTGTTCTGTCTGAACAACTCCGTGTTAACAAGGTGTGTCGCTATTACGGGAAAGTATTAAGAGGAGGGGGTGTTGGGAATGTCTCTGATAAGGTTATTGCAAAGGTTGGACTGGAAATGATGCTGGGTAGTAATAAAGCATTGTGTTCCTCCCACTGTCCTAAAAACACTGCAGGTATAAAGACTCCAGACGAATCACAGAAAGAGCAACAAAAACAGCAGAGAGACAACATGAAGCTTCTCCTTCTACTGGTGGCTTTGGGGCTCGCAGGTAGATATTTACCATGTTGAGTGTTAAATAAGATGAATTAATACTAGAACAGCTGTTAAGTTTCTCTTTGGTTACAGGAGCGTCTCCCCTGGGGGACTACAAGGTATGCCGGCCTCACTCCAGACCCTGGATTGTCAGTCTGCGTGGAGGAGGCGTTTCCTGCAGTGGAGCCCTCATCAATGAACAGTGGATAGTGACCTCCTTTGAATGTGCACCCACGTACGTTATAGTTATACTCTCAGTGCCAAATTAATGCAGACTGCTGATGGTGATTTAAAAACAGATTTTTTGTGTCTTGCCCACTGGTGAGACATTTTTATCCCTTTTAAATGAGTCAAATCAAAAGATTTGATGTTAACTTTTCATTTGTTTTGGCTGTTTTCAAATTCAAATGATTCGGAGTCAACCTTCGACTAATCAAAGACACAAAACTGTAAAATGTTTCTGAAAACATTTGAGAAAGGACACTGATCTTTGATCAGTACTGACGAGTTTGACAGTTTAATCTGCGTTTTCTGAGTTGCGCTTGAAATAAACGCACCGAAGCAAATAAAACATGAGCTCAGGAAGTCCGACTGGTTTCCAGGCTACCAAGTTGCAGCATAATTTCCTGATGCATATGCACATGGCAGCTCTTAACTGAGGGTCTTTGGGTTGATTTTATGAGCAACAACGTATATGATTAAGCGTTGAGTGACAAATGCAAGTTGCTTTGTCCTTTTTTAAGCAGGTGGCTTGGTCACAAACTTTCTCAAATTACACCTAAACACCACACTAACATGTTTCTGAAAAGACTTGAGGTGAGGAAAAGGCAAAATCTTTGCTTCATATTTGATCAGCGTTGCCTAGTTTGACAGTTTGATCTGATTTTGTGGATGCAAACATGCCCCATGTTAAATAAACTGTTACCAGAGCAAATAAAACACGAGCACAGCAGATTTGACTGGTAATTTTCCCAAATTACCAGACATGAAATCACTTTCAGCCTGGCTAAAAACTGCCTGATGTGCATGAATTCTCCTGCTTTGTTAGATTTCAGCCATGTATCGTTCTAACCTTTCAGTTTTTTTTTTCTACCTTGGTTACATTCCTTCAGCCTTTTCAGCTTGACCTTCAGTCTCCAGCTCCTCCAGCGTCTGGCACAATGTTCCTGAGGAAATAAAAAGCAAAAAGAGAATTTGTATTCTTTGTTTCCCTCGCTAAATTGATTCATGAATAGACCTTTTCGTCAGGTGTTTTCATAATTTGCAGCACTGAACATGCTAAAACATCTTGATATATTATGTCTAAAGACATCATTATAATCTGCTTTGACAGGTCAGTCATCAGGGCACGTCTCTGGCATTCACTGTATGAAAGACTGCACATTTCACTTGTGTTGCTCCTTAATTAAACCACATTCATTAACCTGCTGCTCGTGTCCTCAGTCCTGGGTCTGTTTCTGCCTGAGGCCTGAAAGGTCTGAGCTTAATAAATTACAGTCTGTCTCTCCCTGTCCTTGCAGATCCTACAGCACCATCGCATATCTGGGGGACCATGACTTAACTGTGGATGAGGACACCGAGCAGCACATTTATGTTGCTGATGTCATCCAACACGGTCCCTACCGCTCCCCCTTACACAGCCTGACGATGGTGCGTCTGGCTGAGCCAGCGCGCTTCACCGCGGCCGTTAAGCCCATCCCTCTGCCCAGCCGCTGCCCGCAGCCTGGAGACACCTGTCACGTCAGCGGCTGGGGATCCACCACCCCGAATCAATGTAAGTGGATTTAAAAAGAGCCACTGTGGCTTTTGCACTTCATTAACTTGGCGCCACATTAGAATTTAGTGGAATTGCTGCAAATCCAGTGCTCTCTAATCCAGTCTGCAAGTATTCCCTATGAATGATGACTCTTTCCTGTGAATATCTGATCAAACCCAAGGCCTCTTGTACAGCGTTATTTAGTGTTTTACATCTATTGCTTGTTTTATATATATAGTGTTTCTCACCAAAATGCCTTGTGTGCATCACTGAGGCCTGAAAAAGCAACATTTGTAACCATTTTATGACATTCTGAAGCCTGTTTTGAATCTCAGACATGTGAATATTTAAAGAGGGGCAGTTAGACTGTTCCTTCAGTAGAAAATATCCCCATGAGAATTGCAGACAGTTGATTATGTGGATTATCTATTCAACTCCATTGTCCTGGGCACTAATCCGGAGGTGCAGATTGTAAACGTTTCAATGCTGTGTGCATCAAACGCAAATCCTGAAGAGAAACGATCTTAATGAACACAGAAACCTCCAGAGGTTATTTAGAAAATAAACATTTTGAACTGGCCATTAAAATATCCCAGGAGGGGAGAAGCCAATACCAAAAATACCCTAAATAATTTATTTACTGCTAATTTGTTCTTATTAGTCGCGGTTATGATTTGGAAAATCATGTCTATGTGTAATGAAACAGCAGCATGTTACAAAAGAATAAGGTTGCTTTTGTTGTTACATCCTGTTGCCATATTTGAATTATTTTAATGACTAGAGGTCACATCCTGTTTATGAGAATGCATCTGTGCCCACAATTTTGCCACAATACTGCAAATACTGAGACTTAATAATAAACTTGGCATTAAATAAACATATTTTTGACTCTCTGGGGTCAAATTAAGATCAAATAAAATTTAAAGTCCTACACAGTGTAATGGATCTTTATATCAGAAATCCTTATTCCTGTTTGACTGGAGTAAATTAATGCAGTATCAGAGACGTGCTCTAGCTTTTCCTGCACCATGAAATGTTTTTATTTGCTGCCATTTCTCTCATAAAGTACTCCTTTTTAAATAAATGCACATGGAGTGACACCGGGGATCTTTACAGCTGGAAACACTTTCATGCAGTATTTATTCACTATGGAGAAGGAAAAAAACCTTTAAATTAGTTTTACATTTGCATCCTGACTCTGGGAAATGTTGGATTCTGATCTGCAGGTGTGCGTGTACTCCCTAAAAAGCTCATCAACATTCTGGTCATTGCAACGCTAACAAGCCATGAACATTCAGTTTTAATAACGGCTAAAAATGGCTTTTCTTTAATCAGAGCAGTTTCTAATTGCCTGTCAAAATGCCCAGTCAGTGATCAGGACTAATTAAAACAGGTAGACCTTGAAAATAGTATTTACTCAAGGTTTAGACCTTAGTGCTCCAGCGAAAGAAGTTGTAATGCATGGAAATGGGAAGTAATCAGTCGAGCTGAAGCTGGAAAGGAAGGAAGGGGAGCGAGTGGCAGGTTGATGCTTTAGAATATATCACAATAACTCTGTTGAACTGCAGTTTAAGATTATGATGAATGAATTTGAGTTATAATCCACCTTTTTGCTCTTGGAAACAGATGATCCTCGGCTGAAGTGTATAACTGTGCCTGTGGTGGATGACCAGACTTGCATGAACACCTTCCCAGAGTGGCTGTTCTGGAGTTATTCCATGATCTGCGCTGGTCAGGCAAACACAGATAACTGCTTGGTGAGCTTGGTTACAAGAAAAAGAAACACTGGAGATCACTGTATTTCTAACTCACCTACGTTTCCCATGAACACGTCACTTACCCTCTCTTCTCTCTCCAGTCTGGTGCCAGCAATGTGATGGTGTGTGATGGCGAGCTGCAGGGCTTGTTGTGGTTCAATCACGGCTGCGACAACCCATTCCACCCCACCGTCTACACCAAAATGTGCTTGTACAACCAATGGATCAGAGATGTGATGGACAGCTACGTGCCCACTCTGCCAACAGACACCACTCCAGTGATGATGACATGAAGAGGCAGGGAGCATTTATTCACAGATTAAATGTAAACACTATAAAACACTGTCATAACCGTGGCTCCTCATTTTCCTGTAAGCCCAAAGTTTATGTGTCGCCCTTTCAGCCAATTAAGCAAGACACAGCACTTAGCATTTAGTGAAAGTGATCAGGAAGATTAACTGACATAATATCCAAAAGTATTCATGAAATGCTGCAGTATTAAAATGTAAATTATAAGCTCGGCTCCAGAAAAACTGGGCAAAAAAATGTGTATGCAAACTAAAAAAACTGTAGATATAAACAACAAAAAAATAAACTGTGATATGTTCTGACACTCAATGTTTTATTCATGACTTTTAGTGCGTCCGTTACTCCTCCTTTTTCCTCATTTGCTTTTGCTAAAAGTTTCCACAGCTGGCTAATAGCTGCTGATAACGAGCTCGGATTTTTTTTTCTCGGTGACGGTGATTTAGACATGACACAGAGGTTTGTTTTGTTCCACATGTTGAATGCTAAAACCAATTCATCCTGTGGCTGATGGGTGCTTGATTAAAGATCTCACAGCTTTTTTAATTTGTGAGACAGATTGACATTATTCAGGGAAACAACAAATTATTATAGCAAGGTAATAAATATTTCTTTATACCAACAATAGATCAAATGTCTACATGTAATAAAAAAACGAGCTCTCTCATAGTGAGGAACCCACAGAGGTTCATCACTTATTTGTCTTTTACTCACTGGTTCCACTAGGGGGCGCCAAAGCCTCACGATGGGGGTCACAATGCCTTCTTGATTTCATTCATTTCTGTGTAGAAAAACAAATTAAATCGTTATTTCTTAAAAGGTTTTGGTTATTATTTTAGATATACACTGACAAAAATATCACAGGATCTCACTGGAACACAAGCTATATGCACAGATAAATTACATCCAGAATTTAAAGTAAAGAAAAAAGACCATTAAGTACGTGTGATTATTAACAATTTAAAAAATACAGCGAATTATGTTAAAAGTTCCTATAATAACAGGAAAAATAATCTCACAAAATGCTCAAAATCAATCTAAATAGCAACTTCCTGCAGTAATACATAAATTATTTGGACTAATTGAACAGTTTCAGTTGCTCCGTGCTATTATTGTTATGCATTGAGTTTCATATGAAAAATAATGCAAAACATAATATAAATATAATAAATACTTCGAATTTGAATTAATTAATTTAAAGCAATAAAGCAAAAGTTTTACAAGTATGAAGTTGTTTTTATCTAAATAATCCAATTGTTAATTTGATTGAAACTCTTTTTATGCAATTTATATTAATGCAATCAAATTAAATTAAATACAGTGAGCATGGTAATGAGGTGTAGCTGCATATTCTGCATAATGCAAACGCTCCAGTAAGACAAAGGCTGAGCAGCATTAATATAAAGCACCACTAGATGGGGGTAAAGCACAATGATAAAGACAGACTTGTGCTCAAGTCCCATTGAGGGAAGGAAGAGAGAGAGAGAGAGATTTTGCTCATAACAATGTGGACAGGTGGCATGAATCTTACATTCTTTGAGAGGTTTTGTCTGAGATCTGAGCTCTGCCACGACACTGAAGTGTTCGCAAAAATGTGTCGTAGCAATAAACACGTCTAATGCAACTGTACCGGGAACGAACGAGAACAAAGGAACGTGGAGAACACATGGGGGAGTTCGAGGCACAGCATACATACACAAAAACAAATACAGCACACACACAAAGTGACTGACAGCTGTGTCCATAATCACCCAGGCAGCTGAACACGGGGGCCACTCTGCCATCTGTTCCCCGCATTTCTCTCCCGCTCCTCCTCACCCCCGTCCCCCCTGTTCTCCCACCTCTGCGGGAGACAGAGGGCACACTGAGGGGCTGACTTTAGTCACTGGGATGCCACTTTTGAGAGCAGTGTGATATTAATTGATGTGGGTTTTAAGAGCTGCTCTTTGTTTTCTCTCTATTTGGACAGCCATTGGTTATCATTCTGAGGGATTTGACTGAAACCAATTTAATGTAATTGCTGCTGTGTGAATAATTCTCGCTTTTGTTATAGATATAATAAGATACTTTACTCATTCCCTAAGGCAGGATACCCAACACAACATGCCTGACATCCTGTGGGATTCCCCCCAAATACCTCCTCGGCCTCTTTGTGTACTGAATCCCAAATGATCTGCAGTTTGTTATGTCTCATAGTATGTGGTCTGCCTCCCTCCGAAAGAAGGCGTGGCCCCCGGTTTACCAGGCTGCTCCGGAGATCTAAAGCATCTCCCTAATAATTTCCACCTGAACTCTCTGGTAAATGGAACGGGTTATCTAATGCACTTCTGCAAACACCACAGCCCATTTCCTTCCTGCAATTTCCAGCTGGAATTCAACCTTTCATTTCCTCTGCAAAAAAAAAAGAAAAAAAAGTGAGTTACTGGTTAAACAGCAGTATACAGTAAAGACAGAGGGATCTGTCTGAGGTAACGGATAAGAGTTTACAGCTCTGTGAGGTCGTAATTAAGCACTGGTTATGGCTTGTGCTGATCGCCAATGTTAGCATGCTAACATGCTGATGTTTAACAGCTGTATCATGATTTCCAATAGTCATTAGATGATAAAAAATCTAAATAATTTACGTGATAATTTAAGATTCTCATCTTGTCCATGCATTCAGTTCTTCTCCTTTCCACATACGGGCATTACATAATTTTCTGCAGTGCTGTGAGAAGAGAGAGATGCTACTGAGATGTTTGCCAATTGCCTGAGAGTTAAACTTACTTGTCCAATCTGCCAAACCGTCAGAAAATATTGTGTTTTGGATTTGTCCTTTGGGATTTATTTTACAAAGAGTTACAAAAAGACTCTGCAGTTCAAGGCTGGATCACGAAGCTTCTGAACAGAATCCATCCAGTGGCCAAAGACACGTGTCCATTTACTGCTGGTGCTACAGAAAAGGTCGCCCAAATCTTCCTAAGGTCCATAAATATCTGAAACAAATTTCACGGCAATCCATCCAATGAGATATTTGGACCAAACCAACTGACGGGCCGACAATCAAAGGGGATCACCGTCACTGAAAGCACATTGCTAGCATGGCTAAAACTACTATTTATGTTAGCAATGCTTTTAAAAGGTAGGTAACACACTTCCACAAATTACTAAGGATTGATTAACTGACTTCAGGAAGAATCGCCTGCTGCACCCCAGCTCAACATTTCTCTGCCTAATGGCCCTAAGAAGCGTTTCAATCTCTCTGGGGCTTGTGAAAACAGAAAATCGCACTTTATAACAACAACTGTCCTGACAGGCTGCAGAGTTGTGTGTTTTCTCCAGAAAGAGAAATGCATTCATTGTTTCTTGGCCTGTGGAGGTCAGTTGCATCTTCCTAACACCCACTCAGAATTTAATGGACCAACATAATCAGGAGTTGTAAAGATAAGATGACCTTTGTGGTCAGAGGGGTTTTATGCGCTGGAATAAATCACTCTTCTCGTCTATTTTTCTGTTTCTAGCCTTCAGTCAAACACGCACACTTAGGTATTGTGTATGAACTGTGAAATTCTCTCCCTCAGCCCAGTTAGCCATAATATGCTTACGTTTATTAATGGTTAACCATCGCTCCTTTCCTCTCTACCGCACCCTCCAACTTACTGTAAATTATTTCCCAATTTCTAAACGTCCTCCCTTCAACCTCCTCTCTTTACTGGCTTTCATAACTCAGGCATGCATGCACAGCCCACATTGAAAACAAATATCATCCTCAATTGCCCAAACACAGTGGCACAAGCTGATTAATGAGGGAATTAAAATGAACGATGATCCATAGGGGGAAATCTTTTTCCCGAGGTGTGACAGTGCTTATCAGCGGTTGGTACAGTATCTGTAGAGTAAACGTGAGGCATCTCCTCCTCCCTTCCTCCACCGCCCTCCATCGCTCTGCTTCTCTGGCACACTGTCGCCATCACTCATCGCCGGCTTACATTCCCAGCATTCCCCTGTGGCACCTGGCTCATGAGAGAGAAAAAGTGACGAACACGCACTCAAACGCACCTTCACAAACAGATAGAAAGTGCACGCGGCGCACACACACTCATCCCAACGCACACTTTCTCTTCCAAACAACTGACAGGTCTTTTCACAAAGATGTAAAAGAATATGGGGAGCTGACTTACATTAGCTCAGGTCTGTGCATCTGTGTGAGAATATACTGTATGTGTTTCTGTTCATTCGGCTAATGGCTCATTGGAAAGAGCACAGGCCAAGTCAATCATAACGGATCGCTCCCCGTCGTCCCATTGAGACCTGTGGCTCATCAGGGGAGATAATTAGACTGAAGAGCTTTAATGATACTAGCCTAATAGCTACAAGAGCACACTGCGAGGCAGCCGTGTGTACATGTGTGCACGTGTGCGTGTTTATGTGGGATGTGGGGAGTGTGAAGGTGTGGGATGGTTTCTCTGAGAGGCAGTAAGTGACTGGATAAGTGATTAAAATGATGTTTTGTTAACACATGTGTTGATGAGGGTGTATGTGCATGTGGATGGTGATAATATGGAGGATGATAGGATAATGAATATTAGGGCTATCAGTCCCCCAAAACACACACACACGCATAGACACACACCATCCCTCGCTCTGTTTTACAGGGCTTTTCTCCTACTCTCTACATCATAGTTAGCACTAAGACTCTCTGTGTGTGTGTGTGTG
>CAFUXE010000406.1:61121-79864 GCA_903364295.1 Serranus cabrilla
TGTGTGTGTGTGTGTGTGTGTGTGTGTGTGTGACAGAAAGAGATGGAGGTGGGGGAGGCTTTATGCATTCATATTGGAAATTGCTGTGAATTTAAATGAGCATGTGCACTTCGGTGGACACAAGCTGTTTAGTAAATGCAGATACAAAGTGCTTTGCAGAGCTGTGAGTGCTTACATATAAGAGGGTGGAAACAATAATGGGGACATATTATGCTTTCCACTATATCCTCACTCTCAATACATTAATCTACAGATCCAAAAATTACCATAAAGCTATACAGACCCTTCATGGCAAAAAGAATGAACATAAAGAGTTAATGTATTTAGGTTGTTTGTACTGTGGTTTTAAGTAATAAAAATCATGGCTATTTTTATTGAATATCTGCAAGTGCACATTCACTTGAATTACCTCAGTTTCCTATGAATTAAAGCCTGTGCATGGAACTGAAAGCTCATATTTTCTTTTGTAGTTAGCAGTGTAGCAGTTATGACCAACTCTGAGATGAAGGGGCACTAGAAAAGCACAGTGGGAACCAAAGTTATGGAGTATAAAGAACAACACAGTCCACCTGTGGTGTGCAGAAATGTCTCAAACAAACGTCAATAATGCTACTATCTAATTTCCGGCACTTACATGCATTTATTTAACTTTTTTAATGATCTTATGGAACACCTAACCATGTACCTTCCCTCCTAACCTTAAGGAAGAAGCTTTGTGGCTGAATCATAAAGAAACTGTGTCAACTTCACAAGGTTAACAACATGTTTAAAAGGCAACTGTGACATTAAACTATGAGGACATATTAAAGGTGTTTTTTTCCCCAAATTAATCAAATTCATCCTGCATGGATAACATCTGACTCTTCCAAAATGGAGGGTACCTGACAAATCATTTAGCCAATTGTGTGCAACAGTAGTGCAATCAAGAGTCCTACTGCTGGTTTGTGAATATGTCAAATAAATGTCAATGTAACTATCTCAATTCTAACAGTTATATGCATTTGTTTCAGTTTTTAAACTAATTAACTTAATCTCTTGTAACGTCTAATCATGTACCTTCCCCCTAACTTTAAAGAAGGACTTCTGTTGCCTTATTTTACAAGGTTAACATGTTTAAAAGGAAAGCCTGATTCTTCCAAAACAGAGGGATAAATTATTTAGCCATTAGTTAACTTAAAGTGTTTCAGAGCTGCCAGTGCTGGAGAAAGTGGTAAACACGCATTAATCTGCCTTTAAGGCACACTCAATGTTTTCAGTGTGTCCAACATGCCAAAAACACTCAGCATGGGATCAGGCTGCACTATTTTACCACCGCACTGGAGAAGAAATTCAAAAAAACTGTCTTTTATACCCTCAAGTTTACTTTCTCCACATCTTGATTTTTTTTTACAATCCAAATGGGAATGAAACCTTAGAAGTGAAGGTTCTTTTTGTGCAACACAACTCTCTCACAGAGAGGGGATTGAGAGAGCACCCACTCAAAAAGACTCCCTCGCTCACACACACACATACACGCATGCATTTTCAGTAATGGTTTTCTAAAAAAAAAAAAAAAAGTGGGGGTATAGCTACAAAGAAGTAAACCCCACAGGGAATCCATTTGCCTTCCCTTGCAATCATCATACACTTCTCTAAAAACACCATGGACTGGCGCCGTTGCCATGGATACATGCCGCTTCATCCCTCCCTCTTACTCTGTCATTTTTCCAATGTATCTGTTCTTACACTGGAAGACCTATAATCCCTGTGGGCTATTGCTACATACCAGAACAAGTTGTTTCCTGCATGTAAGCATGTCTTCAAGTATTTGTGTGTGAGGAATGTAGTAAAAAAGCATCACCCGAGGGTGCACATTTCTCCAGGGAGACAGAGAAATAACACCCAATGATCCCACACAAATAGATACACAGTCATGATGCAGTTACCAGCTGCTCGCCGCTGTGAACAGGGGATATGGGATGTGTACTGTATGTTTCCTCGATACAACACGTACATTCACAACCCCACGCAGAGAGAGATGTCCCATCTCTAACACCAGGTAAGCCTGACAAAGTCCCCTCAGCTAAGCCGGGACTCATTGATAGGTCTGTCACACAGGGGAGAGAAGTCGACTCGTATATCACCGCAGACCTGGAAACTCCCCGCCTACAGAAAATGTCATCCACAGAATACTGAAAATGCCACAGACAGTGTTACTTTTTCTGAGAGTTAACAAAAGGTGTGTTGGGTGAACGGCTGGCTGATCATAGTTTATTTAATCTCAGTTGTCCTGTTGTAGCCGAGTTTTTCCGCTTCACGCCTGAGAAACATAAATAATTAATCTTTTGGCAAGATTCTCTCTGCGCACCAAGACATTGATTTCCACAACAACAACAAATGACACTTCCACCTTTAAAAGTAGGAGATTGTTTTGATTTTAAAGCCAGAATAGAGCGTTATAGCAAGGAATTGTAATTAAATTTGATGAACTGACACAACTTGTCAGTGCGAGTAACGGGGAGGGGAGTCTTTGTGTTTGGGGAGTTAATAATTGACAATAACATACAGCTGAGCAGGAGCAGTAGAGCATGTTTTACCTTTCAAAATTGGGGTTTCTGGTGGGTATAAATTCCAATCCTGTTCCTCGTGTATGTCTGGAATTATTGTTTATTGAAACCTAATCCTGTTGTTTACACCTCACCTTAGCCAGGTAGTTCATGCTACCCATTGGGTTGTATTTTGGAGGACAGTCTCCTGCTTTGTGTTATCAACAACACATAAAGCTGCTCAATACAATGTAACCCTGAGTAAAAAGGAAATGCAGTATTCAAGGCTCATGGACAACTTCGTTTATTACTGTGGATAATTTGGAACTCATCGAAAAGAGTTGACTCCTAAGCTTATCTACAAAACTCCCGTCTGCCACCTGTTGCTTGATAATTTGTGTCTGGAACGTAACCAGGGACACATTTAGCAACAAGATTGCTTTTTCAGTGATTTTTTTTCTGTACTAACAACTTTATCTGCAGCCAACTTCTATTTATTTCAAACTGACTGCTGCTGCTGCTGCTGCTGCCACACGGTTAATGCATCAATTTCTTTGCAGCAAAGGATTTCTACTTGGAAAGGCCCGCTCCCCTGAGGGCTAAATGTAAAATCTTTTATGAGCCGGGCATAGATTGAATCAATGTTGCGCTACATCTTTTGCCAATAGAGCAAATGTAGCAAAACTAACAGTGGCTCATAAGAGCAGAGTCACAGATTGTTATTTTTGAAATATCATATTCTTAGAAAGCATCTTCAAGCTAAATCACAGTGGACAAATATCCCCCATCATGACCCCCCAACCTCATTCTTACTGTAGCATAAAAGCTAACCTTTGAAACATAAAACCTAACCCCGGCCCTGACCCCGTGTGGCAAAGGTCGACTTCACAAACGCATGTCTTGGCAGCAGTTTCCAAACTATTCTGCACCATGAAGCACAAACACACACACACTGAGGGAAGGGAGGGATAAAGAACGCATACAATTAGTAAGGAATGTTAGCCCCTCTTGCCCCACCCGGGCTGCCCCTTACCCTCCAGCATGTGGCTCAGAAAAGAAGCACACCCTCAGACAACCTTTCATACAGTACAGGTCAGGACCAGAGGAACAGAAATCCTTCTTGCGATTCTTTGAAAGTATTTACATCAAGTCAGCTTAGTACAGTGGAGCAAAGGTCAGCGTTGTGGAGAAGGAGTATAGGAGGGAAATATAGTATATACAACACATGTACGTAGTGAATGTATGGATATATCAGGGTGGTAAGAGACAGACACGGCCAGGCGGTGCAAGGAGGAGGGAAGGAGAGTCTGGCAGGTTTGGGAGTAAATAATTTATACTAAAACACAAACACTTAAAGTAGATGAGTATCTGTAAAACATTTCACACAAAACACTTACTCTCCCTCACTATTACACACACATACCTCGCTTTTTTTCCTGTGTGTGTGTGAGGTTATGCAGAGCTATGTCCTCTGATCCAGCATCAAATAAAGTGGACAGGTCTGATAAGCCGATAAGGACGCAGCTGAGAGACATACCAGGACTCCTCACTCACACACACAAAGAGGCTGTGGGAGGGAAACGTTCACACAGGTAGACACACAGGCACAGCAGCAGTCGGCGACTAAACACTGTGTAGTGTTTTCTATTACTGCACACAGCAGCTTGATAAGAACCCTCGGGCTCTGTAATAAGCAGGGCTCTCTCATCAATAGATAGCCGGTGGTTCTTTTCCATTAAAGCAAAGGAAGCGGGGAAGGTCAGGAGTGTGAAGGAGAAGTATGAAATGGAAGCTGAGGTCAAAAGGGAAGATTGAAAATGGAAAAGAGGGTATAAATGAAGGGGGGGAAAAAAGAAGACCTATCCAGGTTGTTCCAAACACTCTTGCCCTTGTTTAACACAACAAGCGATACACATATGAGATCCTGTTTACTCCGACAGCAGGAGAGACGAGGGCGAATACGTGAGCGAGAGGAAAAAAAGAAGGACATGGTGGGATATAATAGCAAAGCTCCATTAGTAAGTCAGTGGAGCATATGATAGTAATTATCAGGTGTACTCCTGGGATGCCTTAAGTCGCTCTCACTGTCACTGCTATTACTGTTACAACACACGGGGGAAACAAACACTTTTCACAGTGTGTGTGCGTGCGTGATGGAAATCAAGAGGAGAGACGGAGGAGAGAGAAGAAGCAATATGAGCTGGATGGATGATGTAAAAGCAGCCACGGTTTTTCTTGGCTCTGTGTGTGTTTTCGTGGCCTCGGGCAGGTGTGTATGTGCGTGTTTTAAGGTGTATTGAGAGTTGGGCAACAAGGTCAAGTGCAAGGAATGTGCAACTCTTTCATTAGGCTGCGCAACTCAACATGCTCCTAGGTATGTGTGCCATGTCAGGAGCACATTCAGGATAGAGATATGTGTGTTTCAATGTGGGGATACTGAGTGTGAATCATCACCAAAGCCATGAGTGTGTGTGTGTGTGTGTGTTTTATTCTCAAGACAGCTGCGGTGCTGTAATGTTAGCCAGTGGGAGGAGCCTGTAGCATGTACAGAAGTTCTCAGAGGAGCAGCTCTCAACAGCTGCTCTTCAGTTCCTCCGGGCCCTCCTCCCTCCTTCTTTTAACACTAACTTTCCTCTCTGATCCTCCCTCTCTCTCTCTCTCTCTCTCTCTCTCTCTCCCTCGCTCTCTGTACTGGGCCTCGGGGGATTTTTTTGCTTATGGCAGTAAACCCGGCGTTTCATGGTGTATGACGATGTGCGAACAGGAATGCATCCACGCCATGCGGTATTCTATCACAGTCCAGTGCGTCAATGAAAAAGTCTTTGTTAGAAGATTTTACAGTAAAGTTAATCTGATTGGTGGCTGGGTTAATGAGTCTTTAACCTTAACCCCCTACACTTAAGCCAGGTCCACCTAAACCAAAAGAAATTGACTGTTTTAATGGTTGTGATTAGGGATGTAGATATTGGATTTTTTGCTGGTATTTTATTATCATTTGGACGATTAAAATTACAGATATTTTCTTCCTGCATACTCTCTTATCATGTTTGCCTGCCAGCAGGTGCAGGCATGAAACACAAAGCTTAAAATTAAGTCATATTTATTCCTTGTGCTGGGAAATGGCATTGAAGTCTGGCATTTAATCAAGGAAGCAGCAGCCTATTATAATATCAGTTTATTATATCGGCGATAATTCATTTTAAAGCCAGTACTGGCAGAAACCGATAACATGCCATTGATATCGTGCATCCAGTTGAATTGTGACATAAACTCTTGCAGATTTATTACACTGTTGCTACTACTGTTAGTTCAAAACTGTGTTCAAAATAATGGAGACAGCATTTTTGGTGTATATTTTACCTGCATCAATAAATCCTTCAACCCATGACCACTTTTAATATGGCACAGAGGAGCATTTCAGAGATTGGTGTCCTGACTGGTGGCAGGAGATCAACATGTCTTTTGGTTGCCGATTTGAACGCATTGTAAATGTTGTGAAACATTCACACTTTGGTCCAGTTTAGCAACAAAACTACTTGGTTAAGTTTAGAAAAAGATCATGGATGGGGTTAAAAAAAGTTTGCCATTTTACCCCACTCTGGAACGTAATTATGTGAACTTAAACATGACGTACTAACCATGTTTGTAGGTTATTAATGATGATCTTGTAACTGTCAGATTTAAATTATTTACCTTAGCTTCCACTACTTTCCACTACCTGCAGTCTGTGCTGTAGTCTGAGAAACTCATCATGAAGGAGAATGAATGTTTCCCTCCAGCTGCAGAAAGCTGCATTCTGGTCCAGTATGTTTCTGCTTCTGTGTCTTCAGAAACTGAAATTGTTTTTCCTGATGTATATCCTACTGTCTCATCGCTGGTGGCAGGAGTTTATGGACAGTGTATTCCTAAACCTGGTTATCTGGGATGTTTTAGAATGAGAGAAGACGAAAAGGTCATTAATTATTGAAAAACGAATGACATGAATCCACAAAGGAAACAGATATTTATAAAGCTTCTTCTTCTTTTTATTACGTTAAGTGCTTGAACAGCGCTGGTTAAAAATAGTCCTGACCTTTAATGGTTCAGCTAAATCTTGAAGTTGTCCTCAGCCTGTCATGGAAAATCTAAGTGACCTTTGACACTTTGTGAATTGACTCACACACCACATCATGCCATCCTGATTGACTAAAGGGAGTTAAGCACACAAACACAGCTAACAATCTCCCATCACATTCTTGCTGCTACACATCAATGCAACATATTTATAGTTGCTTTTACGCTCTTTAGCTTATAAACCCTGCTGGATATTCCATCTCCCTCTGCTGTATTTGCCTCTCATTCCCTCAGAAACAATACAAAGTAGCCTAACCAATTAAAATTATGCACACCCAGCTGTGCCGTAATAACCAAACATCCCACAGGTGGCCCGGCGCTCCTGAGTGACACATACTCACACACTCGCTGGAGCTCGGGCGACGGGGGATCGGCCGCCACTCTGTTTAATAGCACACTCACAGATACAATCAATGAAACAAATCTTCCGTGCTGTGAGATAGATATCAGAAATACAGCAAATAAATGCATGCTCACACAGGCAGGTGTAACACACACACACACCCCCTCTGAGTACACAGGTACCATCTCTCTGTTCTGTCTCTCGTAATCGCACCCAAACAGTAAACACATTCCAGCCACACAGGATATTAAACCTTAGGATGGAGGGAGATAAACACATTTATCAAACAAGCGCTCTTTCATTCTTTATCTCCGTCTGTCCGACTCTCTGCTACACACCTTCGCTCTTTACCTCCTTTTCCTCCCTCCTGTTTTATTTCCTCAGAGCCCTTATTTGTCTAAAGCCCAATGCAGATTTATGAGCTCTTAACAAGACATCCTCTGTTTCGTCCTTCGTCACCAATCACTGCTTTCATTTCCTCTCGTCCTGACAGCAAGCCTCTTATAACACACCGTCTCCTCCCATCACTCCCCCTCCCACCTTTAAATCCATTTTTACTCCATCTAGATTTTCCCCTTCTTCTCCGCAGCCTTTTAAAGTCTCTCTATCAATTATCTTCCTCCTTCCCTCGACACAACCTGTCCTCTATTAATCTCTACATCTTCGCTGAACTTCTTCTTGCCTCATTGCTTACGGGTTTGTGTGCAAACTGCATGTGTGTGCTGATTATGTCCAATGATGGAGCACATGTCGTCAACGAGGGGGCCACCAGAGCCTTGTTCAACCTGGATCCATCTCAGCAGTGCTGCATAGAGAATAGTGTGTCTAATTCTCTGTGTGTGTTTGTGTGTATACTGGGTTGAATCGGAGCCAAGAGCGACTGAGTAGCCATCAGATCTGGGTCGAGCGGGCCGAGGGGACAGACAGTGGTTGTCATCCCTCAATAGGCTGACACTAAATGGCTAAATCAGTCTAAAGCTACTGTAACTAAACCCAGCAGGAAAACTCACAGTAGGTTAGGGGAGGGAGGAAGGAAGGGAAGGACACTGGGAGGAATGACAGTAATCCGCCTCATTGTTAGCAAGACTGAAAAGCACTGATCCTCTCAGGGTCTCACACACACGCACACACACACACTTTTTCAACAAACTCTTGATCCATATTACACCCATAAAACCTTGTTTTTCTGTAATTATTATTGCATTTTATACATTTACTTGCCACAATTCCAAACATCACAGAGAACACCAATAAAAGACGAAATAGTACAATAGTTCCCTTTCAAATTAAAAGCTGAACACCTTTTCTCAACTCTGTACTTGACCTGGTGTGACCAGCTTGTGGTGGCTAATGCTAACAAACTTTACACAGCTGTATCTTATCTTATCTTATCTATATAACAGTACTGCACCAGTGACTTAACATAATTAGGCTTTTTGTTCTTAGCTAGCTTAGCTTAGCTAATATTATCTACTGACTACATTCAGGAATTAGCCTACTTTGTATTGTTCAGTGTTGTAGCTTCATGGGAGGACAGGAAGTCGCTAGCTTGCTGTGCTAAGTGCTAAGCTAGCATGCGAGGGTCAATATCAGAGACACAGATAAACTTTTCAATGGTATTTCACAAAAGTAAACACAACTTACCTTGTTTTTTACTTGATGCAGGTTATCAGTTGCTCCAATAATGGATCTACACTGAAAAAAGGCAATTGTTAACCAACTTTTCAAAAAATTACTTGAATTGGTAACAGTGGTTCAAATCAAGTTAAAACAGTTTCTGTCATAAATTGAGTTGAAAAGACATCATAATTTATTTGAGTGTTGTCAATTAATGTGCTTTTTTATGTATATGGCAACTGAAAATCTTGGGAAATGGAAGTTGGGTAATTTTAGCATAATGTGTTTTGAGAAAAACTTCAGCACCTCCTCACAGGTCATTTCTGAAGAGAGGACATTTCTATCTGATGCATTTCTGTTCAGATGGTGAAAACATGATTCAATGTCTGAAAATCTTGCAGATAAAGTTGTGGATCCAGCAGTGGCAGCCGCTGCCTACACTGCAAAGCAAAGCAACAAAAGGAAGGACGAATTATCATAAAGAAAGTCTCTGCAGCCAATTCAAATTCATGTTTGTATAGTTAGCTAGAGCCTTGAATCACAATGTGTCCTCTCAAAAGGCTTTACGGGCCAATAGTTTGTATAGAAAACAGGATATTAATTCTAATAGAAGCGCTGCTATGTAACAGGAAAGCTTTTTCAAATTGTGGCAGTTTTTTAAGGTAAATTAAATGAGTAAGTGGTTCCTTTTCAGCCAGAATGATATATCTCTCTTTAAATAAGGTTCTAGCTTTCAATAAAAAAGGCCCAACATTTGATACTTTATACTAAGATCATTAGACTTTCAAAGGTGACAAAATACAAACTGATAGTGCTGATAGATGATATGATGCTCGAGGCATTTTACAATTCAGTACATCTCATATATTTAACTTGCATTTTGTGGAAAATCATGTGTAACAGCTAATGTTACAGGGTTTCTTTACAGTCTGGAGAAGCTGACACGTTTCCTCACGTCCATCACATCAGAAGGGGAGGACACTGACACTGTTATTTACAATTTCCATAAATTCCTTCTATCAATACGCTCTTACAGCCTGCTTCTGTCTTTGCTGCTTTGTATTCGAAGCACAGATCGATTTCTCCGGGTCACATTGATGTGAGTCTTTTTAATTTACTAATGGAAGAGCCAGCAGACCAGGGGGTGTGTGTAAGGACAACAGCGCTGATAGGCCCACACCCAGAGAGCCTGTGTTAACGCATAGTGTTTGGCAAAATTGCCACAAAGTGGTACAAGGTTACAGCGTTATGTAAGCTTACTGTTAGAGGGAGCAGACATATTCTAATGCAGAGAATAAAACCGACTTGTTTGGATTTTTAGACGAATCCTTTCATCCGGCCTCTTGATTAAGGTTTAGATTTGATGTATGAACTTTGAAATAGTCAATTACGATTATAGCTGCAATTGGTAAGAGCCATCCTATTAACTGTCGCCGATCAATATACAAAACCGCGCAGCAATTTTCGGATGATTGATGGCTTCATTTCAAGTCATTTCTAAACATGAAAGCGAGCAGAGAGAACGCTGCATCATGAAGTTGGCAGTGAACTCGTCCCCGAAGCAGTTATCGATGCAAAACATGAGCTTCCTCAATTTTTCTGTTCTGTCACAACGAATCAAAGGATCAATCAGTGTGGGGGCAAATTTACATAATGCCAGTTATATCAAAGAGATTAAACTTTGGTGCAAGCTGGGAATCAGTTTAGATGTCATCTTCCAGGAAGTGTAAAGGAAAACATGCACGGATGAATTACATCAAAAGCTATTTCAGTTTGGATTCGTTTTTTTGTCTGGTGTGTCAAGATTTTAGAGATGATGTTCAGCAGTGTGTGAGGGTTTCAGCTGCCTCATCATATGGTCAGACACACTTTCTTGCTCCCATAAAATGTTGTGTATCTACAAAATGATACAGAGTGAATTTAAAAACAAATTTAGTCCCATAGTTATATTCCTAGAGAAGTCACATCACAGCTTTTGCAGATTTCCTGCTGCAGATATGGGAATAAAAACACAGAGATTATAGTGTTGTGATTGGTTTTCTTGAACTTTGTTTCATTATAAATTCTACACAGCTGGAACAAAATAAAAAGATACATCAACACACCACAGAGGTCACAACAGCGTACCACAAAATATACAGTATACAGTACAGAGAGAGAGAAGTAAAGCACTGAGAATATCTCATAAAAAAAGAATCCTAAAAAAAAACAACAAAAAACATCTTTCTCTCTCTCAGAGCGAGTGGAAAAGCATGGGAAAATGAAAACTCAGTAGTTCCAAAATAAAGAATCCCCCTTTCTAAAAAAAATACCACAATATTTTTTATATAAAACATTAAAAATCAAAGAACAATGCTCCAGGTTCACATATCTATCGTCGCCTGCCATCACAGGTTTGCTAACAGTCAATATGGCGAGATCAGTAGACAGACATTACAAAATAACACGAGCCTTGTGAGCAGAGATAGTGGTTTGAGGTGACATTCTTTAAAAAAAAAAACAAATCAAGGCCATTGGTTCCAGTGTACAACAAAGTTAAAGGGCACGTCAACCCGCTATCAAACCTCTCTGGCCTGCCGACAGTGTAGGGGAGAAACAGAAAAATGCCAGGATTTCGTACCTTAACACAGAAACACTCCTGCTGTGACACTCAAAAACGCTTTCATTTGGTAAAAATAAAAAGAACATCACATACTTCAACCAACCCCCGCTCCCTCCCACACCTTCCCCTCCCTGCTTGTATCGAACTAGAGTGAACCAGTGATTTCTCCTAACAGGTGAATCTGTGACTACTGCGCCGCGGCCCCTGAAAACTCCCATTTTGTTGTCACGGGGGGGGAAAAAAAACGACAGGCCACAGTTTGAGATTGTCGACCATTCCGCCAAAATTCCGCCAATTTTACAGTGAAAGCTGATGATAATTGGGCTTTTTGAGCAGAACCGTTTCTTTGCTGCGCTTGTGAGAATGGTTTCATCCCGGATCAGAGGACTGAAAGGCTGCAGAGGACTCTGGAAGAAATGGGAGCAATTACGGTCCCAGGCCAGCAGCTTAGTAACCACACAGACACTTTGAACTCCACCTCATGCTCAGCACACCTCCTGCTTGACAGACAGGGTAATAGTAGTATTTGAATTTACAGCGAAAAACAGGAGAACAAAGTGAACAATTGATGTACTAAGATAATATACTAGAATGGTGGAAATGGTAAGAACAAATTTGTACAACCTAATGACTTGCTTGTTTTGCTGGCTTTTAGCTGGGTTTTAAAAAAAAAGAAGAAAAGCAAGCAATTTAAGAGAAAGGATTGGCGTTATTAAATGCCTGGGCTGCTTCTACGGAAAACTAATTAGGAATATTGAAAAAAAAAAAAAACATTCACAGGTGGCAAAAATGCAATTAAACAAACAGCAGTAAAGCAAACATGGAGCTTCTTTGAGCGGAAATGTTACAGCTGTGTGTGTGTGTGCCAAACAGTGGGCCGAGGGATTAAATGTTGTGAGCGTAAATCAACACTTGTTATTGAGGTGAATAAAAAACAGAATGGCACCGTGTGATAATTTTCCCCAATATACCCAGCAAAGAGCAGAGAATTTAAGTGCAGACTCCAAGGCAGAACAGACATTCAGTGTTACACTCGCATGCGGACACACACACACGGTGGCTTAATGGCATTTCATGTTTCATTTGGGGTAGATAAGAAGGATGGTGCCACCGTGTTTGGACTGTGTCAGCTCTATTCTGCAGAGGAGTCAACCAAAGATGTGATCGGTAAAGAAGAATCAAAAGAAGCCATCGTGATTCTGTCATCCAGTGATTGTGATTTTGCACCTGTATGGTTTTAAACCTGTGGTAGCATTTATGGATGGAGTTTATAACAAAAAAAAAATGGAGAAACTCCATCCAAAAACGTCTACCCCAGGTTATAAAACAAGCATAGTGACTCCCGAGGTCCCCAAAACAAACCAAAGTCCATGCCTCCCCACAGTCTTGTAGTGAATAAAAATTAGCCCTCTTCATAACTGTTCTCCTCCTTCCCTTCATCCCTCTGATGGTTACTTTCTTCTTTCATCACTGTCAGAGAGAGAGAGAAAAACACACAGAGATCAATATAAATAAGACCAATGTTCCATCACTTTAGATAAATATGTGCTTATAATGTTCACAAATATTTATGCCGTATGCCATATTTTCTTCTAAATAACATGGATATGAATAAATGAGGAGATATTTATTGATCCAACATGCCCCAAAGCAAACTGAATGATAATAATGTTTTTTTAAAGGGGCAGTTCACCACCAGTTTTCCTCATACTCGGACTGCGATTTATCAATCTAGATTCATGAGCATTGGGCCAGCAGTTTTTCTGTAATCCTGCTGACAAACAGACGAAAAAAAAACAACAAACCAAACTGAAACCGTTGATGGAGATAATTAGGACCAGACAAATTGTTGAATAGGCTGTGAATATGTAAAGGGAATATATAATTATGAAGTTAAAGGGGAAGTTCAACATCAAAACCAGATTGTTTTGGTGTAAATTGCAGAGTTTTTGGAACCATATGGCTCAAAACGCAAAAAATGTACACGGGAAAACCCAAACAGTAATATCTCTTTCCAGATGCCATTCATTTTTTCATCTCGCACCATCATGAGCTTCTTGTTCTTGAACAGATGCATGCTTACTTCTGTGCAGTGATATGGTTGGCAGGTGAAGTTTGATTGAAAGAAAATAGTTCCTACTTGAAATAACAAGGTCCGTGGATTATATTGACTAACCAGGGAATGGTTTTTGGAAGGAGATAATGCTATTGAGTTCTTCAAATTTATTTAATTTTACTACAAGAGCCACATGGTTCCATTATAGACAAGAGAAAGCAGACATCTCAACACAACTTACACCAAAACAATCTGTGTTTAACTTCCCCTTCAACCTCATAATGAAATATTTCTTTTACATATTCACAACTTATTCAACAATTTATCTGGTGCTGATTATCTCCACCAACCGTTTTCCGTTCAGTTTGTTGGCTTTTCTGCAGGATGACAGAGAAAACAACGGCCTCTGTTGTCATTTAAAGGATGTTGTTAAACTTGGACTGGGTGGATACACCAAGTTATTTTTCACTTTTGTTTGCATTGTGAGTTTAGTGCATTTGGTCGTGGTGGAGGCTGCACTCTCTGAGAGCCTTTCTACTTGACTGAAGAAATATTTGAGTACTGACAGGGAAGAGGAGATGTAGAAAAATATTTGATAACAGAATCGTATATTTCAGATTACCATAAGACTGTCATGTGCTCTGCAGCTGGTGTTGTAAGCTGTAAGCATTAGAAGCTTATGTTCATCTGTTTACTTGCTATAGCAAAACATCCTCCTGAATAAATCTGTTGTGAAAATGAACAAGTCAAGATTTAATTTCAGAATTAAATGAAATCTGTCTGCGGCTCGGGCTGCAGCCTTTGTGGAGACGGCTTTCTGGGTGATAATTTTTTAATGACATCTCAGGAAAGAAACATCACTCGATAGCATATGGAGGGACCGACTTTTACATCTTCTCGTTATATCAATTTCAAAAGCAAAGAAAATGTGTCTGCAGTCTCCCTGCAGTTCTGAAATGTCACACAGTTTCGCTGTCAGTGGGTTCAAATATCACATAAAACAAGACTCCCTCTAAACTGGCTTTTACATTCCCGTCAAATATGCCACTACCATAAATTTCATGATGAAATGTTTTACATTTGTGATGACATTTTCAGACGCCGCCGTGCAGCTGTCACGCTTCATCATCGGAGCTGCAGGGACAGCTTTCTCAAACCTGCTCTCTTTGAACTAAAACTGACTTCAGACCCTCAATCAGCACGACAGATGTGTCTGCAGATATTTCTGCTGACTGTTACTCTTGTGTTTGTGTCTGTCAGATCACAGCTGCTATGAGGGATCTTTGTAGGTAAGTTTATGTCAACATGACCATTGCATTTATCCGTGAATCCATAACAGGATTCTTGACTATTATACTGATTTTAAGCGACAATTGGTGGCTTCTACACCTCCAAACAACCTGAAATTACTGTGTTTGACTACATTGAACCGCCAAGTTGAACTAATTCTTTACTGGTCCTGTTTAAAACCAGTAAGAACCTCACACAACCCGTTTTCAATAAGTCTACTGCCCCTTTAAGAGCGCTTGTTTCTGATTGGCTGTTGGTTGGTGGTTTCCGTTAAAGGAACAGTTCAACATTTTGAGAAATACGCTCCTTTCCTTTTCTTGCGTAGAGTTATATGAGAAGATTGATAGTTTCATCTGTTAAATATTAAGCTTGAGCCAGGAGATGCTAGTATAGCTTAGCATACAGACTGAAAACAGTGAGAAACAGGATTAACTATCTGCACCTCTAAAGCTTGATGTTAACATGTAATATCTAAATTGTCAAATGGTATTAAAGGGTGTTATTTGAGGGACTACTTCTTAATGGGGAGCAGTGAAACTATTCCTTTAATTAAAATCGTACTTCAAGTGTTAATCATTCAGGATCAATGCACACACATCAAGTGTATTTAACTGATGGTGACTTAAGTAACAGTACAGCTGCTTCTCTGTGGTTAAACTGAGTGTCTATTACTTGCTTTTACACCTTCAAATAATCTGAATTTACTTTGTTTGACTACATTAAAGTGCTAAGTTGAACTAATTCTTCTTTCTTTTTAGCTTTTGTGTAAGATCTCATCTCACAGGCCTGACCACAAAAAGTGACTAAATGAAAACGACTTTCATGATCAAAAGATCAGGAATATCATTGTCTTCATCCTCTGCACTGTCCACACCAGCTGAGGAGCGTTTGATTTGAAAACCTTGAACTCCGTGTCGTCTGACCTGTTCTGTGGACGGTCTCTTGTTGAGGAGACCGGCCTCTTCATTGGCCTTGTCTGTCTTCATCTCCACCACAATGTCGTTGTTGACCTCACCGCTGGCCCTGCGGAGAGAAAAATAAAAGGTGTGAGAAGAGTCAATTACATTTACAAACCAAAGATGTGATAAAAAAAACCACAGCTCTTTCAGCTTTTTCAGATAACAAACTTCAATGCAATATCCTTTGGAGGATTATTTCCCAGTGGAGACTCAAATTTTCAGATCTGCATACCGATATGAAAACACTCAAATCAGGCGCACGCACAAAATATATCAAATGGAAAGGAGCAAGATCAGATTTTGAGTTTATGATCATAAATGGATGAGTTTCAGACAAATTTTGAGGCTGAGCGAGTTTCTTTGTTGCATTTAAATGTGTCTTCTTTGACAGATGGGGAAACTCAGCATGTTGCTCTGCATAATGCGACAGAATGGAGCATTTAAGACTATTGGCAGCTCTGTTATACATAATTTTACTGTGATTCTGGGAGAAAAATGACATTTTCTCTTCCAAGACTCTCTTAATTCCTTGGAAAGTGCACATCTCTAAATTTCATTTTCATTGTATATGTTTATACTTATACTTTTTGAATCATTGGTGCTTTTTACATACAACTTTTTTCTTTTTATTAACTTAATATATGTTGCAAAAAATCATATAAAGCTTTTAATTATCATTGAATCTACTTTAAAAGAGTTTCCACAAAAAACACACTCACAGAAAGCACCAGAGTTTAGTTTACCGTGACTGGTTATCAAGTCACATGAGGTAATCAGTACCAACATTAATCCCCTCTTGTCTACTCACACTTCCTTCTTGTCCTTCTTGCTGCAGGGCAGCTTGTTCTTCTTGTTCAGGAAGTAGATGAGAGCCACCAGCAGCAGGAGCAGCAGAACACACACCACCACGGCTATCACCACCCCGCTGGAGCCTCCCTGCTGCTTGTCAGCTACAGCGCCGTAATGGAGGGACACATGGGGGGGAGGGAGATGGAGGGGCGGATGGTGGGGTGGAGGACAGATGTGGGAGGGAGACGCGGGAGGGGGGGTGAAGGATTGATCACGGTGGAGGAGGTGGGAGGAAAATGGGGGAGTTTTTGATTTTGAAGGGGCAGTGGTAGGGAGAGGGGAATCGTGAGGGTGTAGGGGATGGTGGTGTTTGATTCGTGGGTTAGAAAAGAAGGAGGAGGAAAGTAATTTCATTCGGGGTGGCAGGGGAGGGAGAGAGGAGGTGGTGGGATGGGGATGGGGAGGGGAGGAAGGACACAGGGAGAGGACGGGCGTCCAGATGAAGACAATAGATGGATGGACGGATGGGGAGGAGAAGGAGCGGGGAGTGGGATGTGGGGTAAACTTTAGAATGCAATGACTGAAAAGTGATGGGACCCAAAAACGGGGCCTGTACACTCACAGATAAAACCAAACAGCTGACCAAAGCCAGAAAACAACACTGAGCATACTCACCCATCCACCTACACTTGTATTACTATACTTGTGAGGACATGACTCTACAACTATTTGATCGGATGTGGAGTGTTTTGAAGGCCGGTTCAGCATCTTTAAAGTGGGGTTGTCGGAAGTATTTATCTACTTTCAGGCATGGAAGATTAAGATATATTATGTACCCCAAAAAAAACACATAATTTTATGCTATATTTAAAAAAATGTTCACAGCTTTACCTTTTTGTCAGAAAGCACTGTTTAAGTTTATGCACGAGGAACTGAAGGTGAAGTCAGAAAGGTACTTCTACTGTTTTTTCTGGGTACTGACTCTTTAACTGGCATTTGTTTCCGCTGGTTTCCATGGTAACAGAAGGGCAGCGTTGAGTCTGATTATATCTCTCCCAGGGCCTAACATAACACATGGACAACATCTCTGCATTGTTTTTCTTTTTCCTTCAAATCTGATACGACATACGAATGATGTTAGAGCTTCCCCTGCATAAAATAATAGTGCAGTTTGACGGTAAAGACTTGTTTTGAGTTCTCATTACAACTTTATTGACCCGTGGAGACCCCCCGGATCTCTACAGTGGCTAAAACAACATTAGCATATTAGCTCCTGTCTGCTTCTCCAAACTGGGGGCATGTCGAACTGATAAGAGCCTCACACAACCCCACTTCAATAAATCCTAACTAAAGGAATAGTTACACTTTTTGGGAAATACGCTTGTTTGATGTCTTGTGTCGATAGATACCTCTGTTTCATCTTTAAAGCTGGAGCCAGGAGACGTTAGCTTAGCTTAGCATTAAGTCATTTAAGTTTAAGTACTGCTGCTTCTCTGTGTGGTTAAACTGACTCCAAACAAACTTAAACATAACTTTTTACTCTTTTTTACCGTGTTAAGTGGCTCTGATGTTATTATAATGTTATGTTCTGAGGTGTCCTGATATAAAAAATAAAGTGAAAGGTTGTCCATTATTTCCTTTTATCAGGACACCTTAAACATTTCCAATAAAAGCAATGTAAAGGGTTTGGACTAAACAAGACACCGGATAATGTCTTGTTAATAGGAAAATAATCACCTGATAAATTGAAAAAGGGAAATAATTGTTAACCGTCAAGCTGTGATTTATAGCCTGTCCTCTCCACTACAGTAATACAAGTACGGATACACAAACACATTAGCTCCTCTAAACACAAATACATTAACGTGTGTGTGCACACAGACATAAATACACACACAGTGACTTACAGTTCTAGACGTACGCCATACACATGTCAATAGGGTTAGCGATACAGACCTGACTTAAGCACAGGGTTTCCAGAGAGCAGCACTTTGAGAAAAAGAGAGTTTCTCAGTCCCATAGCATAGCAAAGCAACAACCACAACACAAACACCACTAAGAGCATACGCACACAAAAGCTACGGTACTTAATCCTACGCACACACACACAGCACCCCGGCGAGTAGAAACGGCGAAAAGGAAAAGCGAGAAAAAAGAAGGCAGTCGGAAGGAAGAGGTGACCAAAAAGGAGACACAGTGAAGAAACAAAGAGAGGAAAGGAAGGAATAGAATAGAATAGATTCCTTTATTGTCCCCAAGGGGCCACAAAAAGTTGTAGTAGCATCCACAAAATATAGGACAGACATCATACAAAGGTGACAAGAGAAGAAGAATAACAATATACAATATCCACAGTGTTCGGTAGCAAGAGGGCAAATATACAAGATTACAGTACAGCAGAGGGAGTTGTGTGTGTGAGAGTGTGTGTGTGGGTGTATGAGTGTGTGAT
>CAFUXE010000406.1:98296-112711 GCA_903364295.1 Serranus cabrilla
AAAAAAAAAAGTAGAGAAAGTTAAAAGAAACTTTTACAAGTTTCCAACAACTCTTTCTGAACAGAGTTCGACTGTCACGTACTTCACACGAATCCCCTGAAAAACTTTTTAAAGATTTTTTTTCTCCCAATAACACGTGGACGGCAGAACTCTGAAGTCCCAATTACAGCAATCAGAGCATCAACCTCAGGCTTGTAAATCTCATCTGACCGCTCACAAGTCCAAAGCCTCTGCGTCATGACTCCCCAAGCCGACGGCAGAGGTCCATTGTGCTTCAAAAGATGATATCTGGGCTTCTAATTGGAGTCAAGCACAATAATATCGCTGGTGCTTGAGTTTTATTGCTCGATGCAACAGGGCGCCCTTTTTCTTTCATGTTCTTTTATGAGGGTTCTGTGTCATATCTGTATGTGTTGGCAAAGGGCGGAGGCCGGGTGTCTTGATTAAAGGCGAGATAGACCGACGGCGGATGTTCGGTTGCCACATGCTGAGCTCGGGCCCCGCAAATCACAGGATATGGAAGGGGCTGTCTGTCTTCCTGTCGGGGCTTGTACCAATGTACCACCTGAGTAGAAGGAAAATTCACACCTGGTGCCCTGCAGCAACACAAACACACATTCAAGTAGCAGCTGGTTGTGGAGGTCATATTAGTCGAGGAGGAGACTTCGTGTTTTACCACTTTGTTTATTTATTGGCACTAAAACCGGCGGCTATGTGTGTCTGCTCTCGACTGGAGAGATGAGACTGTGAGGGGAAAATAGATTTTATCATTGGCTGGATAAGAATCCTGTAACCTTTTATTGTTTTGTTCAGTCCTGAAGAGTATTTGTTCGGTCCAGTTTCTATTTTAACATCATCGCTTGAAATCTATTGCCTATTTTGTGTCTGGTGTGTTAAGCTTCGAATGAAGTTGATGTCGTTAGCACTTAAAACAACTTCATTTGGATTCTACAGTTGAGCCTCATTTAAAATGAGTGAAGAGGACAGACAGAGGACGGCGTTAGAAGAACAAGGACGCGGGTTTAGAGGAGGTCTGCTGTTCCCGGGGACTCGACGTTGACGTAATGCAGCTGAGTCAAACATAAGGCTATTAGCAATTAGCCTGGGTACACATCAGTCTTCCGAACAATATTAGCATCTGCATCCAGCTCAATGCAATCAAACGCAGAGCCACAAGTCATCGCAAAGTTCAATGACTCGGCAAATGATGTCTGCCAGCCGAGCGGCGGGTGTGTGGGTTTCTTTGTGCGTGGAAGTGTCTGTTGTGTCAGAGTGGAGGGCGGAGAGGTAACATCACAGTGTGCGACAGATAAATCACAGCTTTACTGATGTGTGTGTTGTGTCATCTCGCGGCCGTTTAGGGGCTCAAGACAAACAGTGTGAAGTGGACAACAAGGTCGGCCCCTTACACGGTCTTTTGTCTACCAGGAGATTCCCCCTTGCTTGTCCCGTCGTCCTGGCAACAGGGTGAGAAGTCAACCCCATTCAGACTGGAGAGTTTAGAGCTGTGTGGTCAATGAGTGTTTGTGTGTGGGGGGGGTGTGCTGGGGTGGAACAGGAGTGGGTGTGTTTGTCCTCTTCGAACATGAGCCAGTGAGTCAGGAGAACAAAATGAGGACAAGGATAGATGTTCGGGGCGAGGAGGAGAAAAACAAAAAAGAAAAAGCGCAGACAGGGCGCATGAGGAGAATATGAATTTGCGGCGCTGACATTGCAGTCCTGCGCCCCGTTCTGCAGAAAGCGATGGTCGGGAACAAAAAAAAACAAAAAAAAAACAAAGCCAAGATGTCTTATAAAGAGATTATAAATAGAGCGATGCATACATGAGTCTTGTGAGTTTTAGTGCTGTGTAAGTGCTTCTGCAAAAGTAGCTTTGATATATCGTCTTCCTGATAAACCAAAGCATTCTCTGAGTGTCCTTCCCCATTAGAGCAAAATTGAAATCATCCCTCATACAGAATATCTGGGCCATTTATAAAGAGAATATCTTTAAGCTGACACAATCTGCGCCATTATATGCGACTCCATTAACAGTAAGTTTAGCATGACAATAGCCAGTGTCTTGCTCCTATTAGAGTTCACTTTTAGGTCTCAATACAGTAAAGGTAACAGAGGGGGAAAAAGGGGGGGGGACGGTGAACGACATGCAAGATCGGATAAAAAATATCAAGAGGAATTTCATTACTTTTCAAATCAAAGGGCACAAAACACAGAGGGTCCGCCAATTACCGCACTATGTCTCCTCCTGGCTGCCTTTCATTTTCAGAGGGAACTCAATTTTGTGAAAGAAAGAGAAGAGTGTGTGTGTGTGTGTGTGTGTGTGTTTGTGTGTGTCCTGATCGACTGAGAGAGAGGGAGAACCCAATCAGTAGATGTCACTTAAGGGGCAGAGATGAGAAAAGGTGTTAATATTTAATGTTTCTGGGCCCCTGAATCTGCGCCTCCTTTCCCTCTTCTCCCTCTTTTTTCCACCCCTCTCGCCTCAGGCACTCCAATTAACACACCCGGTCCTTTTCTCCCCCCCTCTTCTCCCAGTCTTTTTTTTGCTATTCCCTCCTTCCTTGAAACACAGCCTGTGGCAAAAAATAAAATTTAGAAACAGAGTTAAAGGCAGGAAAGGAGGGATCGGCAAAAAAAAAGAAAGGAATAAGAAGAAGCAGAGTTGGACTGGGAGAGTGTGAAGCAATGCAGATGCAAAGTTTGGAGGAGTTGAGAAGGCTAGAGGGTCTCACAGAAGAGAGGAAGCACACACGAGAGGATACTGATGCAAATGCAGGCATGAGCATCAAACCAGAGAGAGGAAACTTCTGCACGAAGCTCTCACAGATGCAGGAGTTTAAAGTGGAGCGAGGAGAAAGACGAAGTGAGGGTCCCCTGCGCGTCTTTGCAATTCCCCTCTGCCTCTACCTATTTATCAAGGTAAATGACTCGCTTTAATGGGCCAGAATAATATGCAGTGTTTGGAGGAGGCAATCTGCTTGCATATGTTGCCACTAATGTCGGTGGAATCCATAATGGGGATCCTAATGAGGTACCTTCAGTGATGAGAGAGGCCGTAAACATTATAAATTCCTCTCAGGACCCTCGAAAGGGCGGGGGCAGCCCTGGATGGATGGATGGATGGATGGATGGATGGATGGATGGATGGACGGATGGATGGTGAGGGACTGACAGCTGAGGTTGGGAAGCGTTGGTCCCTGTCTCACTGATACACTCCAATATTTTTTAAAGGGACACTTACAATGATTAAAATGAATAAAATTAGGTAACTCTCAAGAGTGCCAAAAACACCGGGTCTGACATTTTCTATAATGCAAAGCATCTTTTCTTGGACTCTTCCTTCCTCTTTTAAACCCAATGCACTCAGCTGGCTTTATGTATTAATAGTCCCCAACACCAAGCAGTAATAACCCCAATGACATCATTGGGCACATTATCTCAAAAGTAAATGCCACCTGAGCCACCAAAAAAGAAAAATATATGTTTTCACTGGTATTTTGCTAACTTGTTTGAGCTTTGATGTAACTGATTACTTTTGTAGTGGACATTAAAAGTATAAATTATTACTTTCCATCATTAAAATGTCTAAAAACCAGCCTTGACCTAGCTAGTAAATCCGGCTTATTTGTGAGCAACATTATCTTAAACATTTTTAACCCTTTGTGCACGTGTCAGAGTTGTAGTTATCTGTCAGAAATTGACATTTTATTCAATTTTCAAGCGACATTTTGCAACATACTTTTATAATTATGGTTGTTTTTTTAACTATAAATGTTAATCAGATGAAGGATTTTAGTCATCAGATGTCTGGATCTTTAGTTATCAGAGGAAGTCAGTGAGAGTCAGTGAAATTGCTTTATTTGCTGGTTTTTATGGGTTCTAATCAGTTGGTCTGATTGATTTTAAGAGGAGGAGACCTCTGTTGATTATTTATCTTCTGGTAAACAGAGAAGCTGCAGAAGCTACAAGTCATCACTGTATTTTCGTATTGTTTTCAGAGACGCCTCGCAGCAGAAAAATTACATTTAATTTATTGAAATGCCATAAAATAACCATATGATAGACACCTGGGAAGAAATGTAACAATACCTTAACTATCTTCAAGAAGGATATTAGACATTTTGCCAATGTCAAGCATGGTTGGTTATGTTCTACATTATTTATTACTCCATTTATAGAGCGGTGGCACCTCAGTGATTATAAAAACCCTCATTGTCCTCCACCTTTCAGTGTGTAAAGGGTTGTAATTGGCGTACAGATGGATAGAAGGGGGGAAACAGTTTTAAAAGCAGGATGTCCTCTGCATTCACTGTCCTTCCCCTCTGTTTTTATCCAACTCACGTGGCTCCACGCTGTTTTGAATTAGAGCCATTAAAGCTGCACACAACAGGGTCACTGCTGCTGCAGGACAGTCCGTGAAACTCTCATTTTACCCTTTGTCGCTCTAATGGCTTTAAAATCTCAAAATGAAAACTTATCGACACCTCCGTCTTTTACAGTCGGGGCGGATTGTCAGAAAGCGGGCAAGGAGAAAGGCTGACTCAGAGGATAAATAAGGGGAGAGACATTAAGGCTACAGCTAATCTCACTAAAAGGGTTAGGACAAAGTGCCGCCGCCTCGGCCGTCTCTCTCGTTTCCCCTCTCGCTCTATCCTGAAATCAATTCATTCTGCAAGTCATTTCCTAGCATACTGTGCAGATAAATACTCAGCGTAAGGTAGCTTTTATGCCCAATTTACTGTAATAAACAACCCGCTGGAGTGTATCCATTACAGTGTTTGTCTATGTGTGTGTCTCTAAGATTACAAAAGCTCCCGGTGTGTTTGAATAAGATTAAAAAAAAACAGACCCAGACACTTTTGTTCCGGAGGGGAAATAAGATTTGAGATAAGTTGTAAGGTGAGGAAAAGGTGAAAGCTGGCCAACAAATCTCTCTGCAGGTTTCAAATGTCTGCTCAGGGAACCCTACTACCAAACACACACACACATGTAGAGGCTGAAACAAGCTGTCCTGCCAACTTGTGTGTGTATTTTAATACTGATGAGTCGAGGGATGAATGTCTCAAGTTCTATTTACAGTATGATTACTGTCACATTCACAAACGGAGAGAAACACACGCACAAACACACCTGCCTGCCCTTCATATCTCAACAGCTCTATTCCTCACACACACAGCCTCCGTCTGCTGCCCTTTTTCAGACTGAATTGTAGCACCCAGGTGCTTTGTTGGCCTGACAAACGGCCTGTTCCTGGGTGGACGGGTTATACACACACCACACAAGCTGAGGTAAACAAAGAGAGGGGACAGAGGGACTGTGGGTAAACAACACCGTCATGTTACTGTATCCAGCTTCCTGATCTGTTAAAGATTATTCAGAAACTTGAGATTAAATTACTGGATCAGCTGATTTAAAACAGACCCAAATCTTTTTATCTCTTTGCTGTTTTACACACACTAACTTTTTTTTCTCCTTAGAGGACATGATTACTCATCTTATGCCAGTGCAGCTCTGACCTCAAGCAGTTTCTGGGCTTTATTTCCTCTGTCACTTTTTACTGTGGCCTTGTTTTTCACCTTAGCATTAAAGTCCTGCACCTCTATGGAAACAACTCAATCACAGCAAGAAGAAAGAAGAGCTCAAACACACGTCTTTTGTGCAGTTAAACACAGTTATAACACCATATAATTAAATGTGAGAATGATTAAATATGAATATTTTAAGCTTTTCCTGACTGAAACTTTCATTACACGTGATTTTTTGAAGGACCATCACAGATTTTAAAGATTTAGGATTTTATAATGTCAGGTTATGTGTCATTTTGGCAATTTATATTAAAAAAATATAAATTTCAAACTGGCTGGCGGGGTCAGAGGGTTCAGAGGGAGACTAAAAGTGAAGCTGTAGTCATGTTCACTTGTTCACATATCTCAGTCATATCACAGTTAACATGGTTATCAGGTCGTATTTATATACAATAAGCAATCAAGCCGCTAATTCGGCTGTATTTAAAGATAAAACAAGTGGTTAGAGAGATCACCAGAGGACAAACTCAGGTCATTTCACTTTTGCCATCACCAGCTGAGCCTGCTAAGTACATATTCTGTTTCCCCACTTGTGCTTTTATCTGATGCACTGATCAAAATGCTTGCGTATAGCTTTATCCCTCTTTTTTGCTCCATTTGAGCAAAATGGCTCTCTCTGCTGCGTCCTCTTTCACTGTCTTTCCCCGGCTCTCTCCCATTCTCCCTCTGTAGGAGTGCTGAGTAGCACTCTGCCCATCTCATTTAGAAACAGCACTCCCTTCACTTCTAATGAGCCTTCATTTTGGCAGAAGAGGGAGAAAAGCCAGAGAGAGGAACACCATTTCCACTACTTCAGCTGACAGCAGTTCCCTCTTGAAGCCCTCTTCTAATACCCACATGGGACTATACAAGAGGGCTGCAATAGGCAGAAAATGGTGGAACAAATGGATATCCACTCTCCCTATTAGCCTCCATTATCCGCGAGCATCATTTCATAACTAGCGACTAACAAGGCTTCTGTGCATGTGGCCGTGCCCCTGTTGTATGTTCGGCTGTGCGCCTTGGCTGAGCCAGGATACACAAATCTGGTGTGGACAGCTCGGAAACCAGAGAGAATTGCCCTTCTTTGTGCCCAAGCTGAAATACGAGAGCGCTCGCTGAATAAAGGGGGTCTTATAAGGGGGCGAGGGTGCTCCTTAGGGGGCCAGTCAGCCGGGCGTGACAAGCCGGTACCGCTGTAATGAGATAACAGGCCACTGGAGTACGCGTTGATTTGTTCCTCCATTCTTTCCTTTCTCTACATCCCTTATCCCCTTTTGCTGTTTTCTTATCCATCCATTGCTCCATTTTTTAAAAAGCAGGCCATGGTGCTCAGCAAGCTGGTAAAGCCCGTGTGTGAGGGACAGATAGAGGGATAGAGAGGAAGGGGTGGGAAGATAGGGCAGCGGAGAAAGAAAAGAGCACAAGAGTGTGGAAATGAAAGCTTGAAAGGGAGCGTGTCTCTTTGTGCATGCGTTCCCTGAAAACATATTCAAGTGCATGTTAACAAGGGCTGGAATTTAAGCGAGGCACACTTGGGAGATGGAGGAGTAATCAAGAGATAGAGAGACACTGTGTATATACAGAACGGGTCACTGCCTCCAGACAGGGCGGATAAAACCTACCTCCACTCCTCCGCCATCACAAAATTACCCCTGCACCTGCCCTCCGGCCCTCCTCCTCCCCCTTCTCTCCCTCCCCCTGTCTTGGACAAGCAGTCTTACACAGTGTTGACAGTGGCAACACTCAGTGGGAGGTTTAGAGAGACGGGAAAGCCCGGCTAAAAGGTGAACTCATTCATTCACTGTGTGCTGGGGATATATGACTTTTAGCCTCGGCATGTGTTTTGTTTTTTTGCCCGTTCCATATCTTCTAATTCATTACCACCACTGACCCCAGAGTGTCAGCCGGCCCACTCCTCATCATACTCCACCAATGATTCATTCGTTAGGAAAAACGTTTGCACCCTGCCTCCATCCTAAATCAGTGTTGTCTTATCGCATTTGTGAAGATTTATAGTTGCGATGGTGAGACGACCAAAGCCATGATTTCATCTCTACGACATGAGCTCTCCGCCTGCCTCCACTATCAACACTCGCTGTCCCAAAACAGCGAATAAGCCGGAGATTTAGAACGGTCTGTCTAGCCCTAAATCTGTAGTCTCCTGCCTGGCATACCTCACACACAGCAGACTGTTACACACACACACATAGGAACACACTCACTACCTTTTGATGCCCCACCTCCTTCTCCTGTTCCTCCCCCCCCTACCTACCGCTCTCCCCCACTTTCTGTCTTTTTGCCTATTATGGCGGATTAACTTATAATGCTTGGATGAACTTCAGTAAGTGGGGGGTACAAAGTCACACATCAATACACACAAAATCGCTGGCTGGCTGGCAGATACGGTCACAAGCCCACTGGCACAGACACACGGAGCCTTCTGGAGTACAGTGAGACACATGCGGTACACACACACACACACACAAAACACACGTTTACATAGAGGGACCAGACTCTGAAAGGTGCAGAATCCAAACCAAAGCCCCTATTAATCCCCCTGATCCCTCAGAGATAGAATTATTCAGAGTTAATTACTATTCTCCGGCATTCCTCTTTCTTCTTCTTCATTTCCAAATCCACTAAACTCCCTATTTTCCCTCCATCAGGCAAACATTTGAATATGCTGCCTACTGTGGATCCGTCTTTGTCTCCTCTTCCACATTTTTATTTGTTTTTTCCCCACTGCTCCTCTTGTGCCTTGGCAGACTGCACTGCACTATGTCCTGACAGAGTAAAGTGAGGTAAATATGCGTGTGAGCCCTCTCCATTTTTTTCCTCTCTGACACACACACACTAATGTACAGGTCTTGGCAGCAGCTGACACAAGAGTCTGGCACTGAGGTTGTGTCTTTCTGGTTGGAGTTTGGAACCACAGTGAGTTTAATTAGAGTGGAGGGGGACCACATGGCTGGCTGACTGGCTGGTGTAGGGCTGGCTGAGAGGCTGGGTACTGGAGAGACCCTCTAACAACCACACTAAGATGCTGGCTGTAAGGAGAAAACATACACCCGTGTGCACACACTGCTAATATATTTATAGATATAGATACAGTAGCTGCACGCTCATTTGTATGCAGACAGCTTCCTCAAATATCTTTCTGTCTCAAACTGATGCCAACAGTTTTCTCATGCAGATAGCTCATTACAGAAAGATAAAACACCCTCGCGGTATATGGTTAAAAGCACCCTGCATCACGTCACACTGCATTATCTTGTGTCTCATGGTATTTTGTTGCATGTGAGGTGCATATTTTACGCAGGGGAAAGAAAAGGATAGCATTCTTACAAAGTAGTTTCTATTTTCTGCATCAACACTTCGAGACAGGCCGGCAGATAAGCTGGAGACGAGGAGATAGCGCGGGGCTGACTCTTCCATACTTGGGCAGGGCAAGGAGACGGAAGAAAGCTACGCACGCATGCACACGCACGGGCACGCACATATTTACACACCCAGTGAGCATATTTCAAATATCATTCAGCATATGGACAGAGCAAGCACACATATCATAAGTGGCATGCAGATCACGTATTATGCACACATATTTTAACGTAAACCCGGGGGAATATGAGCTCGCAGGCACACACAAATATGCACTGGAGTTAGCCAACTCCTATCTGTGTTAACCTTCCAGCATTCCTCGCTAATCTGCGCCATAATGGCACACCTGTCTTCTCCCAGTTTTTGTTACCTCCACAGAAACACAGCAGCGGTTTGAGCCGGAGCGCGTTAGCATATTCATGAACAAACAGCTGATCCATCCTCTCTTTAAATTCTCTTTCTTTATGCATCTATCCATCTTTAACCTTCCTTCTGTTGATCTGTTTCCATAGGGAGCAGACTATTTTTTTTTTTTTTTAACAAAAAGAGTGGTGGTGGGGGCTGTGTGTTACCACGGTAACAGACATAGAGGTTATTGTCATAGCTCGACATGCATTATTGGAAAAAGTGGGAAGGAAGGGCAACGGAGGGTTTTTTCAGTGGCAGGGGCAGGTCAGAGAGTAGAACAGTGCAGGCCAGGGGGTGAATAACTAAAGCAGTGGGCAGGCGGGGTATATAGGTAGGTCACATTATTATTGATTGCCTGGCATTATGTGGACAGCAGGGGAGTCCGCAGAGACAGACATATAAATTGTGGCTTGACATCAAAGTCAGGCTGCTGACATTGAGCCTGCAGGGGACAGAAGCAGCCCGAGGCGGGATTAGAGGTGGGTAGATAAACACAGGCACGCACAGAGACGTGAAATAAACAGACAGCGAGAACACCGTCCTCCAGTTACCTGATAAAACAAAGGTTGTAAAGAGAGAGCTTGAAAACGACAGAATGAAACTAGAGGAAATGTCAGTCATGAATAATTTCAATTCCAAGCACTTTTTCTTTTCAGTCGCCGCACTTTTCTGAATAAGACACCAAAACGTCTCACTCATTTACACATCAAGGCTCACCAGAGACTTTCAGGAGGTGCATTATTCCAGTCCGCATAAAATTCCAATCTGCTACCCAGTACGTTTTTCACATTCATTAATGCTTCATTAAATTATTATTCATAGCTCGAATAGTGATGTGATTAGAAAGGAAATGGGAGATAACAGATGAAACAATTAGGGAAATGAAACCGAGATTTAAATATTCAACATTCATTCTCGTTGTGACGGATTCAAGGGACACTGATCTGCTGACTGTAAACCAAAGCAGAAAATATTACTGACGGTTATATTTATACATCTCATCCTGTGAGAAGATAACCACATGACGTATGCATTGTCCTGGCGCAGGCCTTTCATCTGTGGGCACCAGGCCTGACACAGGGCACCGTCCATCACTGTCTGCTAAGTGATTGACTTCCCCCACGTCGAGATGGTTATCAGCTAAGCTACGCGGAGCCAGGTGATAATATCTGGAATGCGTGAAACCTCAGAGACAAAACAACACACGTCTCAACCTGCTCAGACCTGCAGGTCCAGGAGATGGAAGATAGAGTCATTGTGGAAGGAGAGGAGGGGGGGTGAGGCAGGTGAGGGCTTTGTTGGGAGAGACGGCCAAGTCAAAAACAAACAGACGTAAACAGTGGGACGTCGTCATGGATGGAAAAAGACGAGTGATGGAGGGAGTTGAGTGGAGAGAGGGGGAAAGGTTAGACATAGTAATCGACTGAAAAATGCCTCCGCTTCATCCCCCTCCCCTTCCAAACCTCAAACTGCTCATATTCTCTGTATCTCTAACAGTGGAGCCGAAACCAGTGACCCATTCACTGCCACAACTCCCACTCTGTGCCCATGTCCCGCTGCAGGAAAAAAAACACAACACGAATACCATAAACTCCTCCTCTCCTTTTGAAGTGTACAGAGCCAAGGTCAGACACTGACGTGCGACGCTGTTGGCCTCCCTCGAGATATCGCACCAGATGGGCTCGTGACCCTTTAGGTTATGAGTCCTTTTTGCACCTACACACACAATCATTCACCCTGATTTAAATAAAGCCAATTTACTCTCCTATAAGGTCTGCGTTTCACTTTGACATTTCATCGATAATGTGGCTTTTCGATTTGAGGTGACTACCTCTTTTCCTGGCCACGGAAAACCAAAGTCAAGCCTGGTTAACAAGGCAACATACAGAAAGTGACAGCAACTTAAAAGAGGGTAAAAGTGGTTAAAAAGATTGTTTAGTCAATAGAAGGGAAATTAATTAAAAAGAATGTTTATAATCAATTCATAATTCAAGAAAATTTTCAACATTTTCTTGTTCTTTTGTGAGAATTTGCTGCTTTTCTTGTAAGGATGCACCGATTCGGATGCTGATATGAGGCCGATACAGACTCAATCAACGAGATTAGGTATCGTGACAATTGGTCTGATGTATTCAATTAAATTCTTTACACTTATATTCTAATTCTGCTTAACTTTGACAATTATTTACCAAGTTCTTTGTGCATGATTTGTTATTTGATATTAATAACAATTCAGTAGATGCATATCTATGTATTTTATGTTACATTCTGTTTAACAAAGTTAGGAAAGCAACATTTAAGTCAAGCCTGAAGATTTCTGAGACATATAGGAATGATCCCCGTCATTTCCACACACTGATTAATCATTAATTTAACACACTTATTGGATGATTACTTGGTATCAGCCAATACCAAAAGAATCGATGGACCATTGGTTGGACAACTTTTATACAGTTTACAAACTAGACAATTATTTGTTTAGTTTTTGAAGTATTTGAAGAACCCAACTGAGTAATACAGTATGTTGCAGCTGAAGGAAACTCCCTTCTTCCTGGCTACAAACATATCAAGAAAAAGATCTTCTATTGCCTCAAATACAGACAAGCACCAACAACTGGTGAGAACACCCTCAATTCTTGAGATGCCACATCAAGAAAACATCCAGAATTTCTCAGTAAAGAAAACAAGTGATGACAGGAAGACGGAGTCTGACAGGCGGAGATTATCAGGATGACAGACGCTGATAGGAAGAGAGCACGGAAAAAAAAATCAAACGTGGCCAAACTGGCATGAAGACGCCACGCTGATTGCCAGCATATTAAGATCAAAGAGAAAAAATAAGGCATACAAAAGGAGTGTGTCAGTGTGTCCTTGGATCATTTTAATCATGACTGCATACCACAGAGGCAAACCGTATGGAGAGCCCTCTTAATTAACAGAGTGTATCCAAGGGAACCACGGACGTTTTCTACATCTTACGGCTAAAAACACAAGTTAAAAATAAAAATAAAGTAAAAAATACAGTCCACCAGGCTTTACTGAGAAAGAAAACTCTGGTTTCTGTCCAAGGAGATGAGTGTTGTTGTAGGTGTTTACAGGAGCAGATGGTCCAGGTAGGCGTCGCAAGTGCTGGTTGTTTAGGATAATGGAGGAAATAAAACATCATATGGTGGAAGGCCAAGCAGGGTGTGTGCATATCTTTGTGCATGTGTGTGTAAGGAGGAGGAGGCTTCTGGGAGTCTGTTGGGGCGTTGAAGTTTAGCTATCAGCACCTCCACCACCCTGGCACCATCTCACACACCACCTCCATCTCCCAGCATCTGGTAATAATGTAGAGACGTTTGAGAAGATAGAGGGAGAGTCGGGGGGGATGTATGGATGGTTGCTAGGGGAGGAAAAGGAGGAGGAGGAGGGGGTAGTATGGAGGTGAGGAGAGGAGGGTGGGGTTAGATAGAGGGTAGTGGGCAGTGGATTATTCTGAGTAAGATAAAGACGAAATTGCCTACAAGCGTTTCTTCACATTTGTTTCGAAAGTGGCACAAGAAAGGGAAAAGATCGAAAATATTTTACTTTAATTCAATCAAAGCGGCCTGAGAGAGAGGAAGAAAATGAAATGGGGGGAAATGAAAGGAGAGGGGTGAAATGAAAGGCCTCCCATATGAGTGGACGTCTGTGATCATATGACTGTATTCACTGCCTGTGCTTTTCATTATAAGAGTGGGGGATGGAGAGAGAGAGAGAAAGGATACAAGATGGAGATAAAAGCAGACATGATACTATTGAACTTGTTTCAATTAGATGAACTCAAAGGCGGCGGGCGCTGCTGCGTAGCCGGACCTCCCATCAGCATCGTTCATTCATTATTCATAACACTGTGTCCAAAATCACAGGCCGGCTTATGGAAAAAAATAAATACATAAAAGGCAACGGCACAGATGACTTGGAGCATGAGTAAGCTAAGCCATTTACATTTCCAGAATGTTTTTCGTTGTTGTGATCTGAGTCACTAATGTGAGTTTTTCTTCAAAGACGTCTGTATATCACCAAATGTCATTTGAACACAGCGTGCTTTTGTAATGCTCGGGTTAGAATTACACACATTCTGCTGTTGGGTTGGGGGCCCTTGGGCGAATTTTGACATTTACGGTGGGTGATCGTGTTTGAGAGGGGTTTGCACAGGCAGGCGAGAGCATGTCCTCACAGGTAGGCAGGAAGGGGTAGAGTGAGGGGAGGACAGGAAGGAGGAGGAGGGGGTCTGTCAAATACAGGAGGAGGTGAGAGGAACTAAAGAAGTGTCTGTGGAGGAGAAGTTAGCCGAGTTGACGGGCAGGAGATGTGGAAGCTGTCTATCATCAGCAGAGCTCCAGAATTTTCCATGACTCCATTTCCAAGCGGAAAGGTAGCTGGGGGGCAGAGGAGCCAACCCTGTATCTCCGTGTGTATCTCTGCCTATAATGAGCTGAGATTCACAGGCTGAGGTGGCAGGCGACACACACTGAGCTCACACTTGGAGGTAACCCTGCAGCTTCAGGTTCAGCTGTGCACAAGTAAAGGCAGATGGGATCGGAAGACCGAGCGGATCGGGAAAATGTGTTCCCCAGATTGACGAGGCATTATATACATTTAGTATACTCGTCCACAGATGCTTACCACCCTGTTGCCATAAATCACAACCAACTGGTTGCTTCGTTTTGAAAATAAATGGCCACATATGGGAGCAACGCCACAACATGTGCATGAAGCAAGATCTTATTTATAATCATAACATTCGGATCTGTAACAACATTTAATGAGTTCTTCTTTGGCCCACGCCATTCCAAGTTTCATGAAAATCTGGCCCGTTCTTTCATCATTTTTTTGACAAACAAACCAACGAATAACCCAAACCACAAACATAACCTCTTTGGCAGTGGTAAAAAGGCATCCATCTTAATTGCTTATCTTAACTCAGCTCCAGGTTTGCACTATGCCACATTGCAGTAGTTTTTCTACTGAGTACAGACACAGGAAGTGAGGACTCAAAACTTGAGAAACAAAACTTGCTGAACTCCCTGACGACCGA
>CAFUXE010000406.1:116751-136080 GCA_903364295.1 Serranus cabrilla
GGCACACACACACACACAGTGCACTGCACACTCCCTGCCTGCTAATTGACATGTGGAGTCGGTGCATCTTTCATCATTCTCCACGGAGACAAATCTTGAAGTGTGTGTGTGATGTGAGTGGGGAAGGGAGTCCTCCGAGCTTGGCTGTCCAAGACCTCTCAGCCTCTCTCAACGCTCCGTGAGGCAGCCAGGAAAGGCCCAGCGGTCGCCCTTCACATGTACAGTATGTTCAGCCGTCTTCTGCTTGATAATCATTCAGTTTGGATAATTGTTAACTAAATTTTGTCTTCCCGCTGCAACATGCCGGCCAGGCTAGAATGCAAAATGCACTTTAAGGTTATAATTACTTTATCCCCTAATAACACGAGGCTAAATCAGTTAGGCACTCTGTAGGTCTAACATTATCCGCACAATAACTATCCATCACGTTTGTTGTTCTGCAAATTGCAGAGACATGTAATAGAGAATCATTTAGCCTGATGGAGTCATAACCTAATTGAAACACATTGATTTTGGATTAAATATTCATATGGACCGGGAGCGAGCTTGTACTTTTTCCTGCTTGACTGGATCAAAATGAAGCTTGGAAACTTGAGTCTTCTTTTATTACCGGAAAATGGACACAGCTGATGAACAACACAGGAGATCCGACTCGGCAAAAAAATCAACGTGCCTTCCACTGCACTGATGCAACTTTAAAAATACTGTTACACCAATGGGAAGTTATCAACAAGACAGCCAACCTAAACGACAGAATCCGCAGTTTGTCAGTTCCACCCATAACGACATATATGAGCATTTTGTGGCTCCTGGTACGCAGCGGAGCAGTTTCGGTATAATTAAGCTACAAAATAAACACAAGTCATATTTTGCTGCCTGTAAAAACCCTATATTGTTGTTTTTGAGTCCTCAAGCTTGATTGTCATTAACTAAACTGTCAGTCAAAAAAAGATTCCCTCCCCATGCTGCTCTGAATCACCAGGGATTTGAGACACCCTGCTTCGAGTGGCCCCTTCTGTTCAGGCTATTGTGATGATTAGACAACACACGGTCAGAAAGATGCATGTATTTCCTGTCGGTCCCTGGCAGGGATGAGACAGATGATGGATGGAGGGCGAGACAAGGAAGAAGCGAAGAGAGACAGATGAGTGTGCGAGATGTAGAGAAGAAAAACACGGCGATAAAAGTGATGACTTCCAGAGCTGGGCATGAAGCAGGGTGTGGTGAAGACAGAGACGAGCCAACTCCAGGGAGAAATGTAAGAAAAGAGACTCAAACTAAAGTTAAGAACAGGATCTGACTTGAGGAGAGCATTAATAGTCAGAGCATGGTAACTTTACTCCTCTACTTGTCTTTTTCAAAGTCAAGTTCACACAGGCAGAGAGAAGCAAAGGGAACTTTAGTGCTGTGGTCGTTGTTTCGGAGGGGCTCGGGTAAGTGAAACCTCAAAAAAACAAAGAGGAGTTATGTCCTCAGGCGAGTCAGAAGCCCTGAAAACTGATCCTGGATCTGTTTCGGTGATGACAGTCCGGCCCGGCTCTCAGGTGACACGGGGAACCCCCGTTTTCTCACACAAACAGAGATGAAGTCATAGCAAGCATACAACACTGACATGAGTACATTAGGGTGCTGTAATACAAATACCACCTCCTAACCTCACACACAAACACCTGCCCCTCCTCCACCTCCTGCTCCTCCTCTTCCTTCCCTGCATGGAGGATTAATGTTCCCACTCCTGTCTCTCAGGTCCCCCCGGCCCAGTTAAAGTAATAAGATCTCATTGTCAAACAGTGACCAGCCTCTCTGGAGAGGTTAACCACCGCTGCTTAACCATTAACTAGATTAAAGTCAGGGGGGCGCAGGAATGTTCTCCGACAGATGGAAAAGGCAGATTGGGCATTTTAAAGGAGAGGAGAGTCATGGCAGTGGCCTACCTTTGTGACAGTGGTTGGAGCAAATTTGCTCACACACTTGTGCACACATGTAAACACAGCACATTCTGCAGCATGGTGAACTTTCAGTCACCCTCATCTTCTGGTTATCATTATGCGATACAGATAAGAGCGAGGAAAAGAATCCTGCGAGGCCTCGCCGTCATATTTCTGACAACACTCCTTAGGAAGCAAGAATTACTGGGTCAGAGGTGCCTTCAAATATGTGTCTACAGGATTGAAATTGCGCCTCAGTGGCTTGGGGAGTGTTCGAGGGATACTTCACCCTCAGAATGATCATTTGTATATCAGTTACTCACCGTGTGTTACCTTGAACACTTGAAGAAAAGCTTTCTCGCATGATGAATGGAGTATCTGAAAACTAAATAAATCTTTGATGGATTGAAGTAACTGGATGCCGCAGCAAAACTATATCAAAACAAACTCTCACACGTTGTGCAGTTCAATCCAAGTCTCATTTATCCAGTCGTGTGCTCGGTACTTCCCCAACACATTTTTGGATCTTTTTTGGATCTTTAGCAAAAATGCATCTGTTTATTTAGTATTGAGCACACGGCTGGATAAATTAAACTTGGATTATACTGCACAAGTTTGTTTTGATATAGTTTTGCTGTGGTTAAACGAAGCCTCCAGTTAATTAAATCCATCAAGGATTTACTACATTTTCGGATTCTTCTTTCAGCTTCATGAATTCAAGGCAACACCTGAGTAATTCATTTACAAATGGTCATTATAAAGGTGAAATATTCCTTTAAAAATCAAGTACAGTAATTCTGAACAAGCATGTCAAATACATACTCCAAAACAGGAGGAGGGGAACTTTCACAGCAAAACATACAAATTTGCTGTCTCCTTTCCCCACACCCGGGCAAACCAGTGGTGTGGAAAGACATGAGGTGGTAATGGAACCCAAGTGTGTGTATGTGTGTGTGTGTGAGTGAAGAAAGGGGGGTGACAGGGCTTCTTTGGAGGGGTGCATTCAACAACTGCTGCTGAGGCAACTGTTGATGTCTGAAAAGCAACAGCTTGCAGGGCTCCCAGAGGACACTGTGCCAGCCAACAGTCAGATGGAGGGTTTAGGGTTGGAGGGGCGCAGGGGTTAGGATTTCTTCTCTACTGCCAGAAAACTGATCTCCTTGGCCACAGATCCAGGCTTTTCCACGACATTCCCCATTCCTAATTGGTATCCCTCAATCCTGACGTACTCCGCCTGTCTGATCCGCACTGCTGCTATCTCCGCCTGCATGGCTTTTGTTCGTCTCATCCCCCCCTTGCATGCTACTTGATTGATCAAAACAGCTGGACGCAAGAGGAGCATTAGAAAATTCTGTGGCGGGCACGAAACATGTCCGCCATCGTGTTTCCTTGCTGTTTTATGACACACATTTGTACAGCGCGTGGCTAAAAAAGCTCAAGCCAATCCCGCTGCTTTGTGTATGCCGACAACAAACACATTGAGAAACACAGGCTCTTATCCGCATCTTGCTACAGCACTCTTCTGCTAAATGGATTGGCAGCACTTAACCTCGTCTCCCGAAAGAGCTTTGTGAATTTTCAATTTCGCTCCAACCCTGAATTTCCTCCCCCACCACCACCACTGCCGCATCACATACACACAGACAGGGACAAGGACACGCATACAGAGACATGTAGCCGGTTTTCAAGGCTGCATTTGGAATTACCCATCACCATCATCTTCCTCCCTTGAGACAAGAACAACAAGACTACACAGTGGCTCCACCACAGTCGGCTGTAATCATCTCTCATCCCATCCCTTGATCTCTCTTTGTCCGTCCCTTCCTCTCTGCTTCCTTCCTTCCCTCTCTACAGCTCCCACTAATGACAAGACAGCATCCTCAAAGCAGCAGATGAAGCCAAAACAACTTCTGCCCAATTTCTTCTCCACCTATTTAACTTTTCCTCACAACTTTGAATCGAGATTCAAACGGGGCCATTGGCAGAGGCAGGCGCCGTACTGGAATGTGCATCCTGGACGCGGTGAACATGCCAAGCGGGGGAGGGCGGTCATTCTTATTTTAAAATCATCAATAGTGGCCATAAATCTGCTGAGGAACGTCTCCAGGGACGGGCGTAAAAGCAAACAGAGCCCTCTCCCATTAAAACACAGCGGGCAATCTTCCTGATGCTATGCAGGGTTATTAGCTGTGAACCGCGCACAAAAGCACAGCGGCCTACATAGGAAAAGACAACATGGTAAATCACAGTGAGCAAACACACACAGACATGGAAAAAAAACTACACTGAAGTGTCATTGAGAAGGTTGGTGTTAAAGAGAGACAGACTGAGGAGGAGCAACAGGCAGACAGAGATAAGAAGCAAAGAGATGGGAACATAGACAAAGCTAATCTGGAGAAATACACCTTTTGTTTATGTATGAGTACCTGTGGAAGTGTGTGTAATCACTGCTTTGGCTGCAGCTCTTTTGAAGCTCTTGTGGGGATACGGGGATGAAAAAGCTGGGGGGATAAACTTTTCCGTCTCCGCTGTGAACCACATCATTCTAGCTACCTGACTTCAAACCAGGATTAACCACGTGCACGCAACCCACCATCTGCTGATGCCCGCTCGCCTGTCGGTGCTGATTGCCAGCTCACCAGCCAACATCAGTGTGCTATCACACTGTTGTAATTGACTTTAATGTGTCATTCACTGCAAATTACAAACACTAGCGGCTATGTGAAAGGCTGGCGAGCTCCAATTCCCCTTTCAACGATTACTAAGTGGACTATCTAGCATTAGCCAACCAGAACATGCCCTTTATTTTAACTGCCTAATGTTTAACTGGTGCCCCCTGGTTGTCCGGCTCAGTGAAACCCAGTCAGACCACAAGAATGCACCCTGGCTGTGAACAAACTCCAGCTTTGCACCTATAAAATTGCCTCTTGGTGGAGAGATGGATGCCGCATTGTGGCTGCTTGTTTGTACGTGGATTACAGCCCGCGACTTGTGGTGAGAGAGGGTTTTAAAGCAAGAAAGGAAGCTCTTGTCCATAGAATTTGAAGTGATGACAAACAAACACACACATTACAGAGCGAGCTCCGACGTGTCCACAGGAATACCTCTCATTCCGCCTCGGTGCTCTACTCCGTCACTGTCACACACATATTCACAAAGCACACAGAGTTGGAGTGAATCACCCCAATAATTACAGCCCCACCATTCCAAGACCCACTCCCCCAGAGGCCTAAATGACAAGGGGGCAAACATGGACTTGCTCTCCTAAAACAGCCACTATCAATCTGTCACTCACTGCTGTATGAGCTAAGGTTTCCAGTGTTGCGTAACAACACAATCCTGCAGTCCACAATCCTACATGTGTGTTCTTCCAAGTATAGCATTCCAAGCATGATGTGCATGTGTGTTAATTTGTGGTTGTGTGAGTGCACCCTTCCTGCATACCTGTTAATATTTCTGCATTTAAGAATCCTTGTGTGTGTGCTTGCATAAGGCCAAAGTGCCCCGGGACAGTTGTAAAAAAAAAGGAGTCCCCTGGCTTTTATCTCCTCGTGGCTAAATGGCTCTTTTTCTGGCCTAATACCATAATAATTACACATGTCCCCAGGGGGTGCACTTTTGATGCGGCGCTGGCAGGGGGGACAGAAATTAAAAGTGAGGAAATGACTGTGGGAATTAAGGCGGCGATAGACAAAGAGGCTGACGCTGCGTGTTAGACTTTAACACCTTGAACTCAGCTGATGCTTGTCACTACGATTCTTTCCACCGGTTCTTGACCACTTTGGAGTCTCTACAGTTTAGCTCAAACTCATCTGACATTTGACTCCCCTTTTGTCTCTTGTTACTTTGTTCTTTTTATCCTCCAAAATGTACAAAAATCCACTTAAGGTAGAAACTAAGGCGGCATTAATGTGAATTGCTTCGATGAAATACTCCCAAAAAACAGGTTGTATTTCAGCTAAATTATGTAACTTTTTATGCATTTTCTTCAACATCTGTTTAGAAATATTTGTTTCTAAATGGAGAAACTGTGAGGTCAGAAACTTCAAACAGAAGTTATATTTCAGCATGTTGATGCCTTAGCTGCGATACAAAAGGAAATGGCATCTCAGGATCGTAGAAGAGCAGCAATTTACCAACATATCTGAGTGAGGGGGGGTCAAAGGGTCAGCGGCAATCCTAGGCACAAGTATGCAGAGCACCTTGGGGTGCCCCCGGGCTGTCAGGCAGCACATATTAATGTGTGACAACTACATACATAAATACAGGCACACATGCTTAGAAATATGTCATCACACTCAGAGGAGATGACACACATCCTTGGTGTTATGTGTCCCGCGGTTCTATTTAGCGCACTTCTATGCTCAGAATTGACATAGCTGGAAGTTGCCAGTGTGCGACCAGTAATTGTGAGAATGTGGGTCTGTGTGACAGAATCCCAGTGAGACCCAACAAGAGCTGCTATTATTAGACAAAACTATGCTCGAGAGAGAAGGAGGAGGAGAGAGAGAGACTTCAGTCAGAGAGGGATTTAGCAAACTGACTCTAAAAAGAAATCAACATTCTTAGCACTAAAGTGAAATAATGACTTTCCTTCACCCAAACTTCACAGCAGCACTGAGGGAACAAGAGGAGCTCAGCACCTGGAGCCGAGCCTTTAAATCAATGCAGCACAGCTGTACAGAGCGATATGTGATCTACACTGCGCACATCAATTACAGGGCACTTTTCAATAGGCACCTGTTAAAAGGCTCCATGAGGGACGGACAGACAGTTAAGCAAAACAACTGCCTCAGAGGCCGGAGAGGAGGCAGTCGTAAAAAGGGGATCTGAGGAATGAAGCGGTGTGAAGAGGAGACAGAGAAGAAAAGCTCCACCAGGTTGACTTGGAGGAGGATGCGGATATCTCGAACACTAAGATTGAATAAAATGAACAGAAATGGCAATGTTGAAGTGTAATGATGAGACATAAAAGATGCATCTAGTGGAGTAGAGAGAAAAAACTGCTGGAGAACATAGAGAGGGGAGTCGCCCTCCAGGCACTCCAGCCCCGCCCTTTAGCTCATCCTGCGCTGAATTAGAAAAATTGGAAAAAACTTGCAAAATGCCCACAAAGCATACCAGAAAATCTGCTCTTGACACAAACACACAGACGGTCACATAGGACTAACTTAAGGCTGTAACAGATATTTCAATCTAGCACATGAAAAAACAACCAAAAAGTAATATATTTTACATTTACATTAAATAATATAAATGTTACAGTTACACTGAGAGGTTTTAAAACACCATAAAGTACAGTAGGTGCACAACATCACTAGTGGCCCGGAACGAGGAAGAGTATGAAAAATAAATCTCCATATCAAATGTAAAATGAGGTCAATATTAAACTTGGACAGCCCCACTGCAACTCCTTAAATGGATATATACTTGGTTTTGGTCAGTTATCAAAAACTTTTCTTTGACGAAGATCATATAAGGCCAAAGTCAAGATGAATTTAAATTGGCTTAGTCTCTCTGGCAGCACCCAGGGGTGCAGAGGGTGAGGCGCGCTGCCAGCAAAGGAGACGCAAATCCCGCAGATCAGACATCAAAGCGCTGGAAACTGCACCCAGCAGCCAGACATGGCAGCATGGATGAGACTGAGACAGGCAGCATGGTCTTCAAAATAAAAGCTTATTAACATCTCTCACTGTTAGGGGAGGAGGGGGATGTGTCTGATGTCAAAAACATTTTTGGAAGCATAAAATAAATACACTTTCTCTGCATATATTTACGATTTTAAAATGTTTTATTTTGATGGTTTAATATTTTTTATTGTGGCTTCATTATTTGGTAGAAGGATATATTAAATTGGCAGTGGGTTCAAGGGGAAATCACGGTGTGTTGCAGACTTTTTTCTTATACCTCACAACTACACAGAGCCAGCATTAACCCTTAAATCATCACACCAGCGTAGATAACGCGTACGTCGGGGCTACGTAACCTGACGGCTGCCACTGCTGAGTATTTTTCTTTTACCAGTCAGGCTACTGTTGCTACATTTTCCTTGTTTCGGCATGAATCCAGTATTCCACCTGCTTTCGGCGTGCTCTGGCTTATCTGCGTATCCGGTAACAGGTTGCTCAAAATCAGCCAAAAACACACTAAAGCCCGCATAAACTACAAAGTCGCACAACTTAATGAGCCGCTTCTGACTGCGGCATGCACGGACAGGTTTGTCCTGTAAGTAGCGGACCTCTGAACTCCGCGAAAGTGTAAATTTGCAGCCTGAAGCCGTGAAAAACTAACCAGCACCGTGTCCAAAGCATTATAAAGTTACAAAGACAGAGTATAATATCAAAAAAACGTAGCGGGAAGTATCAAAGAGTTACCTTGAAATGCCCAGAGGAGCAAGGTGCACAGCAGCGACGTGCGTCCGAATGATATCCCGTCCATGGCCGTTTTTTCTAACTTTTTCAAGGAAAAGTAGTCACTTTGTTTTTGGTTGTGGAGTGTGGAAATCTGGCAGCAGCGAGTCTTCTTTCTTCTTTCAATGCTCCAAAGCTTTCTGGACGTCTCTCCCTCTTTCTCTCTCTCTCCCTCTCTCTCTCTCTCTGCAAAAGGAGTGCCTCTCTCCCTCACTCACACACACACAGAAATCTGATGCTAGTGGCAGTCTTCTTGGTTGATATATTTGCACAAAAGGTGACCCCCTCCTCCTCCTCCTCCCAATACAACCCCCTCCCCTCTCCCTCTCTCTCTCTCTCTCTCTCTCTCTCCACCTCACTTGCAGTGAAAAGACCTGCTTGACTAAGCGCGTAGGTCCACAGGGGCCCGCAGGATTTCTTTAAGGCAAGTTAAAAGTGATTTTATCATGAGGCTCTCTGACTCATTGCAACTCCAGAAACCTACCCTCCATACAAAATAGCCTAACTAAAGTTTTATCAGGCTGATAAAAAATAAAATAAATTCACTGAAGAAAAAGAATACATAAGCTCCCATTAAACTCAATATGGTACCTATATTTTTTAGGTTTGTTAAAAAACAAACACATTTCCTTTTAGTGCTTTAAACTTATCTCGACAGGCTAGCCTCTCATCCTAGATGCCCGATTTATTTCTGTGTGGTGATTTGGTTGGTGTAGTTCTTTAGAAAGAAGACATTTCTGACACAAGCCTGCTCACAACAAGATCTTTTAATTATCTTGAGTTACTTCGTCATGATCTTTGGAAGTTTTCCAAATCTCTTTTCTGGGGCAATTTAACTTCTAGTTTTATTATATTCAAGAGAAGGTAGACATCTCTCAGGCCAATACCTCTAAATGTATTTTATTACTTGGAAACGATGAAGGTAATAGCATTGTATTGGAGGAAAAAAAAACTCCTATTAAGGTTAATAAAATGGGCTGTAGAACAATTAACTGCTGATTAAGTGGGAAATAGGAAAAAACTCAATTTTGCAATTGTAGACATGGGAAATTATTCTGCTGCACTATAGCTAAAGGCTAGGCAATTAATCTAGCAGGTTACTTATCATCATGCAGGTCTTGATCTCACCCAAAAAACTAATTGGTTGGAAAAACAATCACCTTTCTTTACCTACTTTGTTCCGCAGACAAATTTCCTGCTCTGGACCTTTAACACTGCATTCGCCTCAAATTATGATTTTCATTTTCAAAACAACTAGAGGCAATTTCTTTTGGAGAGGGATCAACTGTCTCGCGTTGACAGACATACCATTCATTCCTAGACATGTAATCCCTTCAGAATCAGTTTGGGTATTTTCAGGGTATGGTACAGGGTATTAGGGTATTTACGGTTTAGATATACAATTATCATGGGGGGCTAAGTGGCTTATACTCAATGCTATAATAATAGTCTGAGTGCTTTGAGTGGCTATTGTGTGACTTATGAACTTGATTTAGGCCGAGCTAGCACTTGGAAAACATAAATATTGTAGTCGTCAATCTCTGATATGATGGATTAATGGAGCCGCTGCCCATCTGAGAGCACAATACAAACATCTATCGTGTAGCTTCTTTCTAATGGAGACTGGTTGACTGTGGAGCAGCGGTCAATAGTCGGCACACCCTGCAGGTAATAATAGTCCCTTGCAGAGCAGTTGCATTCAAAGTGACACATTCCAAACATAGTTGGTCCAAAACAGCTGGTTAATATTTTCTCAGCCCTGTTGAAAGAGGAGAGGTGATACTTGCTCCAGTGCACCATACACACTTACAGTTGAGCAGACACACATAGTTTCTCTACATGTAGAATACTGGCAGGAGTTTACTTATTGGCTACTGAGGGGTTGAGGGGTGAAGGCTGGTTTACCCTCACACAGTTTCTGTCTCTGAATCTCTCTTTCTATTCCCAGCAATAACAGCAGGATGGGGGAAAAAAGCCTCCCCGCTGACTATCTCACATCAATACGAACACTCATCCCTCATATCGACCAGGTCATAATCATCCCTCCATGCGGTAGAGACACGAGATCCACTAACAAGTCTTGTGTCCTTTGGTGAAAGACTTCACCCTCACACTGCCTTACATCAGACCTGTATTATGCCGCATAACTGTGGCTAATGCTGATTTAGCTGAGCATGGGGCATTCTTACGTAAGCTCTTTTAGTCATATATATAGTACAGTAGCAGGGCTGTGATTTACTGTATTGGCTCATTACCTAATGGAGCTGCAGGAGAGGCGGAGGAGAGAGGGAAATGAGGTTGGAAGAGGACAGAGAAGAGCAAGTGATAGGAAAGGAGGATTGGAGGAAAGAGATTAATATAGGTACGAAGGAGAGACGGGAAAGGGTGAAGAATAAAGAGGAAGAAAGAATGAAGATGCTTCGAGCCATTTCTTGACTCTAAGGTATTTGCTGAAGTCAGTCTTGGTGACAAACGGCTGCTTATTGTGTCAGAGTTAGTTGTTTAGTTGCCACAGGTGGAGCAAAGGTGGAGCACAGGTGGGCTTGAGCGCCATGAGGAGGTAGACCTGCCTCCGCTTTGGAGAAGGGGTGTCAGACAAGAGTAGTTTTAAAATGACAGGGTTGTGATCCTTTTTCAGACAGACTATGTTTTATGTTCTTGGACATAATCCACCAAGTGTAGAGCACTGCTCAAACACTATTATTTTAGAACCATTTGTCCCATACTAGGCATAAAGATTACATGTCTTCAATTGCACAAACAAAAGAAATAATTCGGCTTTCGGACTATGATGCATGTTATGCTAACTGCCAAATAAAACCAACAAGCCATGTATTCTTCATGAACAGGCCATTGCTAAACTTCCAGTCTTTTAGAAGAACAAGACAATAACAGTTTCCTTTGATATTCCCAATAATAATTGATGAAATAGAAGAAAATGTCTTCTCGTTCATTTGAATGTGGGTATTGTTTGCAATAAAAAGTTGAAACAGAATCAGCTTTTGGATGAATGCAACCTGACATCATCCTGCAGTGGCTCCAATCAGACTGGACACAGCAAAACACAATAGCGTAACGTTATGTTTCACTTGTGGTCTCTGAATTTGGCCTTCTGCACCAGTTTAAAACCAACATTTTGATAGGCCTTGCATCCTGGTTAGTTATTGGAAGTAAAAAATGTTTTTATTGAAGAGGACAAACGATCACTTGCCTGACTTGGCATATTACCAGCATGGCTAAATGCTAGCAACATGGGGAACACAATGGAGATACAAATGGGCGACACTCCAACTCACCGACACACAACCCCGCACTAATGACTCTATGCCTGATTTGGTGTTAGTGCAGGCAAGGCAAGACAGCTCACATGTCACCCCAACGATGTCCTCCAGCTTGGGAAACTCCCAGGCTAGGTGGGATTTAATCCCTCAAGTGTGTATAGGGTGTGTCCCAGGACCTCCTCCCAAATAGACATGCCAAAATTCCTCCACAGGGAGACATCCAGAGGGCATCTTCCTCCGATGCCTGGAGCACTGCTGCTAGATCCGTTCAAATTGAAAGAGCATCGGTCCTACTCCAAACACCCTCTGGACGTCCAAACTTATTCACGCCCATTGAGCCAGTTAACTCAGTCACTTAGGACAGCAAAAATGGCAATCCACCATTTTCCAGTTGAGTAACACAGGCATTACAACCTGTTTGCATCCTAAAAGGTCACTGCCCGGTGTAAACAATCAGAACTGCGACACCAGCAAATACCAGAGAGACAATGATGATCAACAAACAGGACACTCCCCACTCCTCAGCTAGAGATTGTCTTAATTAATGACAAAATAAGTGCAAGGACACAACCATGACTGATCCCATTGAATAATAGAGAATGCCCTCAACTAGACTTTGGACACAGTTCTTACTCTGGTTATACAAAGTCCACATGGCTTGTATCAACAGCCCTGATGCCCGACATTCCATATCCCACAATTCCCCCCTACAAGAACCCGGGGGGGCATGGCCATAAGCCTTCTCAAGGTCTACAAAACACATGTAGACTGGATGGTTGAACTCCTATGAACCCTCAGTATACTTCTAAGACTACAAAGCTGGTCCACTCTTCCATAACCAGGATGCAATCTCTATTGTTCCCCCTCAATCTGAATTGACATTCGGTGGGAGGCACCTTTCAAACCACTCTGGAATTAACTTTCCTGGGGAAGTTGAACAGTGCAATACCCAAATAAATTGATGCCAGCTTTCTGGGACCCAATTTTTAAAAATGGGAACTATAGAACACATCTGCAACTAAATAGGCACATTCCACAGAATGTTTTGGCTAATCCAGTCATTAAGTAGGAGATGGCTTTATGATTAAACAGAATACTTTGAATAATTGTAGAGTCAACAAGAGCAACTACATTGGATTGATAATGTATAGAGCCAAATGGAAACATGCTCATTTTTTTTAACCAGGCATTGAAAAGCAGTTTAGGGTCCATATGTGCTAACATTCATGATACAAAATACAGCTAAGACTGGTGGAAATGTCATTAATTTTGCAGGCATTTGAAAATCGTTTTTTTGAACTGATGATGGTTGAAGGTAAACATATACTTCACTTTAAAAAGAGATATTCCTATAGCTCTATTTTTCTTCACAGTTTTCATCCTTGTAAAAACCTGTCACCTACATTACACACAATACAATTTGTCCGACTCAAGTGCCATCAAAGACAATTCATCAGATTTCACAGAACTTTTCACAAATGTATTAGTACTCCCAAAGACCAGGCCTGTCACAACAGATACAACATCAACTTAACGAGCTCAGCCAACAAAATGTGGTTATCATGAGCTCCCCTTTAAGGGATCACCACAGTTAATACAATTGATCCCCAGGGGAACTTTACTGTCTGGAGCACATTTCATGGCCATCCATGTTGCCTAATAACTGTTGAGACACATCACTCACAACCTCTCCATCAGGTGAACTGATGAACAGGCATTGCCACCTCTGAAGTCACATATTTTCTGGTTACCTTTCATGGCATTTCAAACAGCTTAATGATGACTCAAATTATATAAAAGGTCATAACATGCAAGCAAAACCTATCTGCCAGCGCTGAGTCTTGTCAGCATTTTTAGACTTCAAGAGAAATAAAATCAAGCAGTTATATGACTCGTTGAAGGTCCTTTTAGGCAAATAGTCACACCTTGCAAAATATAAAACAGACAGTCGACTTTATAGTCCCTTGTTTTATGTGATTTACCACCCCCACCCCATGTCAAAAATTAGGCTACCTGACAGGGAGAATATTTGACACGTCAGCCTAAAGCAAGGGGATAAAGAGAAACAGAGACATGGAGGCACTACAAAGGGAACAGAGATGTGTAATGAAAGAATAATGAAGAGAACAGATTAGGAGTGGAGGAGGGGAGAACTTTAATTCCAAAGTCAGGGGATGGGTAACACATAGCCTCGGGGAATAATAGCAAAGTATAGGCAGGGAGGAAAAAATGTGTGAGCGATAGAAAGTGAAGGTAGCTGTAATCTTGTATGAATTCTGATGTCTGGCGCCGCCATTGCAGGGAAGAATGAATGAAAGATGTGCCGAAGCCCCATCCTTCACATCCCCCCGTGATACTTTGATCTATCCTTTTGTTTCACTCTTTCTATATGTACCCTCCATCTCTGTCCACTCTAATCTCTCCATATATCTTTATTACCCCCTCCTTTTCCGCTCCCCTTCGGGCTCTCTCTCAGTATTTCTTGGCCTCTCTTCTCTTGGCCGAGCTACAGACGATCACACAGCTGTTTTCCAGGCATTGATACATGGTGGAGTGTGAGTCACAGTGCGGGATTTGTGCAGTGATGTAGCTATTCTCTGGGAAGTCAACACTATTACATGTTATGTGGATAGCTTACATTTGCTGCCAATTGCCTCTGATCATCAATAGAGTCACTAAAAGTAACTAATCTTTATGATTCATCCTAACATCACTATCTGTTTTCCATCCCATTGCTTTTACCTGCTTTGAATGTAACAGATTGGATCATTCACCAGGCACGACAACAATCGTTGGTGTAAAGCTTTGTGCTCCCCAGGCAGCGCGCATTTGTTGTGTTGGTTATAACAGGATCAAATGAGCGGCTGCTCTTTGTTTATGTCCCCTGAAGAGTTTCACTGGGACCATATCCTTTAATGTGTGCTCGTGTCTATCACAGTGGATTCTGCCTGACTGGGTGCCAGGCACAATACCACCCACTCTCACAGCAACTCAGTGGGAGGGAAATATGTCATGCTCACTATAGTCACACCAAGCTACAGGAAATGACGCTAAACAATATGGGAGACACATACCCGCCTCTGTGCCTATGGAGCGGGTCACTGCATCATAAAGGTCATCTGCATGGTCAAGTAGTGGCAGCACAGTTTACAAGAACTGCGTCATGTTTAACAGGAAACTACTGTTATTTATCCACTTTAGTTTTCAGGGTTTTATGCTGCATTTATGTCTTGTTGGAATATTCCGAAAAAATGTGTTTTCAACTGGGAAAATCCATGTGAATGACCGGTTTATGTCACAAAAACAAACAAAAAGTTTGAGAGAAAGAGTTTGTTAACTTTTTGGTCAAAGAACAGCCGTGTTGACATCATATCGCAACCAGATCTCAGAGTTAATCAGCGGAGTGTTCTAAGAATACACAAAAACACACGTCATTAAACAAGCACGTTCGGGTTGCAGTAAAGGCTGCAGTTTTGGTGAATTTAGGCTACGAAACCACTGATCTAGGTTTAGGGCAAAAAATGTACGTAATCGCCGGAAGTGAAGTAGTTACGAGGGTATGAGGGTATGACTACCGGAAGTTACGTAAAAAACATTACGCAAATTATGTTACTTTGTTTTCATATGGACACAAACGATCTGCAGTTGGAAACTTCTGAACAATAACAAACAACACATCTTTGTACACACAGAAATATATCGTATATACGGTTTCATTTTAGTTAGTGAATTTGAGACAATCTTTTGTTTAACTAGAAAGAAGAAAGGTGTATTTCAGCAGTTCTGTAATCTGCAGTCAAATCCTAGAGCTGCCCCATAGACAGTGAATAATGAAACCACTCATACAGCACTATGACAAAAGCCGTGATTAAACAGGGATATGGGGACGTTTTCTGATTCACAGCTGTAAGCTTCGCATTCCCAGAAAACTCATGTAGTCTAATATCATAAACAAAAATTGTCTGATCCCCTCAAGTCACTCACTAATTCATTGTCATAGAGCTGGTCCCATGCCTCGCAGAATATCATTTTCAGCACAGCACAATAATGCGTTTTATAATTCTATTTGTTCTATTTAAATTTGTTCTGTGTTATTTGTACTGTGAAGCCCATGAGGAAAACAACTATAAGCCTCTGAAAATCACCTTTGTTCTCTTACTTCTCTTCAAAGACTTACCCAGTGTTTTGTACATTTCTTCCCTACAGATCACTTCTTTTTTTTGCATTAGTGACAAAACAGTTTGGCATCATTTTTAATACATTACATGAAAATAAAATTGCGCTAATATTTTCAGGTTGTTAAACCATAAGGGGAAATCTATTTACATTTAAATATTGGTCACATTTAATGTTCTACTATTTGGTAATGCAGTTGACAATACAGTTACCAGAACTGAGCTATCAGACTGAATTGTGTCTCATGACAATAAATATAAATTGTGATGCAGTTCAGTACACATCTAAACACTAACTCCATGTTGTTATCAACTCAACTCAATGTCAGTGAGCAACTTGAACACTTGAAGTATACAGTATAGAACAACTTGTTTTGGCTTATATTAAACTCACGAAGGGGGTGAATTAAGGTTTTATTCTGACCAACCTAGAGTTGGAATAAGTAGCTATTTTCATTCAAATCGAAATTTTTAAATGTCATAATAATGAAAATGTGGGTTAGGGAACATTTCCTTCAACTGGAGCAAATAAACAAAGCTGCATGAACTTACCTTCGTCAGAAGATGGCAGTGTAGTGTGTTGCTGAAGGCTAATCTGTCAGTAAACAGCAGAAGAAGTCAAGAATGCGAGAGAGAGAAAAACAACAACAAATAAGAAGTTGCTTATCAGACAACTTTGGCCACCCACAAGAGAAAAAGGAGAGAAGTCTTCAGGAATTTTATTCAGTTGGTAACTTTCTAATTTTCCTTTTTCGGAAACAGCTGATCAGAACTACGTCAGAACTTATTCGGAAAAGGTGTTTCCATCTCCCGTTTAGCGTATTAACTTTTTTCGAAAAAGACGGAAACCACCTCAAGTGAGCTTTTAAACTTTTATTTCTATTTTCAAGTTTTATCGAATTTTGGTGTTTGCGTCAAGCTTTTCTCATGCAAATCTTTAAAACGCATGTAGAAATGCAGTGATGGAAACATGACTAGTAAAAATACCAACTAAGATGGTTAGGTGAGTTTTATGTTGTTTTTTTATCTACTTTGAATGAACTGAAGTGAATGTCACAGTAAAAACAAGTAGTTTTAGTGGATGTACTTTGATGGTCAAAGTTGCCCCAAACATTACTCAGCTTTGTAGTTGTGTCGTGGCTGCTGGCTGAGACGATGTCCTGGACAAATTCCAAAACTTTTTGTACCCATTAGTCATTTACACCCAAGTGATATATTTTGGCGTTTTCACTGCTGAGTCAGTTTGACAACCTTGATATACCCTTCAAATATATATTGGACCCTTGTGTCTGCATCTCTCACATGTCCATGCAATTAGTGACGGTGAGGTGTCCATGCTAGCTCCGACAGCTTGATAGACTAGCAGTGGTTAACTAAGGGGCGGGGCTTAGTGAAGGACCCATTTAAATGGGCCACAAGCCAAAACATGTTGGTTTATAAAGTGTTTCTATACTCCATACACCAAGTGTTGTTCTATATTCAAACTACAAGTTTTTTTTTTTTTTTACCTCTTCAGACTTTCTCCATGCATCTTGGAAGGAGTGATGTTTCCTCTGCCAGAAATCCCCGCTCTGCTTCCCCTTCAAAGACATTCAAAAGAGAAAATTGAGTTATACAATAATTAACATCATTAAGAGGCAAACTATTATAGCCACAGTTTTTAACATAAGTGGCTATTTTAAATTAAATCTTAATCCCCGGTTTATTGCTTTAATTCCATGCCATGTTGGGTGCAGAAATTAAACCTGATCTTATTTTTTAATTCCTTATTATGGTGTTCTTAGTATATTTTGCCAGTCATGATCTGATATGAAATTACAAATGGAAGCTTATCTCCTTGCTGTAAAAAGTAAAAGGTTGAACAGTTTAATGAGTTTCATGAGCAAGATCATATAAATTACTTTCCTACAAAACTCCTAACGACTATATTTTCATATTGTTAGTCTTTTTATGCAGCTTACTCTTTTATGCTCTTGAACCACAGTTGGCTTTTCTTCAGACGTCTTTTTCTGTAATGCATGTAAATGTAGCTTTCAGAGGAAAATTAATTAGGAATCAGCTCTTTGCCTTCAAAGTCTCCAACGTCTCTGCACTGCACTTTCTGTTGCTTACAAACATACACACACACTCAATCCTCCATGCCCGCTGGGCTGTGTGGACTTTATCGTGCCTATACACCAACTCAACGTTGGCGTCGTCTCTGCACTCAAACCCGCAGGCTTTGAATATGAATACATAAACCATTTTATAGAATATTAATCATCCTTCACCACTGAATGAATTGCAGGCAATTGCATTTTCTCCGTGTCTGCCCTGGGGGTTACAATAGGAATATGAAAGTGTTACCACCTCTGTCAAACTTAAATGGAGTAGTTATGTGTGAGCACATTCTTATTTGCATGTTTACGCGATCCGGGGGTGGGTTTTCTGATTTGACCCAAAGCAGTGTTATTCTGCAACTTTAACTTGCTGTGTGCATTTTCAAGTATGCACACATATGCTTGTGTAACCACTCAGATATTATGCACATATTTAGCCTAATAAGATGAGGAGTTTCGGTCTAAATGAGATGTTCTGCATTAGAGAATACCTGCTCAGAAACTGACACACTCACATTAAGGGCGACGATAATCGTCTAACAAAACTGCATTCATGTTCTCTTCTTAAATGTTTATGCTGAGGTCCAGTGTTAGAATTAGGGTTGCAAAAATCAACTTTGTACTTCTACTCTATTATATCTCAGAGAGAAATATTGTACTTTTTACTCCACTACATCCATCTGACAGCTTCATTTACTTTACAGGTTGTTTTTTAATCCCTTTCCTGTCCAGTGAAACTGTTCATTGTGAGCTTTTACTTTTCTGTACATTTTGATGATATGCACTTTTTAAATAAGGTTTTTAGTGAAAGGCATTTACTTGGAGTGTAATATTTTCACTGTGTGTGGTATTCAGTTATTCTCATTAATTACCTAGACTGAGGCAGCCCACCATAGTCTAAGGACATAATTAATGAAGGCAGTCAGACACAGATACAGTTGTCAGTAAATTGTAAATGGTCCGCACTTGTATAGCGATTTCTAGTCTTTAAACCCTTTTACACTACAGACTCGCTCATTCACACACACATTCATACTGGTGGCCGAGGCTGTCCTACATGGTGCCACCTGTCACCATCAGGAAATGATTCACACACCGATGATCACAGCACAGGGAGCAGTATCTTGCCCAAGGATACTTCGACACATAGACTGCCATGGTCAGAGATCAAACCACCGACCTTCTGATTAGTGGATGCTCCCAACTGTAATTTCTAGCTTTTTTTAAATCTTATAAATAAGTGGAATATTAAAGCTTTTAATCCAGAATGGTTCTTTGCAGACCTTCAATCACAATCAAGTCAACCGCTGATCTGTTTGTCCACGTGTGTGCATGTGTGTCTGCAGTAACCCAAGTGAGGGACCCATCTGTGTGTGTCCAATGAAGCCTGAACCATTAACATCTCTACTGATGTGGCCCCCAACAGAGGCCAAGAG
>CAFUXE010000406.1:139050-170609 GCA_903364295.1 Serranus cabrilla
AAAAGTCAACTCTTGCTCATCTGCATGCAGAGCGCCTTGGTTCCAGCTGTGAACAGAGGATTGAAATGGAAATGGGAAGGGGGGGGAAAGAGCAGATTACGCTCCTCAAACGGCATGCACTGCCTCCTGGCTGGCCCACCAGCTGAGTAGAGAGAGTGAAAAAGGAACATGGGTGGGAGGGTGTATGATGGTGGCTAAGAGGGAAAATGTAGGAAGAGTTAGACGGCGACAAAGTGAGGAACGTAAGAGTAAATGCAGGGGGAAAGGAAGAAGAAAAAGTCGGTAAAGTCATTTTGGGCAAAAGCAGAAGATGGAGAGGTCGGATGAAGTGGAATAATCTTTTCTGGAAGGGCGGCAAAATGGTGAAAAACTAGATCAAGACTGTCTCAAAGACACCGAGTGTTCTCGCTCAGACACAAAGATCCCTCGCCACACACACAAAGTCTAATGGACCAGACAAGATTCATGTGAATAAACTCAGCCGACCTCCGAGATAGCCAGACCTTGAACTTCACCAGGTTTGGAAAAGCAGACAGACAGCGGCTGAAAGAGATGATCACCTGTGTGTGTAACACTGTACGCTGTGCTACAAAAAGCACAGAGATATGCCACACTTCTGATAAGCAGGCGAGGCTCGTCTGAGGGATATTGGAAGTTAAAGGACACTTGCTGCATTGTGCTCAGAAGTAACAGTGCAGGAAAAGAGAGAGAGAGCTTCATTCATCTGCGAAAAACGGTGTGACAGGACGCGGAGAAATTGATTTTAAATTTTCAATTGTCCTGAATTTTATTTAAATCACGAGTCAAAGGATGGATTGTCTTTACATTACAATCAAAATATTGAAATGAACTTCAGCTTTACACACTTTCCAAATGTCAGGGGGGCTGCCAGGTTGGTACATTGCTATTCATGAGATTTCTGTGTCCTGATGCTACAGCAGAGAGGTGGGCATTGACCTCAGCTGGAACAGCCAGATGGGAGAAAGAGGAAGAGAGAGAGAGAGGAGGGGGGAGGGAGACCAGGGGGGAGGAAGGGGGGGACTGTGTAATGGAAAAATGAAAAAAATGAAATAATGAGAAGGGAAAATGAGACGGAGAGAAACCAGGAGAACAATTTCTCTATCAGGACCCAGAGAGGCATGACCCTGTGATTTGCTGCCTGCCCGTATTCAGCAGGCCCGCAGGCTAGTGCATAATGTTAGCCTAATGTTGTACCAAACCTCTGCCACAGCAGGACCCGGTCGTCAAATTAAATGCTCTCTCAGAAGATGGGTCCCTGTGGTGTGCCTGAATTTTCCATGGAGGAACAGTACGATTTCCATGACTGTTGTCAGCGGTCAAACACAGCGTTTGGTCTCAGCTTCTCTCTCACCCTGAAGTCATGAATCCAACAGGTCTAAAACTGCACCGAATCACGGCTCGCATACCAGCACAATTGCAAAATAATATATCCGGTGTCATTATGTGAAATTGAAAAATTATTATTTATCTTTCGTGAAATGTGCAGAAATGTGCAAAATCTGCATTTGCACTGGTAAAAAAAAACACCACACTATTTCTTCTTGGCAGAAGAAGACGTTCTCAGGAGATGTTTTGACGGAGAACTGTGGGTAAAGAGGATGCTTTGAAAGCAGTTCAGCAGTTAATAAGATTTCTGCTAACACAACCTCCTCTCTCCGTCACACTGTTTTTGCACGCACACTTCTACACAGCCGTGTCTAGGACTTTTCCTCCCTCACACACACACACACAGAGACACATGCACCAGAAAGACAGTAGGCCATTGAAAACAGTGAAGGATTTTCAAGTTTATCTCTTTAGGGAGGTGAGATACAAAAACAAAAGCCCTTTGACAGACTGAAGGTTCCCTGAGTCCAAGGGCACATATTTTAAAAAATAATTGTGTGCTTGAAATGAGTGACAAAGGAAAGAAAACGCAGAGACAGGGAAGGGGGAAAATCCAGTAAGTGAAAGGAAAACCATAAAAAAATAATATAGCGAGTATAGCGAATGAATATAGAAGCGGTACAGTAGGATATGCATGTTTAAAATGAGAAGAGACAAGGAGACAGAGTGGAGAAGGAGTAAGACGGCGAGCAGGGTGAGAGAAAATAAGGGCATGTTGGAATTTGTCCAGAGGGAGGAGAGAGGACGCTGGATTGAGCTGCGGAGGTCACTGTGGAAGAGACGAGTATAGCCCACAACAGCAGCCTGAAATGAGTTCTGTAACCTTTGCAACCCTGCACCACAAACACACATGCACACTCGCATGTGTGCACATACAAACACAGCACACCTGAGCGTCGTGAATGACAGTCCAACAAACAGCACATGTACAGTAACCACAGCCGCCGTGTACAATGTGATGGCACGCTGCAGAATCTGTGCAGCTCCACAGCTTCATCTAGTTACTCGCTAAAATTCAATTTAAAAACATCTTACAAAGTCACAAGGGGATTACACTGAAGCTACACACACACACATACACACAAAAGATGCACGTGAGAAGTCGCTGTACGTTGGCTATCTACATTGTGGAATGTGAAAATATTATGAAAAAATAAGTCCAAGAGGCCGAAGACACAGTCAGCTCCCAGGGAAAGATAAACTACTCAAACAACTGGTTTATTTGACCTGCTGTAGCTGTCATACTACAGTTATATAATAATATAGTTTCATGTGAAATGACACATTATTAGATACATTGTGTTTTTTTTTCCTTCATATAAAGTAGTTTAATCTGTCTAAATTGGTGGAAATGGAGGAAGCAGTAGTCAGAAAATGTACCTCTGTAAATGTAGCAATACTCAAATAAAGTAAAAGCATTTAAAATGTATAGCACAACTTAATAAATAGGCGTAAAATTGCTCATAAGACAGCACAATAGCTCTTTTTGGTGTCCTGTTATTTGAATTCTGAAGTCTAATATTGTGTATGAAGCATTTTATGTACAACCCCTACTCCTAAAAGCAGGAAAAAGCCTAAAATTAGGAAAATAATGTGGATATTTTTTTTAAAAAAAAACCCAGTTTCCCAGTTTGAGCATTAGATATTTTGTCTGTGTGGTGTATTCAATTGAATATAGGTCACAAAGGATTTGCAAATCATTGTATTTGTATTCTATTTGTATTATGTTTTTCCCAATTTTTTCAGAGTCAGGGCTGTTGTGGGTTATCAACAGTTGGTTGATGACACTTCTCTAAAACCCCCATAAAATACAAAAACTTCAAGAGGAAAGATAAAGATAATCCACTGACCTTATTTTGAGCAGCTTCATGTTGTGTTTATGCTAAAAACAACAAGGTCTGTAGATTATCTTCCGTCACTGGATCATGAATCCTGAAACGAGACATTGCAGTTAAATATTCGAAATGTTTTTTGGGCACCACGAGCCAAGTAGCAGGAAAGGCACACATCTCTACAGACTGTTGGCTCGTTTGATCGTCACATCTCTTAGGTGGGTGCAATATTTATCATATCTGACAGAAATCGTGGCCAAAAACAGCGTATAAAACTATCATTAAAACATTTCCAACATTTGCGGCAAATTTGTCAGCCACAGCGATTAATCACAGCTCTTTATGATTTACTCAAAAAGAAAGATGGAAGTTATTAACATGAACTGATCCACTGATGCACAATTCCCAAATACCCATCTGAGACATTTCTTCATCACATTTACTGATGACACTAACATATTTACTCAGTGCTTTCACTTGCTTTCTGTGTTTTGCTCTCATTGCATTCATGATTTTTCCCCATCTTCTTATGTCAGATTTATTTTTAAAAATCTCCATTGGCTCCCATGTTTGATATGACTTTAACTGGTGCAGGGAATTGTAGAAAGCCTTTTTAGTAGAGGCAGAGCATGACACAAGGCAATGCAAGAGGCTCAGGGGCTTTAGCACTGATAACAAATGGAAGGGGTGAGAGGGTAGCAATGCTACTAAGGGATAAAGGATGAAGGGGAATAGGGGAAAGAAGATAGCGGGAAGAGAAGGAACATGGGCATACAATGGGAAAGTTGAAAGAGTAAGATCATTAGGGCGATGAAGTGAGAGTCTGAGGGATTGTTTAGATTGGAGGAGGGAGGAGGAGGAGAAAGGGCCGTGGACTGAGTGAGAACAGGAAGGAATGATGGTGAGAAAAAGTTTTTTTAACTGAAGCTTCCCTTAGTCTCAAAAGCTGCACTTCATCAGCATGCTAACACGCTTGCAATGATTTAAATTGCTCTAAAGACAAAGTACAGCTGAGGATTATGGGACTAGTATGCAGATATTTTACTCGTATTTGACACGATGGTATTTCAGAGCAGTTGCTGGATGAAAATTCAGGAGGTCAAAGTTAATACAGTTCCTCCTCTAGGGACCAGGGTAAAGCATCCAACAATTAATAAGATATTTTAACAAATAATTTAGAATGTTAACCTCATTAACCCCTTTTCGACCAACACAAACCTAGTTCATTTGCTCGCTGGTGCTAGTGCGCAGTTGGCTCAACTTACGAACCGTCTCAGAACCTATCTGCTCTTCCACAGGCTCGAGAGCTACGTCATTACGTCACTGTATAACAACAATGGCAAACTAGATCATCTCTTTACAAATGTTGGACATGGCTTTACGAGGCTACATTGGCCAGATCCAAACCGGCCCTGGAACTGCCACAAAAGGGGTAATAGTGGCCCTAAACTCAGGATGGATCACAAAAGTCACCGGTTATCACTCTGCTATAGGGGAAAATGCTTCAGTTTGCACACAGTCATCTTGGGTGGTGCTCAGCCTGGGATGCATTGACAGTACCGTTGCAAAATAGGCAGAAATAGAAAGCCCAGACAGGGGAGGGACCATGCTGAGTGAGATGCCACCAATCTGTAGGCTAATACCAACAGTCTGCATCCACTGAGTCAGACTACATAATGTATGCACAACACACCTTCATCCAACCATATTTGCACAACACCACTGACTCCTTCCATATCTCCATACCCGATATTACTCTCAGAATAATTAAATAGATTTAGATTTTGAAATGTGTGCCTGAACCTGTAGACTGTGGACTTGTACAGGATCTTGGTGTGACAAGGACAATTCCTTGCACACAAAATACTTGTAAGTTTTCAGTGTTATCAGTGAACATATTTTTGCTCATTAACTGCCATTTGCAAACAATAATGTTTACTGGAGTATTGTGATTGTCCTTTTAAAAGACAAAAGAGGCCTGTCGTCTTCTCCACACCACAGGCCTGGCTAATTTATTGTGGTCCATGTGTGGTGTGTTTCAAATTTCTCAGTGGGATTCGTCCTCTGGAGACCATTAATTCCTGTACAAAAATTTCATGGCACTTTATCTAACAGTTGCTGAAATATTTCAGCCTGGTCTAAAGTGGTGGACAAAACACCACTGCCTTCCCTAGAGGCATGAGTAGCACGGTTAAAAATGCAATGAGTCTGGGAAAGTGGTCGTGACTGGTCTATTTGTCATATCTTTGAAAGTAAATCAGTGAAATGTCATCCCATATATGAAGCAATTTAATAAGTTAAGATTGAGCAAGGGCCAGCTGCAGCACACATTACTTGTTGCTTGTATACTGAGAGTGCTCGCTCATCTTGCAACAGCACTCTTTACCACAATTTGGAAATATCCTTGAATCTTTTTCCTGCAGCTTGTCGGTGCCTTGAACAGCTTTCAAGTCAAGTGCTCGTGTTTACAGCAAATCCAATACGACATGAAACTCTGCAAAAGACCACGAAGTGCAAGGTTAGCTCATCTAATCATTGGAAATGGAGCGTGCTGAGGGGCATCGGAGTTATCTTCTCATGCATGCACTAAACCTCGGAAATATTTCTACAGTGTAGTGTAACCGAGGAGCCAGAGCTGTCAGGGCTGTGGGTGCTTGGATACTGAGCTTGGCATGTGAGTTGCTGCTGCTCTGCTGGTTGACTTCACACATACTTTGGTCAGTTTGGGACACCTCTGCTTGGCATTTCTTTGGAGATTTCTCCTCCCCCCCACAGACACACGGACAGATAGGGCTAGACTGCAGGAGAGATAGAGGAATGATGAAGCGCAGAGCTACGAGCACACACTTCCTCCTATCTCAGTCTGTCACTGTGTCAACTATCTCCACAGCCATTTGGTGTCACACTGGTGCGTCTAGCTGTCTCCCTGTCACTCTTTTGTTCTGTGCTGAAGAAAGTGCAGGGCCATAGCATCAAAGTATGGGAAAACTTGAAAGCTCTGATCTGAATGTGCGTGCACACAAGCACAGCCACATCATAGGAAGAATATAGTCTCCACGCACACATACAGAAGACACACTGTGCAATTCAGTCAGTTCGGCTGGCTTTGTAGACAGCATCTGTTCTGCACCCTGTCATCCTCCCTTTGCACCCCACCCTCTGTGACAGGTGGAGGGGATTCAGACCCACAAGCTACGGAGAAACACACACACAGACACACACAAAGCCCACAGAAACCCAGAAGTCACTGACACATGGTTAGTGTTTCGCCTACACACACACACACTCATACATACACACCTGCTGTGGGGTAGTGCTACAGTGCCCTGTGGTGCCAGGCAGGCTGAGCGGCACGTTGCATGTTTACACCACCTGCTCTCAGGCCAAACAGAGGATGAGGGATTATCGCTGACAGCACACACACACACACGCACAGGAGCAACAACACACATATAGTGGACAAAATGTATAGAAACTCTTAAAACTATCCAGGAAGTCAACAAGGTCAAACTTGTTCCTTCTTCCACAAAACAAAGCCATCCATCAATCAGCTTTTACACACCCACCGGGACAGATAAGTGCAAACGACGCTTCTCGTAGCCGAGTTTTCTTACTTACAGACTTGTAATGCAGAGGGCAGCCGCTCAGCGCTCCACTAAAACAACACTGACCTTCTGGCCTCAGACTAATTTCTATAAACACACTCACAGACCGGGGCTGACCCTCGCCGCACAGCGTCAACACACAATACGAGGCTTCTATAGTGCATCTGCTGCGTCGGCTTAACCCCCGGCTTGTGCGAGAAGACTTTAAAGGGTTCATGCAGCTTTTGACATGCAAAACTCAGCTTTCAAACTCTTGAAACCTTTATCATCACATTATTACTCACCATATTTAATGCTTGCCCATTTTTAGTTTGACTTAGGGATTACACTGGATGTATTGAGCTATGAACTACTGGAGGGAATTCCTAAAAGGTGTCAACAGCAAACCTTTCATACAGTTATAAAACAGTTTACATGCTTGCATACAGCATGAGCGGTTGTGTAGACAAAGCATAAGATTAGGTTCAAAATCAAGAATTTTTCAAGGAGTTTATTCAAATTCGACATATTCCTAACCTTGAAAACACAGAACTCAAGATTAAGCCTTTTTCAAAACCCTCAAGACTTTGTAAGAACACTAACTTTAACTTTGAAAGTTCTCAAAAAAAAATCTTACCCATCGTGCTGTTTATTATCAGTCTACATTGTTTTGGGGTGAGTTGCTGAATGTTTGAGATATCAGCTGTAGAAATCTCTGCCTTTCCTCAAATGATGGTACTTTAATGTGGTCCTCAAAGGGACAACAATATATTTAAAAAAAACTCAACAGCAATGTGTCTTTCTAGAAATCGTGACCTGGTTACTGAAGCTAATTTTCTCACTATCTATGTCTGTAATCTTGCTCTGTCACAAGCAGCAGCCTCTTGATCATGAGTATATGTATGCTTCCTTCCTGTTCCCAGCAAGGTCTGTAGATTATCTTGACTAACAGGATCATTATTTCTGGAAAGAGACATTGTTGAGTTGTTGAAATCCATTTTTTTGTGCGTTGAGCACAACAAGCCGAGAGCCATCTAGTTCCATTAAATTCAAGAGGAGGCAGACATCTCAACAGGAGATATCTCCAACACTCGCAAACTTCCACCAAAACAGATTTTTTTCGAGTGGTGAACCGTCCCTCTTGAGTTTTACTACAGAATATATTGACAAAGACAGAACTACACACATGAGAAAAAATGTTAACACACACAACACTGAATGAGATGGTTTTAAAAGTCTGCAAAAACTGAACAGAAAGAAAAGATCATGCTTTCGGTAACAACAAAGCAACGTAGTGTATGAGAAAAGCATTGTGTTGTGTGACGGGGAGGGCTGATGCTATCTCTGCTAAGCCAGAAGCATATTCTGTGGGATCCGTGCCAGCTTTTCCAAAGAAATCTCAGTTAACTCAATATGCCAGACACTGGGAATGCTGGGAAACTTTCTGAGGTATGTCTTGTCTTGTGGGGAAAACATGCCAGAGGGCATGAAGCTGTGGGTTGACAATGCATGTATGTGTGTGTATGTGTGTGTGTAGGAGCCCTCCTGATAGTGGTTCTATTTTAGAGAGACTTGTGCAGCAGAGACATTTCTTAGTTATCTGCTGTTTCCAGCCCTGAGGAGGTGAGAGGCAGGTCTGCATCCATTCTCAGTGTGATCAAGCTGAGCTGCCAAAGAATTGGGAGAGTGAGTAGGTGCAGCCACCTCCACACACATACACACACAGACACACATTAGGCACGACAAACCACTTGTGATGTGCATTTGTTAAAGTGGTAATTGTTCCACTGCAGTAATTGCTATAGTGAAGGCTGCTGATAATTACGCTGCACACAATGAAAAAACGCTGCACAAACAACTTGACTGACTGGAGCTGAAATGACATTAACACTAAATATGAACGCAGAAAGGACACACACATGGGCATGCACACACATGTAGCCCAACAGTAGCAAGTTTACAAACATGGCAGAACTCCTTTGGTAGATTCCATACATTCCTCTCTGCCACTCAAGGACATGTTTATCCTTCTCTTACCTCCAAATTACAGGGTAGAAGAAAAAGGAGGATAAACAAGGGGAGAAAAGGGGAGGGAGGGAGAGAGGGACAGAGCAGAGGAGGGAGAGGCGGTGGGTTCAGGTGTTCAGAAACAGCTGGTCTGCAAATGAAAGAAGCGGAGCGGGTGGATGGAGGACAGAGATGGAGTTGAGTGAGAGAGGGGGTGTATAAAAAGACTAGAAATTAATTTTCCCTGAGAGACATGCAGAATAATTGAAAGACTTTATGGTGATTGACATAAAAAGACAGCCATGTGCTCAATTGGATGAGGCAGCGCAGCACACTGCATTATATGTGCAGTGCTGTGTACTGTGGACACATACAGTGGATGACAGACTGGCAAACACAGCACTCTCATTGTCCAGGGATCTGCAACACACGATATCTTGCAAACACAGGACCAAGTATAAGCTCGCACACACACACACAGTGAGCACAGCAGGCTGTGTACAGCAGCTCAGCTCTGTCTGCAAACAATGCCTCCTGGTTATTGTTCTTCAAATCTGGACATGAATTGAGTCAACAATATAAAAGCAATCTGTATTATCTCAGAGGGGACGCGGCTATACGTGAACACTGCACTGCACTTTCCCCCTTCTTCTCATTTGGTTGTGCTTGTAGTTTTGTCGCCTCAAGGCGAGTTAAGGATCGGGGAAAAAGATGCCGGCACATGAAGCTCCACTGGCCCAAATTGAAAATGAGAAAGAAAACAGATTGGATGTTTTACAGTCTATTGGCTCAACGCATTACATTTGTTAAAAAAAAAAGAAGCTCCTGAAGATGTTGTGATAAGCACAATTTGAGAAGTGCCGTATATTATGTATAATGTTGAAGCTAAACAAATGTAGGAAATACTGCTGATAACAAAATGAGGCAACCTCTAAAACTTAATGCACCCATCTGCACCTCAAACTCCACGTGTAAAAAGATACGGCATATCTTTATCACCATTGACTGGTTTACCATTCCTTAGAAACAGACGGGAGTCATTAGATTATTATGTGCTACTGAGTAGGCACCTCAGAGGCAATCACCCAAAAGTGCATATATGGCCATGATAGACATTCTATAGGCTTTGGCACCCTCTGCAGGATTTCAGAAGCACAGCCAAATTAAATCAGTCAAGTGCTCACACTGATTGAACTTAGTGCGCACACAACGTTCAAGCAGGTCTCCGAAGAAAGGTGCAAGAAACTGTACCAACACGACCAAACCTATTATTACAAAGTCTCACATTTTAGAAAAGAATGCTTTTAGATGTAACTATAATCTCACATTGACTATTTAGGCGGCTTTAATTTGACAAATTAGGCACACCAAAGCAGCAGAACATACTGCTTTAAATGAACAACCCATCATTCAGACAATAGTTAATTTCTTGATAGCCCACCCCACCAAAAAAATTAAGCTATCTTTGCAGTAATAGTGTACCAACAGCTGTAGTTACTTGTTCAAAGCTATTAACGTTGTCAAGTTGTTTTAAGGGCCTGCTGTTGGATGTTTCAGTCTCTAGGTGGCACTGTGGCCTTGAATGAAACAGCTAAATCATGACATCATTCCTTACCAGCTATTGAACTGTCAACTGTGTTGCTTATAGAAATGCAATCATCAACCTTTATTAACCAAACAATCTTCCTGGGTTGCCACGGTATCATGGATCAGTCTGTACAAACTACAGCTGATACATGAACACAGGCAGGAAGAAAAAATATGGAAGCGAAGCGCATTGTAACAAAAGAGCGTTTGATGAGAAGCTGCATTGGCTCACTGATGGAGCAGCTCCCAGGAAGCCTTTTCAAACTGCTTAATGAAAATGCACCCTGTAGGTAGCTTTTGCTGGTTAGAGGATCTGAAAACAACCAATGGTCATTCGGTGCCCTTTCCACTAAATGACATTTACAGGCAGCCAGAAAGCAGCGAGGACCGTTTTATGCAGTAGCTTGCTTTCCTCTCGCCAGCTCATTTCAAAGTGCTCATACTTTAGCAGAAAATAGCTCATCAGGTCAACTATCTTGCCCTTTCAATTTTCCCTCCCGTGCGGAGAAATTTAGCTTAAACAACCTGTACGCCAGTGAAATATGAGCCCAAAGACCCATTCAAGACATTCTTAGACAAGGCGAGCAGAGTACTTCAAAATACTGAGCAGACCATTGATGCCCTCAGGTCCATCTTCATTGTTCACACAAGTTAAAAACAAAGAGCACACAGCATTTGACTTTCTCCAAAAAAAGATTTATTGAACAGTTTTCTTGTTTGCAGCGGCAACCTGAGGAAAAAGACAGAAAGAGAACATGAGGTATTTTTGTAAATAAAGTCCAAGAGCAGACGAGGTGCTGCAGTGCCCTTGAAAACTTGCGTCGTCTTCAAATCAAATTGCTGTGTGTATTGATGGTTTAATGATGCTGCCGAAGATGGTATAAGTGACCTCAACTATTTAACCTCATTTGTATCCACGGTGATCAAATAAAACCTTCCATCTGCTTAATATTCTATTGGTTTACTGTTTACTTGTACTTCTCACCACATTAAGGCCCACAGGAGTATTGTGTTTGAACAGGAAATGTGCAACTTAAGGAAGTAAGATGCTATCAAAATGCAATTTCATGGGGACTTGAGTGAACACAGTTTGGAGGAAAAACTGTTGTGTTTCTGCAGCTGCCAAAAACAGTATGAATAGTCTGACAGTACATGGCAGAAACCTCTCTTGCAAGAGAAAAATAAAATCCATCAATCTCTTAAAAGGCCAACAGAAACCACAACATTCAAGGGAGATGTGAGGAGGCACACCAACATGCTTTGTGCCAGTTTTGTGCAGCAGGTAGGCGGGGCTGGACCCAGGTCTGCTCATCTGCATACTGCTCATTAGCATGGGTAAACAAGGAGAAAACTGATGCCATACGGCAGACTTGCCAAGCATGAAATTCCCTCCACATGTTTACCCCCTTTACCCTTGGATTATCACAACACTGCTGCCTCTCCTGATTTTTGACAAGGCCCAACTGTGATTTGTTTTTTAGTGAAGGCGAACAAACAATGCCAGTAGTGAGCCACAAAAGACACATAACTCACTTGGCTGGCAGAGGAAAATTTGCCCAAGGACAAGTGCTTTAAAAAGGCTTGCATGCTGAAGTGACACTGGGGCCGTGTACTCCCGCAACAGACAAGGTGTCACATCAAAGCAAAGGGATGGTATTTCTGTGATCACAGACGCTTAAGGCGCCACCCCGAAGTGCATCTGAACGTCGCATAAAATGCCAGTGTGTGTCATACACAGTCAGTCACGGAAAAAAAACAACCTTTGCATGGCCAGCATGAGGTTGCGATGATATTCATTCAAACAGCTCGGGAGCCTGATACTGGAGCATTTAAATTCCAGCAGGCTAGACAGGCTGCAGCATACATACTAAAACTCTTCGGCATAGTGGTTACCATTTAAAGCAGTGGGAAGTCCACTCCCCTTTGTGTTTTTCATTATTGAGACAGTAGGAAACAAGTAGAGACACAGGTAAGAATGGTCTAGCGAGATTCAATTCTCAGCCACAGGGTTGTTTATGACCACCAGAGGAAAATAGCCTTTACTACTACAACACAGACCTCAGCAGCATTTAGGAAAGTCTCATCATGATAAAACATTAAAGCCACAGTAAGACTACACATAACTCGCTTCACAGGCCTGGGTTAATCTCTTAAATGTACTGTATAAGGCTCAGTGTGGCTCAATTTGTATTTTGGCTGCTGATTCTATGCAAGGGCTATAAGGTTGAACCAAATGGAGGTACAGTGGAGGTGTTTAAACACAAGGCAGCAAATCAGTTTCATGTTACAACTAACATCACAAGTATGATACAATGTGTGAAGATGTGAAATATTTGAGTCAAGAAAACCGTATAACCAACAGTATCATTGCAGATAGTGCTCATTGGTATTCAGACAACACAAGTAAATGGATTTGTCGGTTTTAGATACCACAACAAACACTGAATGACATTGTCTTTGTGAAGAAGACGCCTTTGAAAAAGTCTATTTGAACTTGTTTCTGCACCCCTCCTATTGTTTTCTGTCAACCGGTATTATTTCAGTGTTTCAGGCCTGGCCCTGTCTATACCACATGCAAAGAGTGCATCATGTTTAGGCCATAATGTGAAGAAATGTTGTGTTTTTGCAATGCATGTTTTTGGGTATGCTACTACGAAAGCTATAATTACTAGTTTATATGTATTTTTATCAGTACACTGCAGCATCTGATCCACTCCATGGTATATTGTACTCAAAGCAATGATACATGCAGGACATGCATAACAAAACATGAAAACACCTTAGATAATTGGAACATTATACCATTATGTATGGTTTTTCTAAAATTCAAGTACTCAGATAATCAGGTTACATGTTGGTGAAGACAGGTTAGTTTCTCACCTGGCCAGCAATTCTATCCAGGTCTCTGGTTCCCTGGGCGGTAAGTCTGCGACCACTAGAAACAAAGGACAGGAAAAATTAAAACAGGAAAACAATATATCAACCTACACAGCTTGGTTAACAATCAATACACAAAATGCTGAAGTCTGCAATAACTAGTTTACGCCACATTGACCACTGTATCACAGTCAGGGAAAGCCACATGTCAATACTCTATCCATACACGTTGGCAAAAATCAGCTATTATCAACCCTGAAACAAAGGCAATTCAAAATTGAATTTCATTTTACTGCCCGCAAGAACTGAATAAAAACCAAACAGATCAATTAGTCCCCTCGTTACAGTGCGATTACATCTTTATTGCAGTCTCTCAGAGCAAAATTCAAGCCTATGCATTTAGAGATTTCAGTCATCCAAAACTGCATTAATGGGACTCCTTTAAATCATGCTTCTGCAAAAGTGAAAGTTGCAGTATTGCAAGAAAAAGTGACCACAAGTGTAGAGCAGGGTGTGAACTATTTTGTGCCTACATTAGCGCCAAACACACAACATCATGTGCGTAGTAATATATATATATATATATATATATATATACACACACACACACACAAATAGATGCCTTGAGCTCTAGAAGCATGTGCAAGGACTATACATACAATTCCAAACACAAAGCTCAGATTAAAACATGTTGCGTTTGTGAACACTTGGTTGCTACTTTCACCAAATGACACTCCTACCCTTGAATTAAACATGTTATCTGGTTGACACAATAAATAGAGGAACTCACCCATTGGGATCCTTCTCGATCATCTTGAGCAGCTCGAGGGCCTGCAGCACCTTACGAGCCACGTTCTTGGATCCTACGCTGTAATGAGCGGGGCACACGCCGTTCCTCTGGCGACTTCCATAGATCTTGGTCATGGAGCCAACACCAGCACCCCCACGGAGGTACAAGTGGCGGACTGTGGATGCTGTTGGAGCAGAGAGAGGAGAGCGTTATGATGCAGCCTCACTAACATTATGGTGCCGTGAAGGTACGCTCTAAACTTGGTCAAATAGGACAAGTGGGCTTGCTGAGATAAAATGAAACTGAATGAGTGTCAGTTTCATATTTCAGGAGAAAGGCAGTCAGAGAGGCTAAGCTGAAACCTAAATAGCTTGACCGTGTATGGTCAATGTGCTAAACTGTAGCCAAATTGTTAGAGGATGGTCAGCGGTGCATACAATGAAATCCTGGCAGGGCTAAAGAGTGCCACCATTTTGGTCACACATGCGACCAAAAATCTGTCAAGTGTAACTAAACATTTTCATTGGTCGCACTAATGTGCCTGACATTTAGCAGGTAAATCAAAATGAGTAAAAGGAAAATGCCGCAGTGTGCATTACACCTGTCCCCTGCTCTGAAAGGCCCAGCCATCATTAGCAGAGGTACAGCTTCACCACCTGTCAAGGTTGCATGTAGCGTTTGATATATTGTTTGACCCCGTCAACAGCAATGGCCTTACCCACCTCCAAAAAAACAGTTGCACTTTTACTGCATCTTGACAAAATGTCCACTTCCTTTCTTAGCACTTCATCAATTCTTGCTTATTATAATATCCATAGTAATATGTTCCTAATCTTAAACGCTTTGTCACACAAAAACAGATTCTGTTGGCAATTGCAGCTCTCTTGTTTTTGAAGCACTTATCAAAAAGAAAACACACTTAAGTAATCCCATCAAACACTTAAACAGATTGCCATTACTTTGATTTTACGTCCCAATTCATATTATTTGTTTTTTATAAGTATATGGCAGTCCTTTACTTAGATGTATTGTGATAAAACAATATACTCAACAGATTTGTTTAAACTTTTGCATTTGATAATGTGGGAAAAGGTTGCTTTAAAAAGGGGAACACTTTATTTCCTTACATTCCAATGTAAAGAGACTCATGTTTTAGTCAACATATAGGACCGCTTTCACGTTGAAACACGTCACAAAAAATGTAATGCACATTTATCTATGTGAATGCAACAGTCAATGGGGAAACAGTAACAATGTAAATACAAGCCTATGATGCAATGTCACTCATGATGACCAGTGATGGCATGCTGCCTTCATGACAGACATCACTACTGTGTGAAATGAATAAACTTCTATAAATCTCCTCAGCGGTGTAAAATGCAGTCAGTCATTCATGGAGGCAGCATCAGCTTTCAACATCCGCATGTAGTTGAATTAAACAGCTTTGTTGTATAAATACTTTTTTAGTAACAAAGCAACACAATGGCCACTGGGAATTAAGTTAAAATAATAGGACTTACCGGCTCTGATGTAGAACCAGTTCTCATCGCTGGGGGCCAGCTCCTTGTGCTTGCCCAGCTTGACGAGGTCTACCCAGTCAGGCACCTTCAGCTTTCCTGACCTGGGGACAGGGACGAGAAGTGTCAGCATGTTACTAAGTCACAACAGACCCACTGTTCTCTGTAGTGATACCCCTGCTATACGTTACACACTGCACACAAGGATTGTGGGGAAATTAGGATGAAACCTATCTCCACTGAAAACCAGATTAACAGTGTGATTTGTGGGTGCATGATTTATTGAAATGCAATGTGTGTCTAAGACATAATACTTACTTCTTCAGGAAGGCCGACAGGGCACGGACAAACTCCTGCTGGTTGACGTCTTTCACTGTGACACCTGGCATCTGAAAAAGATAAATAAAATATCTTAATCTTATGGATATGCAATCAACCCTGACATTATAACAATATTACCATTATATTAAACACAACTACTGACATATGCAATGTAATAAACTAAGTTATAAAATATGGAAAACATTCACCTTACGTTAAACACATCTGACATATATAGTGTATCAGACTGAGTCAGTTACTCATGAACAACTCGTTTAAGGATGCTGTGCACTGCCCAGTCGAATTCATCCATGTGACAGGCTTAACACGAGTTGCTTCAGTATTATCAAATACAACTGAACATGCAGGAATGACTGACCCGCTCTGCTTTACTACCCTTAGTCGTGTTTTTACTTATGATTTAACATTCTGAGCACCAAGCCAACAATTTAGGATTGATTCCTGTATGTGGGCTTACACGCGTTCAACCGGTGTTCTGTCAATATGTGCTACTTAAGAATTAAGGTTGTTTAAGAGTAAGAATATCATGGTACATTTAAACCAATATTGGGCAGAGTAGGTTAAATCATGTCTTCGATATACAAGGATTACCACCACGATAACGTTTTTCGTCCAGGCAGTATTACTCGACACAACACCGGTATGAGCCTCACTTGCAGCGGGGATGTGAGCGCTCGTACGAGCTAACGTTAGCAGAGCCGTCTCAGTATAAGCCCCATTTACATCACTTGTAAACCCTACCCATATACAAAAAGACAACTCAGTGAGATCACAGTATCCAATAAGCGAATTCCCACTTATTAATATATGTTACCTTTATATTTGATCACAAATATGAATTGAATCGCGACAGCTAGCCAATAGCCAGCAGGCCTCAACGAGGTAGCATGGGGGCAGCCATTACAAATAGCTCTATCCTATGAGCGCAGCATTCAAGTAAAATCCTACTTTAAACAAGTAAGCACGTCTAATAACCTCGCTTCAAGCTCAACCATTTTTTCATATGGACGTTATATCCTACCTGGCCACTTTTTGTGTCTGAACCCTAAAATATTAAGGCAGTTTTGTGTCATATAACCGAAGAAGAAATGTAGCGCCTTACCCTGCTTGTGGACAGCGAAGGGAAGAGGATGGAACGGGGTTTCCAACCGATGTTAAAACGGGCAGATCTCGCTACGTCACGCGAGACTTCAGAGTTGTTTTTCTCCTCGGTGATGCTCATCACATCCACCGACCACATTATAGTTGTGACAGAGAAAGAGTATAAAAATCTCCCATATTCACTCAAATACAACTTTTGCCGTGTTAGTTGTTTATTTAGGCTTCAAGGAACAGCACACATTATTACTGTGAACAGTGTTGAATCAAGATTAATGGAATAATTCAAAACAACAGAGTTGATGAGTTAATTCTGAGATACATGTTGATGCCACAAGCATTATCTTAAACTAAGTATACACATTATCTTAAGGACACATTTATTGTAATAGCCTATTTAATTGTATGATTCTACTTGTGTAATCTGTATCCCCCCCTGACCTCCTCAGGGTCCCCACTTTTTTACAGCTAACCAACAAAAATACTGAAGCTGATTTTAAAATTGCAGCAGGCAAAGGAGTCTTTGTTAATCTCAGTTTTTTATTTGTATTGTGTGTATGTTTTCGTCAATGGGGCTCAGTCAAGCTCAGGGTGCCCCTGCCTGGAGCTCGGCCCTTTTGGCAGACAGTGGGAGAATGATTTGTATAAACATATGATATGCTTGGATGATCTTTTTGGAAATGTAGGCACATTTTTCAGGCGATATCTGTCTGCTGATTTGCATTTAATATCTAAAGTAAACAGTTTGAGCACACAAAAGTCAGTTTCCAACCGATTTTCAATGGAGTGGCTCCAGGCTTTGTCTCTCAGTTGTCAGTAGAGCTTTATAAATTTCTCAGTCAAATAGAGAGCTTTATGCATTATTAAATGATCAGTCTATAAGATCACAGGTATAACATGGATAATGTAAAGTATAAGCCTAGAGGTATTTTCTTTATTTAGAGCTTGCATTCTCTCTATGAAGGTATTCTAGGAATATAGCCGGTGTTGTGTGTGTATTTTGTTTCACAGAACAATGCCTTTAGATAAGACTGTGTAAATGTCTTTTATTTATCACCTCCAGGTCCCACTCCATCAAAAGCACATCGCCTACAGAGTTAAGAGCTGCTTCTTATTCTCCTTTCTCTCTCGCCAATTAAGAGAAAATTGGAAGAATCAAAGAAAATCCAAGTGAAAAGGGTTTTTGGTATGAGAGAGAGGAATAAAACTTGTTTCTGTTTAAGTGTGTTTGTCGGTGCTTATGTGTGCATATGTGTGTGCGTGTGCCTTATTTACATATTTCCCTATCTGGCAGTGGCGGTGCTGCCCTTTGCACATCTCGAATGGAAAGGGCAGCCGTGCTCCAACATTGACACAATTGATATGTTTGCAGAGACAGGAGAGCGATATAGAAGGCAGGTGGATAAGCAGAGGTTTATGAATCAGGTTTATACTCTGTCAGTGGGGGCAGACAGTTTAGAGAGTGAGAGATAGAGATCCTGGAGGGAAATAAAAAGGCAGCCAAGTCATACAGAGGATAGATTATAGAGCTTTGTATAAACTATCTGTGTCATCGCAGGCTTCACAACAGGTAACTGTACTTTTTCTTTATCCTAATTTACTTCTCTGATATTATATCAACACCCAGGCACCACTGACTTTTCACCTCTCTAAAACAGCTCTGATCATGCTGAAAGGACCGGCCCTATAGCTTGAATGTTGTTTCCAAAAGCTTAATTGATTAATTAAGGCAATTAATTACATTGGGAGTGACCAGCCAACTTCAATTGAAATCTCACACAAGGTGGATTAAACTCCATTAATTACTTCAGTAAATCAATTTTGCTGAGGCCCTTCAAGTGGTGAGACAACTGTGTAAAGTGATTACGAAGTGCTATAAGGAGGTTATTTCAGCCAGACATGATTATTATGGAAAAGTGACGACTAACACGGAATGTTTTGAAAAGGTCAAACTAATTATGGGGAATGGACAGGTGTCATTGCTGCGGCAAATCTGCTATTTCAATATTCATCCACTCTGCTTTATGTGAGACTATTGTTTGAAAATGCACGAAAATTAGCTGCCAATCATTTCTGAATGCATTTGCTGGAAATTACTCACTCGGGAGACTGTGCGCTTGTGTGATTGAGTGTAAGTGTTCATGTATTTACGCATAAATGTCTAGGCCTATTTGTGTTTCAGAGAGTATGAGTGTGCGAATGATGCATGGTGGGCCAGAGGGAGAAGCGAGACAAAAACAAAGACCAGCAACAGAGGAGAGAAGAGAGTGTGTTAACAGTATGTTGCCACCCAGCTTGGTGCTTGTTGCTCTGTGTTTGCATGGTGCTCACATCCTCAGTGGAGAAGTTCTGTCAAGTCTGGTCTGGCCTGACCTTTTCACTCTCCAGGCACGTTTACAGCTCTCCAATACCTATCAAAATATCTACTCTCCCCCTGCCCGTCTCCCTGCCACCAGCATAAACTTGCATCACATTCTCCATCCTTCCCCACCTGTGCTCTCTCTCCCTCTGTTGCTGACTATTTCTTATTATTCTGACCGACACCCCTATGCTTAACCTCAAAATTTCCTCCAGCCTTTGTCCCCCTGCTCACATTTATATTCCCTCTATTCTTTGTCTTTCTCTATGTTTGACCATTCCTTTGAAAATGCAAGTTAATGCTGCAGGGGCAGTCTGAAAGAGACACGTGGGAACACAGGGCAGGAGTGGTTACACGAGTGGGAGTGAGCGAGAATGTATTTGCATAAGCATTGATACATTTTTGTTTAATTTTTGCCCTTTCACATTATTATCAGTAATGGCTTTTTAAACGGCACCCTTTGCCCTTATCAGTCTCTGCCTCTCTTTTTTTTAAAATCTCCCCCAGATATGGAAGTCATGTGGCTGTACTCCCTGTGCCAGTGCCTCCTATCTGTATCTGTAATTGTGGTGAGCGTGAGGCTGTGCATGGCGGTCAGTGGCAGTAGTTCAGTGGCTGACGCCCAGGAGGGAACCCAGGGGGCCAAGCCCAAACCTGGGAGTGTCTCCTGCTGTCTTCGGCTGTGCCTGGGCTGGGTGAGTGCTGTGGGGGGTGCCGTCGCTGTCCCTGTGAACGTGTTCCTCAACCTGCGGACCCCACAGTGTCTGTACACGTGCATAACGCTGGTGTGCTGCCCCCTGCTGGTCAGGCAGTTTACCATGTTCCTGTTTATGACACTGACGCTGGACGCCCACCTGCAGCATCGCTTGGCAGACAGGTAAGTCTACAAGAGGGTTAAGAAAGTTTAGTAGAATAAATTTACCAAAAAGTGTGAGCTAAAGTGCAAAGTAACTACCATAATGTTAACATGGTGCAAGTAAACATCAATTAGATAATTTGCACCAAATATAATTCTCGGAAACTTAACATAAAGCATCCCTGACTGTAAATCACATATGCTTGAACACTTTCTTGTTTTTAGGTGGTTGAGGGTGAATGTGTGGGCGGAACGAGTCAACACTTTCAAGCGCTCTTTCAGCAGTAAAGCTAGAAAATCAATATAAGGCTAAAAGGAAAAAAAACAGCAAACATGTCAAGATATGCCATTGTACGGCTGTGAAAAAAACAGTCTGTTTGTTCAGTGCTCATAAGGCTTTTTTATATCACACACTGTTTATACTTCCATCTAAGAGACACAGGGGTGAGTAAATATCAATAAGCTCTGAGGCTCTAAGATGTTTGATTGACGGTGACCTACAAATCCAGCCTTCAGTGGAGACGAGCCAGTATTATTTCTTTTTCTAATGGTCTTCAATTACTTTTCACCCACAAGTTAACCAGTTAGTGTAAGTGAGATTGGATTTTTGTACAGATCATGCACACGCAGATCTTTTCCAAAATTAATTTCAACATGAGAGTGCCCTTTTCCTGAGAGGCGTAAGGTGATTCATTTTATATTTTTGGTGTTATTGAGAGATGAGTGCCGAGGGAGTGCAGGACTGTAGAAACTACTTGTGTTCATTTCTTCTTTATGGCTTTTGAGAGCAGTTTTAGTATTCAGAGATGTCCACGTTTGACAGAAGGGGAAAACAAATACAAGTAACAGGATTATGGATGTAAAATACAAAGTATGAGTGACTGTCTCCACCTGAAGTTAAAGTTTAAATTGATGTTATTCTGCATACAGTGACTGTCTTTAAAAACAGATTGTTTGAAGGGATTATTTACCTCCACCAAGGAGCTCAGGGTTTTGGTTCGGTTTTTTTGTTGGTTTGTTTGTCAGCAGGAAATTGACATTGTGAGACAGAGTCTGTCCTTGCTGGAGGTCTGTGCCATCTAAGTTACCCTATAGGTTGTTTTATTTCCTAGAAAAATTCAGGAGGCATGCATTTCCCACCCAAAAAATAAATAAAAATCTATAATTTTTGCGTGCACACGGCACCTCACATAACAACAGCAGAGCAGACACACAACCGGCAAAACAGTCAGTAATTATTTTTTGGTTTTGAAATAAAAGCTCCAGACAAATCAACAAGATGATTTTGAAGTATTCAGAAAGTAATCCAAAGTATTTAAAATATTTTATTTTATTTGAGTAAATTTTACATTTTACGGCATGTATTCAGTAATTATGTCTTTATTTCCATATTTCTTTTTTATTCTATTTGTATTTACATAAGACCTGTTGCATTTGAATTTATATTGTTGTATATTTAGTGAAGCATGCTTTTTTACCTTTATTTTATTTATTTAATCTGTAGTGGAATACATTTAAAAGTAACCCTCCCACACTGTTTGTGCATGCAGGTACTCGTCAGTGATGACCCGTCAGCGTGCCCTGTGTGTGGTTCTGCTGTGCTGGGTGGGCTCTGTTCTCTCCTCCTTCGCCCAGTTCATCGGCTCCGACATCCTCCACACCTGGAGAAGTGGTGGGTCTGGTCCAGGCACAGCTGGCCTCGGGCTGTATGGCAACTGGACGACCTCCTTACCCCATCTCACCCCTTCCCCTCCCCCTAAGTATCACCATGACTGGAAGGTCATTGGAAAGTACCTTCCATACGGAGGCTTCCTGTCAAAGTTTTATGTGGAAGACATGCACAACTTTACTTATGCTGAAATCCACAGCAGCCACTGGGGGGTGTGCGCCCCTGACACCATCCTCAGCCCCCAATTTCTAGTCTATGTCCATGGGATGACAGTGTTCATGCTCCCCTTGCTCTGCCTGCTGGTCATTTACCTTGACCTGCTTTGCACCAAGCCCAGGAAGACTCCTTTTAGTCATGCAGACCCCCCGAAACATGACTCCCACCGGGTCCGTTCCCTCGCTCTGTCCCTCTCCCTTTTAGTTCTGCTGTGCCTGCCGCTCCACATTATCCATGCCCTCTTGCTTTTCACCCCCAGTACCAATCTTCCTGCCTGGGCTCATGCAGTTGCTATGTTCCTCTTCCAGCTGTACAGCCTCGTGCCCCAGATCCTCTTCACTCCCCCTCAGAAGCAAAAGGGGAAAGAACAGGCATCCTTTCCTCTCTCTGTTGCCCAACTTCCACCTCCAGTAGCCCCATCCAGAGGAAAATCTGTCCGCTTGGCCCTGGTTGAGGCAGTGCAGGCAGCTCCATGGTCTTCAGCCAAACACTCTCTTAAAGCCAAAGTGTGCCCAGAAGTCTGAATCCTTGATAAGATGTCATATCTGGGCTGACTTTTCTATGTAAATGTTTGTTTTCATGTTCCTTCCATGTTCTATGTGCACAAGAAATATAGCTAGTGTTTGAAACAAACAGCTTGTGGACTAAAGAAGAATAAATACAGCATATCCCTGTTTGTTGTTGTTGGCCTGTAGACTAATCAGCAACCTTGTGCACAGACGCTATGAATAACTTGCAAATGAAAAGGCCAGTTAATTATCAGGTCCCACACCAAATGTCAGTGAGAAAATTAAGTCTCCAGATGATGACTACTATCCTGATCACAGATGTCTGTTTTCTTTGACTGCTCTTCCTATGGGTTTTATTCTAAGCCCATTTTAAGTCTCTGCTAAGCCAACCACCAGTAATGTAGTTATATGAGTGACAGCGTTTAATTAAACATGCAGTAATAACATGCAGTCAGGAGAGGATGCAGCATCATAGGGAAAACATCATTAACCTGGTTATGACACAATCTTCATGGCTGTTTTGATTAAACTTGTAAATACAATGTGATGCTCTCATGTAATAAAAAGGGGCTTGCTCAGTCTAATTGGATTGTTCATCTTGAACGGCGTTGGTGTAAAAAAGGAGAAATCCATCTCTTTCTGCATGGAACATTGACATGACATTCAGCGCGCTCGCTCTTTTCTTTTTCCTGTTCCTCATGATCATAGAGCAGCTGTTTCTCTCCTTTCTTTGTTCTCGTTTCTCTCCCTTCCTCTCAGGGTTTAGATTTGTTGTTCGCTCTTTCTCTCAGTTGATCCTTTTCCAGCTCTAGTTTACAGATCTTTTGTGTGTTTGTAATTTACTTTCATACTCGTTATGCAGTTGCAGTCTTAGACCACGTCTCAGAAGTCATTTCAGTAATTTATGGTTCTTAGCATTTGTTACACACGTTTGGTGCTAAATTTACCAATTCTGACCACGTGGGAAATAAGATAAATTGTCAAATCCTGTCATTAGAGTTCCTGCTGTGATTAGTTGTCAAAAATACATCTGAAGGTTTTTGCATGAATTGCATTTTTCAGCGAATGTACGGCAAGATGGAAACTGCTAAAAAAGCAATTTTTTTGTCAATATACACTGGAGCCATACACCCTCTGAATGCTCTCTGCCTCTAGTTCGTGGTTGTAAAGTTTCATGAGGGTCTGATTATCCTTGAGGTCACAGCAGGTCAATTTATACAGCGAGATCAAGTTTCAAAAAATGCCCTCACTATAATGAAATGCTATTACAGGGAATAACATCATCACACATGAATACACAAGAGTTGCAGCTTCCAGTAATACCCCCATTTATGGAATTTCAACACTGTTTAGGGACCCCAGTACGCAGAAATATTAAAATAAAATAGGTGGAAATAAAGCATTTGTACTACACAGGCATGTTTTTTTGCGATAAACTGCATTAGATTAACATAAATTGGGCTTGTGAGTCTTGCAAGTACCCAGATAACCCATTTTCATTCAGATATCTTGAGGTCAGAGGTCAAGGGACCCCTTTTAAAATGGCCATGTCAGTTTTTTTAACCTAACTTTGGCTCGTTTTTTGAGCCCGAAACCCGATAAGATATCATGATATGGTTGGAACAAATGGATTTCTTTGTTCTTCTAGTTTAATGTACCAATATCATGTGAATTCTCGGTTTATATTCAAGTGTCAAGTCTAGTTTCGGGGCCCAGATGGGAGTACAGGCTTTATATTACAGGGGCACTTGCCCCCCAAAACACACACAGTAGTACAGCATTTTCACCGTCACTACAAAAAAACCCAACTGGAACACATTATTGATAGAGAAATCTGGTAAAAGAGGGAGAAAAAAGATTTTCCTCAGCTCCCCTGGTGCGGCTGCCCATTCAATTGTCCTGTCTGCCTGAAAGCTCTCTGCTTCCTGATTATGCTCGGCCTCGACACACTCAGGCACCTCAATCAATGCCTCATGCTATGCCGCCACTCTGTACACACCTCCTTGCCTCGCTCGGGTCACAATGCCAAGACCAGCGAGTATAAGCTGCGTTCACCACCCTGCGGTCACCAGGGTTTGTTTTACTGATGGATAAAACTGTGTCTAATCCACCCTATAGCCACCAGAGTTTTTGTTTGGATGGACTGTGATATCTACTGCAACTCGTAGAAATGAAATATGGCTATCATAAATGGGTCATAAACGGGGAATTATCTGACGTGAACCTGTTCCAGGACGTTAATCGGTGAAACTAGCATCAGGGAGCAACTGCGTGAGTTATTCATAGACTCCTTGCTGTCATTACTGGCCAGATAATGTTACATTCACTGCATGTCATAAACCGGGGGAGGAATACAACCGACTGTTATCTGGCTCGCACCGATCTCATTTTTGCTTATGTCTATTGATTTGATAATCACCCTCTATGATCACAGTGGTGGTCTGATTATCATTAGGTCTAGCAGCTGAGTTGTATCATTGTTATGGTCAGATAATGGCCAGTTTCCCAGGATGCACCAGAGCAAGCAGGAACAGCATAACCAACCACCAAACAATAAGTCCTGTGATTTCCGACGTGATTGAAATATTTCTTTATAGAAAACATACAAAACAAGGCTTGGACTAGAAAGTTTACTTTTCTGTTGAGTTATTTTTTCCAGCGAAGAGCAGCAGAAATAACAGAATCAAACCACGACAAACACAAGCAGACAGAGTGCTGTGACTCCCACAGGAAAACAACAGATGCAACCTGCCTTTGAAGGCCTACACATTCAGCTTGAAGACATATAAAGGGACGATATTCTGTTTTATTACCCATCGACCACAGTTGGTCTGAAGCTGGATCTACCTCTGCGTCATCTCGTCATCATAAACTGAAGATATGTCTGGTGTCGACTTGTGTACGTGTGCGTGCGGATTGTTTGTTGGCCGGAGTGTCAACTCATGCTGGTAGCGCCCGGCAAGTCCATTACTTTGATTGCCGTTTGACAATCTGTCTTTATGACAGGCGACCGTGGAGCCTTGCCATCGATGGAAGAGAAACACATCGATCTATCACCCGGCGACCTCCGGCGGCTTTCAAATCTAGCCCTGCGCACAGATGGACATGTTGAGTGCTTCTCGACAGAATCGGGTATTGATTGTGTGGAAGTTAATGGCAGAGTCATATTTTTCTGTGTGCATCTGACTCAACCCTCCTGTCGCCCTTTTCTTCCTCGCTATCTGTTCTTATGATTCATTAGCGGCGCCACACAGCCTCCTGTTTTGTTTATTCCGAATCAGCTGCCAGTTACAACCCGCTCCATCTCCTTCATCTTTATCTCCCAACCTATAACTCCACTATTCCCTATTGATCTAATCATATGCTCCATCTCCTCTTTCCCTTTTTTACAGGATTTCAAAAAACCGCCGAGGCTAATTACACTGTAAACACGCCCAAAAACCAGTCTGATCCTGAAGGTTATTTTTGAATTCTTTTTTATTTTGTCGTGCTTTGTATCTTTCCCCTATAAAGAAATAGTTAGCTATATATCAACAATGACACATGGACTCGAGAAATAAACAAGAGTGAAAGACAGGAGAAGAGACGACTAGGCACAGGAGACGAAGAGAGAGAAAGACTGGGAAAGAGAGGAAAGGTAAGAGTGAAAAAAGACAGCAATTTCTCTACAGTAGAACCAAAAACAAACCATGGGAAGTGTACATTTCTTTAACATTTACAATTATAATAATAACAACGGCAATAATAATAATAACATTAACAACAATCATAATTGTTCAAATAATAATAATAATTAATAAAAAAATCAAAAACCTCTGGTTTCTCATAAAGACAAATGAAATTTTTTTTATTCTTTTCTTTATTTTCTTTAAAGATCACTGGACAGTTCGGCTTTGCACCTCTATAGGCTAATATTCTGTGTTAGTATAGTTGCTTCATAATGCGTTTCAATAGTAAACTGTTTTTTTTTTTACATTTCTTAAAAGTTTCATTTAATTTATGTCGATGTTCTTTTTTTATACAAATAAGGAGTTCAGAGATATGTATACTTGTTCTGTCAACATGTTTACTGTACGTATGGATGTGTGCATGTATCTGCATATGTGTGGTAGCATTCAGAAAAAAATATCCATCCATTTTATTTTCTCATTCATTCACTCCCCTTGCCCTTCTTATTAAGACTTTTAAACCTTTTTATCCTCTTAATGACATTCTAAAATAATTAAGCTTTTCTTTAATGCCTTAGCAAGTCATATTCCTTTCTTCTTTGTCGGGAACGCAGCCCAACACTAATCCTTTCATTATTAGGAGCCAACAAAGGAGGAGCGATAGAGGGGGGGGGGCAGACAGAGAAAGAGAGATATAAGGGAGAGGGGAGAGAGGATGGTTACAGGTGAGCGGAGAGGAAGGAGGAGATGGAGAGTTAATTAAATGAAAAGAGAACCATCTTTTCCTTGCTGTTGCAATGAGAGGACTAAAAAAAAAATCACCGGATGATTCCTGTTCACAAAGTATTGGCAGACTACCCAAGGGGATAGCAAAACAGGACAGTTAGCTTGTTCATAAAGTCTGGATACTTCCTGGGACTGAAACATCGCAGTGTTGTTAGGGAATTATATATAGGAGAGATGCTTTGGCAATTTTAAAAATTTCAATTTTCTAGCATCTAGTGCTCAATACCTCCTGGTCAACTCCCTCCCTCCCTCTTCACAGCAGCACTGTCTCCATGAGACGGAGCTTTGTGAAATAGATGGTTTTCTCCAGGCGTGGAATTATAGCAGTCATCTGCTTCTAATTCCCCTTCCACTTTGGCGGCTGCACGGGCAGAGAGCCTGCTTTCTTTGTGCTCCCCGCTTCCCTCTCGATCAAAATAATTATGGCATCATTTCGTTATTGTCTACATTCACCTCGCCCTCTCCCCCCGCTATCCTGCTCTCTCCATTTTCCCCAATTTCTCCGACTTACAGTATATGGCACAGTCGTTAATGGCTGGTGGATCTATAGTCTCTCTTTTTCTCGGTCTGTCTCTGGGTATGTGTGTGTGTGTGCATGGGGTGAAATGGAGCGGGATGGATTGGCTGTGTGCAGTATCTGTATACAGTCGTTTTCAGAAGGCCGCCCGTTATGGCGCTTTGTATAGAAGTGTGTGTGTGTGTGTGTGCGTGTGTGTATACTGTATATTAGGTGGGAGACAGGGAGAGGAGGGGATAGGGGGGATGAGGTCAGAAGAAAAGGGGGAAAGGGAAGGAGAGGGGCTACAGTAGGTACTCCTTCTTGCCCTGGCTGGCGTCGTTCCCATTGAGGAAAGCCTCCTGCACCTCACCATGTTCATCCAACCCACTGGCCTCATGGGTAAGATAGGAACCTGCACGAGAAGAGACAGAGAGAGAGAGAGAGAGAGACAAGGGGGAGATCGGAGGGGGGAGGTTAGTTGGCAAAGCGTCATGATCCTTGCAGCGCCATGCAGCATTATCAAACCACTCAGCGGTAAAATTATTGAATTCCATACCTGTGACTGATTAATTCATTAGTTAACTGATTGTTAGGTCAATACCAAGCAAGAATAGGCTCTCGTGTACGATACGAGCCTACCAGCGGAAATTAAAGGTAGGGGATGGATGTGTGAACAGAAGAGGCAGAAGAGGAGGGGCAGGTGGGGAAGATAATAGAGAACAGAAGACAGGGAGGGAGGAGAGATTGGCAGAAAAGGGTGGAAGGAAGGTTAGGTGCAAGAGAACAATGGCACGTTTGCGTCACTCACAAAACCCATCAAACACATTTTAACATCCCGCAGGCCTGTATGATTAATGATTCTGTGCAGCGCAGGTTTCACTGAGAGCAAGAGCTGCTCAAGTCATCTCCCTGCCCGAGTGTCCCTTCACTCCGGGGGTGAGTGACACTCTAATTCTCCTTACCGCAGAGGTTGACTGGCGTGCTGACAGTCAAAGACAAAGCTTTAATGGCTCTGTCTCAACATGGTTTGGTTGTAATGGTGCTGTCTGTGCGCTGATTGGCGGTCAAGACATACTGAATGTTGACTGACGGCCTGTCTAGCCATAGGGTAAGTAATAGCTGGTTGCTGCTTGCTACACTGTTCTAGGATCATTTCTTGGCAGCTGTAACGCCGAGTCGAAGGCTGCCAACACGGGGGCACTTAAAAAGATAGGGAACGCAGGGAGGCCGCTTTTAATAGATGAGCCTTGATACACTAACATATAGTCATAAAACATGGGGACCACACCTACATTTCCCACCCCACCCCCGTCTCTTCCGCTATCCCGGCCAAGGTCGTCCATCATGGACAGTGCCCGCCTGGAGAGGAGCATCCCGTCCTGTCGGCTTCGCACTGACAATTTTACACCTCAGTTTAAAAGATCATTTTCAAAGAATCTGGGTGTAACTGGCCTGCAATGATTTTTTCACAGCTTGTTACGCCAGAAAGTGGCGAAATGGGAAAACGTGCCTGTGAAAAATGTGATAAAATACTGATTGCCAAAATGTGTCCCCTGCTCGTGAAAGAAACTTTTGTGTTTCTTGGTATGTGTGTGTGTGTGTGTTACCTTTCTGTCGAACAGAGCACCAGATGGTGACGATGAGGACACAGATGACGGTGAAAACCAGCAGTGCCAGAACGCCCCCTATCACTGCATACGGTACTGCACTGTGAGTCTCTACCACTGCACCGGGATCTGAGGAAGAACAAAGGAGACAAATAGTGCATGTGGGTGGAGTGTGGGGGTATATAAAGGGAAATATGGAGATAAAAGGAGAGAGAAAGACATGGAGACAAAGAGAGAAATGGATCAAAAATGAAAGCAGGAGAGATGTTGCAGGGAGAAAAGATAGAAAAGTGAGAGAGAGAGAGAAAGCACATTAAAACGGCAGCGTGGGAGAGGGTGCAGGGAGCGAGACAGGAGGAAACAGAAGTCAATATCTTCCACCTAACTTGCATTATCACCTTTCATCACCCCCCACTGCACAGGACGCCAGACAGTCAGAATGGGTGCGAAAAAAGGTGGAGAAATGAGGAGAGTGAATAAAAAAATAAGTATGTAAGCCTCTAAAAACCCACTTCAGCCAAGCACCTGTCAAGACCACAATGCATTTTGAATGAGGGGAACTTTGAGTGTGTTTACATCCTGAGGAGTGGAGCCCTGGGAAATGAAATCAAACACTTCACCACGACATGAGTGAAGAGAGTTAAAAAGATGGAGAAATTCTGTGACATTTTGTCGTATAAAATTGCAGCAGGAGTGAGGAATTATTCACGTCCACCTCACCTTTCACCAGCTTTACACTGCTTTAAAGGAAAGGAAATACTAAAGGAAAAACAGAGGAATAATGACAGGAAGTGGAGGTTAGTGTGGAAATGATTAGTCCACTGAGCAGTTAGTCAGCTGACACCAAAATGTTATTGACAATCTTGATAACTAATTCATTTTTTAGAGGTGTGATATGCAATTTTCTGCCACTAGGGATCCATCGATCAAAGCAATAACACCAATTGTGATCATCATCGTTACAGTATTTTCTGACATTGTATGGATTAGACCACATGCACCAAAACTGACAGCTGCACAATAATGTAAATCACTACTTCCTAATAGTGCAATTGTTGTTGTGTATATACTGTTCCTTGATTTATATTTCTAACTGTTTAAAGTCTAAATATTTTATATTCTTCTTCCTTAAACTGTGTATTCTTTTGGTATTTCTTGTACATATTGCTTGTTTCTATATATTGTCATTTTATTGATGTTTCTTTGTATTTTTTCAATACACTTTGCGGCTGTAATACTGTAAATTTCCCCGCTGTGGGAATAATAAAGGAATATCTTATCTTATCTTCTTAATAGATTAGTTGAAAAACAGATTAACTGTTAATTGTGGACCGAATATAGATCATGAAGCAGCCTGAAGGCCACTAAAAATGTGTCTGCATACAGTGTCACCGGAAAATAGTCTTGAATAGAGGGATGTAGAGGCAGAGAAAGAAAAAGTCGGTAGAGTATTGAATTCAGGTGCTGCAAAACAGCTCTTTGATTCTAAGTGTCTGAGTCGCTGTCAAATTTCTTTTTGTGGTTTTTGTTCGTGGGGCTGAGGGGGTGCAGTGTGAGAGCTGGTGAGGCCAATAGGAAGCAAGGACATGGAGTTATTGATGCAGCTCTTGGACCTTGACAGAGCAGAATTAAAACATGAATCATTAATACAGTGCTAACACATAGAAATCAGAGGAGAAAGACGGAGTCAAGGAGGAGGTGAAGGAAAGGAAGAGGAGGAAAATGAGCAGGGATTGACAGCTCCAAAAAAAAGTGTACATTCCTTTGTAGAAGTATCTCATTTAGCACTGTGAGAAATTGCACCACATGACTGCTGAAAGTTGATGATTACAAAAAGATTGGAGCATCTGTAGGCACACGGGACACAACTGTGTAGGATCAAGCAGCAGCTTCTCAGAGAGGATAGAAGAGCAAGGACTCGCTTTATCTTTACCTCACGCCACCGCAGCCCAAAGCGCCGCAGGAAACAAACGGCAGCATTAAGAAGTGCGTCATTCCTCCGAGGAGCACCTCAGAGGTTACATCAACATCGACTAAACGTTCTCCAAACTGTTCGAGCTGCGGCGTTTCTTATGACTCTTTATGACACATCTCCACACATGCCCAGCAGGTGAACAACCTCTACCTGCCACAGACGGCGGCGGCAGCAACAGAAGAACAAGAGGGATGCTCCCGCTCACTTCACTTCATATCTCCTTCAAAGTTACAGAGGAGACAGAGAGCAGCCCAAGGTATGGAAAGAAAGAGATATCAGTGAGCTTGTGTTTGTGAGTGCATGTATGAGATAAATAGATTCTGTAGATAAAAAGAGAGGGAAACCAGCGAGAGAGTGTGCAGCTTTACACACAT